>CM052705.1:25750126-25832861 GCA_028551405.1 Uromys caudimaculatus
AGTTCACAGGAGTGTACCAAATGGATATGGCACAGCACTTTCCCCCAGTCCAGCAAAGGAAAAACAAGACATGCCCAAGAATAATATTCTTCACACAGCTGTTGCTATGCCTCAGTTAAATGGTACCTCCTCACTGAATCTGGCCATGACAGCTCTAATTATAATGGTGTCTATTTCTACCACCCAGGCCCTCCATGGCTCTCTAGATCTACTTAGAAGTTACAAACATTTGCTTGGATTGTATTTCATTTTTAATGGGTTTATTTTTATTTTTATTTGAGAGTGTAAACATAGTATGACAGTGGAGCCCGTCCTATTCTCATTCCATAGAAATGATTTCATTTCTGTTAATAAACGTGTAATTCTATGAAGCTGCTATTTTTCTTTCCTCTTGTTGATCCAGAAACCAGGACTGTTGTTTTGAACTTGAAGCAATCTCTCAACTTGCCACAACTTCATTTCCAAGCTCAACACAGGCCTCCGAGGCTGCATACCCAGGGAATCATGTTTCTGAGAGTGGTGGTGTCTCTCTGCAGTTAAAATGCTCTTTCTATGTGAAATCTCCTGTGCTCTCTCTACTGCTCAGCAGCAGCTGAGAAGCCAGTCACTTGTGCAAACTCTGAAAGACTATTGATAAAAGAAAAGGGATGGCATTTGCTTCTGGCGCTTTTACTCAAAGGTATGTGCCTGAAAGTCAGACAAAGATATCATGCACTGTAGGAAGTATGAGTGATCTCTGAAGACAAAGTAGAAGAATATTCACAGGGCTGGAGCTTCTCATGGAAAATTCACTGCATTCTGTGACGGAGACCAGCTCGGTGATGGAAAGATGAATGAGTGGGAGTCAGTGGAAACGACAACAGAATGGAGACCGAAAGAGAAAACGACTCTGGTCTCCCCAGTGCCATTACCTTGAATCTGACCAGGGCTCCTGCAGAAGTTCCAGACCACTGAGAAACAGAATCTGAGATCCAGACACCACTGTAGACACTTGGAATGTCAGCCCAAAAAAGGAATGAACCCCAATGCAGGTGGATAAACCTCATCAAGCACGTGTCTAGCTTCACAGAATATATGGAAAAATAGATGAATGAAAGATTTCCCAGAAGGATATTGGTTGGAGGAAGGAAAGAAAATTGCCCTAATTTTTGTTATATTTCAGCTGAGATTTCAGAGGAAAATTCACAAGCGGAATTAGCAGATCTCAATCAGTGTTCTAATGCAGTCATTTAGAGTGCTTCATGCTGCTTCATTGCCCAGGAAATGACTGCGTCCACCTAGATTTCTGTAGTACTTTCAACTGGAAAAAGCTAGTCCACATTTCCCATGTTAGAAGTCAGTTACAAAATGGTACCGACCCAGTTCTGCCATCATCTTCCACTTCAGCAACAGGCGCCTGTGGTAGAGAGCTTTAGACATTACTTTCATTTGCTCCCATGGGAATTTTAAAAATGTCACTGGGTAATATGAGTGGACAAATGGGATAGATAGGTAAATAGGAATATGTGTTATAAAAGGGAAAGTTAATAAATACTAAGAATATACTATCACATTCATTTGCTCATTTATTCATTCATTCATTCCAAAATTACTGAAAGTGAATCAGTTTCTCCTTTTAAATTTAAACAGAAATTCTGTCAGACAGGGTTTAATTAGAGTGTCCCCTTGTACTGACACCGATTGAAGGATTGATTATAGTGCATTGATTATGATAGTCTTTCTGAGCAGTCTGCATGCACTGCTCTTGCACAGCAAGATCTGAGGATCCAGGAAGGACAAGTAGCAATAGTGATATGTATATTTTGGAAGCCATGTTGATGGAGAGAAAAACAACCTCTGGCCATGGACTCTGATCATTCATGTGTCTTTCTGAAGAAGCTAGCGGCATTGTTCTTCTAGGAGCCTAACTTTGGAGTTGAGGAAACAGGAGAAGGGGTTTCAGGAGTTTTCTGGAGGCACTGCCTATGTGGGTACTGTCTCTGGCTAACAAGGTGAGCCACTAAAAATCTGTGTTGACTCCAGGAGTAGCCAGACCTGTGCTCACCTTCTGAACAGCAAAACAGCTGGCAGAAATTTCTCTGGTAGCTAGTTCTAACCTAGAGTCATACACTAAGAATTCTGGGAAATGGACTGATGATAGCAGAAAAAAGCTAGGTGAGAGAAAGGTGACAGAGGGCTTGGGAAATAGCTACTGCTGAATATGCAGACTTTAAATCCTCTGTACCTCGATTGCAAATGTTTACTTGTTAATATTGTAATAACTATAAATGCTTTTGTGCATTTTATAACTCAACTTGGATTCCTTCCATTTGGATATTAAAGAGATCTGAGAATGTGTGTGGTATATACATTGTATTTACTGACTGTACAATTGAAACTGGACAAAAATATAATACTTTATGAAAAAGCAGTGTCAAGTGTATTTATATGCTCAAAACAGTCAATTTGTAAGTGATTGAGATTCTCATATATATATAGTATATGTGATAGAACAGTGCAATGTGATTAGTGTTGACTTGTTTCCATGAATTCGATTCTTATTAATAGTACCAAGAGTGCCTCCAAATAAATGAGAAGTTGGCCTTCTGGACCAAGTTTCCTGTCCCTTTTCTTCTTCTTCTCCCCTATTCTCCTCTTCTGTCCCTTCCCTCCCCTTTCCCCCATCTCCAGTCTCTCCAATAATCATCATGTTTATAGACCTTCCTAGCAGCACAAAGACCAGTGCATCTGTGTCCACTTTGAACATTTGCTAACTTTTCATTGTGCATAAAATGCTTGACACTATTGTGGGCCAATAATTATAACAAGTCAAAGGAAAATTAATCTAATTAAATAATTTAGTGATTAACAGCATTTTTTTCTTTGCTGTCAGTTCTGAAAATCCAAGATTATACAATACTTGGGGAAAGACTGCCTCCTCGGGGATCACTGTGCTCCTAGGTTCATTAGATTCCTCCAGTTTTAGATATTAGAGCTACATCTGGATCTTTTGTTTTGTAATCCACATGGCTAGAAGCTATCTCTCCAGTAGATCTGGCCACTGGGACCTCACTTTGGTGATCCACTAAGGGAGAATTTGAATTACTCAGAAGAATATTATTTTTAATACCACATAGAAATTGCCCACCTCCCCATCGCCCCGGTCCTTGATTTGCTAACCAGGTCACTGTGAATGGTTGGCATTGCAGATGAAGAAAATCCCTGGCCTCACAGGGCTTCTCTGATATAAATATATAAAGGCTACTCTGTATCTGAAGAAGCAAAAGAAAGAAAACAAAACAAAATACCTACTGCATTTATCCTGTTCTGCCCCATGATGTGCCCTGCATAGGTATGATGTTCTCCCAGGTACCATTTAACCATACATGTGGAAGACTCAGGTGACAAGGCTTTAACAGGAGGACCACTTCTCTTCTGTCACAAGAAGTCTCCCAGCAAGAGCCTTTTGGTATATATGCAGAGACACATTTCCAGGATTCATTCCCAACTGCAGGTTTTGTGGATTTCTGTCATATTTAAGAATGTATTAAAGTTTCAAGCAAGTTCATGTGCCAGGGAGCCTCAGAAAGGAAACTGCACCAAACATATTCCTTTATGTTGTTAGAAAGTATAAACATCCTAGAATACTTCATAGACTTAATAATGCTTCAGTGGATAGATTGTAATACATGGGCATCTTATGACAAGGTTAAGGGAAGCTGGTGTCCTTGTCAGAAATAAAAGGTCAATGGACACTTGGGTAAGCAACTAATAACTTCAGCCACATGATCCAGAAAATTGAAGGTGCCTTCATAGAAGTGATTTGAGTTTGGTATTTCTTTCATGGTCTCTTTTACTTTTTTTTTTTTTTTTTCATTCTCACTTGCTTTCTGGACAATAGTGGGAGGGAGTTAGCCTGTGACTCCTAATGACTCATTTAAATTTTAAAAATGTTAGTTTTAGACATAAAGATACTTACACCTGTGATCAATTCATGTTGACAGTTAAATTAATACAAACATCAGATGGTAGTAGATGGATAAACTGGAAAAGTTATAGCAACAAACTAGACTATAAAAAAAAAAAAAGCCAGAAATGTACAAATCTGGTTGGGTTTTATGTTTGTATGGAAAATAGAAGCATCCAGAAAGGAAAAAAAAACAAGCCCTTCAAAAAAAAGCCAAAGGTAGTGACCTTTGACTAAGCAAAATAGCTCAACTAAGTAGCTGTCGCATGGGGAAAGTCCTTTCAAAAGATGTCACTGAACATTAGAGATAAGTTTTGCATATTTTTCTATATGTCTTCAACAATAGTTTTTTATCAAAGCACTTGAGAAAATAAAATGATATCCATTACCAATATGAATACAAATGGACTTATTCATAATGAAGACCAAGAGTTAGGTTTACTTTTTAAAACTCATCAATTTATGATGAGAGCCAGAGGTATTTCAAGATCAAAATAACAGATTAATAAAAACAAAAACCTAGTAAATAATATCAGAAATATCGAAGATGAAAGGATCTTATAAATAACAATAGAAGTATGAGAATAATACTAACTCTGAAGAATGGCAGTACATGCTATACAGGACAATTCAGCAGAGCTGATTCTTCTGAATTCACTCTATTCCATTGCATACAATAGAAGTCTGAAATACAACCAGCAATATTAAGGAAAAAGAGAGAAAGATGTGCAGTGTTGGTAAGAGACTAATGAATATTACAACATTAATTATGCAGTTTAAGAAGATCAAATATGACAAATTTAATACTAGAACAATGGAATTAATCTATTAATCCAATGGATGGTATCAGTTCATCCCTTATATAAAATATGCTTTCTAAGCAGCATTTCAGTCTACCTACAAACAGTGCGTTATAGGCATAAATTCCCTATGCACAGTATAATAAACCAGAAATTTATTACAAAATGATTTCAAAACCAATATAATCACTTGTAAGTAAAACAAAATCTCTGCTAAATCATATTCAGCTCCAAAGCTAAATCAAATCTGCAGCATCAAGTTATTAAATTTAACTACAGGAAGATTGTTATGTGTCACGCTAATCTCATCACAGCTATTGGGTCTCTTTCAGGTGTGGTTAGAGCTTTATAAAAAGCAAACTTCATTTGCCTAATTATGGTTTTTATTAAATAAGAAAGAATGCAACAAAATGCAACTAATATTAAACTTGACAAAGTAAGAAATTCATGTAAAATAAATCTAATAAATCAATAGCTACTAAATTTGACCAGCAACAGTTTTAAATTTATGAGAAAGCATTGTTATTCATTATTAATTATGTTACTTGTGTGTGTGCATGTGTGTGTGTGTGTGTGTATGTCCATAGTGATGTATGCACATATGTGTACATGTGCCCAAAGAGTTGTTAACTCAGAGTAATACTGTAAATTTGCCCAATCTTCAACCATAATTTAAATCAAAGAAACTTTCTTTAGTGGGGGGTGGTTGTCTTAGGTTGTCTTAGTGGTGATTGTTGCCAACACATGGAAGCTTTTAGACACTTTTTTAGAGTAACACTGAGGGGCAGCATGAAGTAACTTACTTTATTCCTAGTTGAGTATGAGCCTATACAACACAGGACATTCTTAGAGGAGTTTGGACATTAGTTTCATTGCATGCCCTCCCCAGTGGCTTCATGTGAATCTTCCTATCTTGCTACAGGCTATCTCCTGGAGAACAAAGACCCAATTCCTCATGAGTGAATGATAAAAGCAAATAAGGCGTGGGTAATTCATCAAGGTCTGAGCCTTGAGCTAAACAACTTAAAGGAATCAGGCATCCGTAGATGTATCCTTTGTAAAACACAGCGACCTTGCTTATTAGGAAAGAGCATCCCCAGCCTGAACAATCAGATAAGCAACCTGGAGAGGTAGGTTGGTGGGGCAAGAAAGCTGCTTCCAGGCATATAATTGTCTTCTTGGATGAGGGTGGCCTGAGACAAGACGGGTTACATTCATCCTAAATATGCATTTCTTGGCTTAACCAGTATCCATCGGGTGTGGTTACTGTGGGGAGGATGAGGATGATGCTCTGGTCAGGGCATAGTGAAGGACGAGTGCAGCATTCTTCTGATGATTTATGCATTGGGAATAAACAGGCTGATTTTACTGACATACCCAAATGCTCCCTTAATGATTGCTTAAATAAGGACATCTCTGCTGCGAGAACAGTTTCTAAAAGCCAATTTCTTAGGCCTAGATGGTGCCTGCGGAACAATATTTTTCTAAGCCTTGATTCAGTATGGAGAGTTGAGCACACTTCCTTTTTATCCATAATTGTAAAAAAAAAAAAAAAAACAATTAATTCTTTGTGGTAAGTGAAAGGGACTCTCCAAAGGAAATTCTTAGGTATGAGTTTATCAATCAAAGCCTAGGAGAATTGAAGGGGAATAACTTGTGGAGAATTAAGAAAACTTTCCTGCCTCCAATTAGAAAGACTATATATCCTCTTAGATAGGATTTCCTTTCACTAGTGGCACAGTTCTAAGGATTCATTCTCTCCATGAATGTCAGTTAAAAACCATTATTAAACAATGAAATATCCCTAAAACAAAACAGTATAACCACTGGATTCATATGAAGATGACCTAGTGGAGACAAGCTAGACCTCACCTTACCAACACGCTATCAAATCTGTTATGTTTAAATTGTGAGACCTCCACGGAAGGAGATGCCAAGTCGTGCTTTAAAGCTTCGGACCACAATCAAACATAGCATCATTTTAAATAGAAGCAGAAGCCATATGTTGCTCCTCTGAATATACTCAAGGATGCTGACATCAGTATTTAATCATCTGCTCACTCATCCAGGAAGAAGGGGAGATCAGTTACTACTGTACTTTATTTTGTTCAACCAAATCACCATGTTACAAAAATAGCAAGCTGTCATAATAAAAATTAAGGCTCCTTCTATCCAGCACCAGTTAGCATCAATTTACTTTCAAGCACAGAAATGCCAGAGACACATCCAAAGAACACAAGGGAGCAAAAGAACCACAGGTGATATATTAATGGGACCACCCAGCGTCCAGCTGAGCTACTCTGTGGTTTCACTCTCCTCCTACTTCTGGTGTTTCGTGCTCCTTAGGACTAAACTGTATGCACTTACAGACTGTTTGCACACTTGTATATAAACCAACTGAAGATGCAAACGTTACCCAGGAGGTGCGAGCCTGTGGAGCCTCATTGTAATTGGTGTAGCAGCTCTGTCAGTGTAAAATGCTCTATGCCCCTTGTGTGTCTCACAGGATAATGCCACAGATCACCTTACCCCCGTGGCTGCTGGCATTATGACATCACTTTCCCTGCTCCCCACCCGCAATAAACCACAGCCTTTATGACTTTGTTTCTTCGGTTTTGATCGCCTGAGTTTTGATTGGTCCAGTTCTAACAGGTTTGGTGGTTCTGGTGGGTGCAGGGGTGGCTTTTCTTCTACTTTTTCCTCACAGGTACCAGGAGGGTCACTCAGCGTTTCAGGTTTACTTGTATCACTGTCCACTCACTCTCTGGGCTTTGCCTGACACTCATGGAAAGAATGAATCCTTAGAACTGTGCCACTAGTGAAGGGAAATTCTATCTAAGAGTATGTTTCTTTACAGAGCTGTGTCACACCAACCTTTGTGCCCTCTGCTGGAAAAGTAGAATCAAGACTCAGATAATGCCTTTTAAATTATATCCTCTAGTATTATAGATGTAGGACAGTACTGTATCACACCTCTGTGAATGTAAAATAGCTTGGACCTGCTTTATGATACGCGGTCGTGACTGTGCTTTATCAGAGCTGTTTTTAATGCTGTTGCTCAGAATGTTTTTTTTTCCAGATGATGAATGAGAAGCCAAAAAAAAAAAAAAAAAAAAAAAAATGGTGCCAGGTACCACAGGAGTAACAGAACTATGCTGTTTCCTGGGGTTTTGTTTTTTACTTTTTTTTTTTTTTTTAAGACTGTGCTGGATGTCTCTACAATTTTGTTCAAATGACTGCAGAACCTGGAAAAGCTGCTGCTGCTATTGATGCATGACATACTGCTATTATTGATAGATAGATAGATAGATAGATAGATAGATAGATAGATAGATAGATAGATAGAATTTGAATTTTTAGAAACTTTAACTGTGCTGTCAACTTTGGGAAAAAGTATCCCAGTTTACTGTGTTGAGTTGGCATTGTACAGAAATTAACAGCCGTATTGGTCTAGAAATGTTGAACTTAATTTTTTTCCATTTGTACAGGGATAACACACTGTATTAAATATGTAAGGTCTTATCTACGTGGGTTTGATTACAAAAACTAATAAAGTATTCTCTAAATAAAAAACAAAACAAAAAAGAAAGACTATATATGTAATCCCTGATCTTTACAACTTGTAAGGTGATTTTGTTGCATTTCTTCCCACGCCATCCCCCAACGCCTTGCTAGTACAGCAAGTATGACAGTTACAAAGATGGATGAGGATCCCCAAGTATGTCAGAGACACACCACAAGCACATGTAATGCACACTCTGCTTTATTCTACTAAGATTTTATTGCAAGTATTTAAAATTTTCAGTGAGAGCATTGGCATGTACAGTCGTCAACCAGAAATAACCTAGCATCAAATCCCTAAATGGCCTTACTGATTGGCAGCTCTACTGGGGCTGTGGAGTACCATTTCCTCTTTCTTAAGCTGATCTGCTCTCTACATAAAGGAGGCAACACTTTTAGCTAACACTCTTGAAAGTAATAGATCTTAATGTGATTCTGTTCTTTATCAGTAGAGATCCTATTTCTATAGACACCAAGTCAAGTTAAAAAAAGACTTGCTAGCTGTCTACAGTATAGATATCGAGTGACTTGAAAGGGCTTCCTGACTCTATAGTAGCTAAACATAAAATATAAAGTTTTAAGATGAAATTAAACTTTGGGAACCTTCTGTTATTTCTCATATTGCACAAAAAAGTAATTAAAGAATACTGATTTCTTGACCAAGGCTGTTAAACTAGATGGATCTTTCAGAATTCTAGGCTTAGGAAAACTGTTTGTTGTATAAGTATTTATATTATATTAAACATGAGGGTTTTGACAATTAGGCATCATATTTTGTTTGATTATTTCTAAAACAAATACACATAAATCTTTGACAATCTTTGAAAATTATCAATATTTGGAAATCCTAAGACAAGGAATTAAAATTTTGCAAAGCAGAAAACAGACTAGAAAACAGGCAGCTCTTTATACCTATATGTTCTGCAACAACAGAGCTAACAAACTATAAATCAAAACTATTCTTTAAAAAAGATAAAATATGTCCTGAAAACATATAGATGTCTTTAGTCATGGATGGCTAAACAATACAGAGTAACAAATATTGGTATGGATATTACACTTCAATTGGTTGGGCACTGTGTGTAAGGTAGAGATTGGGGGCTGTTCCCATGTTTTAAGCAGGAACTCCATCATTTTCTTGTTTAGAAACCCACTGAGTGTCCATTAATACTGAGTGACTGATCAGTTCTTGCTAACTATATCAAATATCTGAAAACTAAATGATGATGCCCTTAGCTGAACGCTATGAAAAAAACCATCTGATTATTACATTAGTTTTCTCATTGCCCAGATAAAAAAGGTCTTGAAGTAGGTGCATCATGGTTTTAGAAAAGCATTTCAAAGATTTTATTTCTTATATTCTTTGATGAGTGACAAATTATTAGCCAGAAGACATGTGTTTTAAATGACTCAGTGACTATTTGAACCCACATACAACTTAGGATCCCTTCAAGTTTCTTGTTTGTCTGGAGAGCACTTCCCAGTGACCCTGTGCTGAGTTTCCCCCTTTGGTTCAATATTCATAACATTTTTACTGACCCCAAACATGCAGAACATGGACTTGACAGATGGAATCCTTGATTAAGCTGGAAGGAAGCAAGGGAAAATCTGAGTTCAAAATGGTCTTGGAAGTTTGCAATGTGGATCCTCAGCCATTGCAATGAAATCAGATTTTTATTGACCGAAGTTCCATAATTGGGCTTGAGACCATTTGCATCAGTACTGAAATTTGCAAACTGAAAATTTCTGAATGTTTTAGTTTTAGGACCATCTCAACCTGAGCCAGTGATCTCATGTACCCAATGCTTTTTCCCAGTGAATTTGCATAAAAGTATACAAAAGAGAATCTAAGTCACAGGAAGCTTGGGGTTCAGGCCTGCATAGTGAGTTTTCCAATTGAGATGTAGTTAAGTTTGATGTCTTAAACAGCAAGGGAAACAGACAGGAGGAATAAAGACATGGAGAAAACTCTGAGGTTAATGAGTATGGGGACACATGAGAACAAATTGTGGCTGAGGGGAATATAGTCATTCATTAAAAATTCCTTCACATACTAACTAGTGATTAATCTCCAAGATTATGAAAATACAAAGGAGGGCATCTAAGTCCTTCCTCTGAATTCACAATTGCTTGAGAGAAAACACATGGATGCTTTTAACATTAAACACATGAAGAGGAGACTAGAGAATGCAAAAGCAAAGAAACAGAAAAGATTTCTTGACGGAAAGAGCAGCAGAGAAGACAGTTGGGATGTATGACGCTTGGAAGATTTGGCTTATGGTTCATGACCTTCCTAATGCTGTGACCCTTTAATACAGTTTCTCATGGTGCAGTGACCCAAGCCCATAAAATTATTTCATTGCTACTTCATTTTAATTTTGCTACTGTTATGAATCATAATGTAAATATCTGATATGCAGAAGCTCTGATATACAACTTCCAAAGGGATCATGATTCACAGGTTGAAAACTTGTTGCTTAGAAGACAAGGGCAGCATCTGCTGTCACCTGAGTTTTTGATCTTAGCCATTCTGACTGGTGTGAGGTGGAATCTCAGACTTGTTTTGATTTGTATTTGCCTGATGACTAAGGATGTTGAACATTTCTTTAGGTACTTCTCGGCCATTTGATATCCCTCAGTTGAAAATTTTTTGTTTTGCTCTGTACCCCATTTTTTAATAGAGTTATTTGGTTCTCTGGAGTCTAACTTCTTGAGTTCTTTGTATATATTGGATATTAGCCCTTTATAGGATGTAAGATTGGTAAAGATCTTTTCCCAGTCTGTTGGTTGCTGTTTTGTCCAAAGGACAGTGTCTTTTGCCTTACAGAAGCTTTGCAATTTTATGAGGTCCCATTTATTAATTCTTGATGTTAATGGAGGAGTGTTCCTCTTTCTCCACATCCTCAAAGATGCTGGCAAAGACATGGAGAAAGAAGAACATTCCTCCATTGTTGGTGGGATTGCAAGCTGGTACAAGGATATCAGTCTGCCACTTCCTAAGAAAATTGGACATGGTATTACCTGAGGTTCCAGCTATACCACTCCTGGGTATATACCCAAAAGATTCCCCAACATATAACAAGGACACATGCTCCACTATGTTCATAAAAGCCTTATTTATAATAGCCACAAGCTTGAATGAACCAAGATGTCCTTCAACAGAGGAATGGATACAGAAAATGTGGTACGTTTACACAATGGAGTACTACTCAGCTATTAAAAACGATTAATTCATGAAATTCTTAGGCAAATGGATGGAACTAGAAAATATCATCCTGAGTGAGGTAACCCAATCACAAAAGAACACACATAGTATGCACTCACTGATCAGTGGATATTAGCCCAAAAGGTCGGAATACCCAAGGTACAATTCACAGACCACATGAAGCTCAAGAAGAAGGAAGACCAAAGTGTGGGTGCTTTGGTCCATCTTAGAAAGGGGAACAAAATACTCATGGGAGCAAATACGGATACAAAGTGTAGAGTAGAGATTGATAGAAAGGCCATCCAGAGACTGCCCCACCTGGGGATCCATCCCATATACAGTCACCAAATCCAGACACTATTGTGGATACCAAGAAGTGCTTGCTGAAAGGAGCCTGATATAGCTGTCTCCTGAGATGCTCTGCCAGTGCCTGACAAATACAGAGGCAGATGCTCACAGCCAACCCTTGGACTGAGCATAGGGTTCCCAATGGAGGAGTTAGAGAAAGGACTGAAGGAGCTGAAGGGGTTTTGCAACCCCATAGGAAGTACAATAGTATCAACCAACCAGACCACCCCAGAGCTCCTAGGGACTAAACCACCAAGGAGTACACATGGAGGGACCCATGGCTTCAGCTGCATATGTAGCAGAGGATGGCCTTGTCAGGCATCAATGGGAGGAGAGATCCTTGGTTCTATGAAAGCTTGATAGATGCCCCAGTGTAGGGGAATTTGAGGGCGGGGACGAGGAAGTGGGTGGGCGGGTGGAGGGACATCCTCATAGAAGCAGGGGGAGGGGGTATTGAATAGAGTGTTCCCAGGAGGGGGAAACCAGGAAAGGGGATAACATTTGAAATGTAAATAAAGAAAATACCCCCCTCCTCAAAAAGAGACAAGGCCGAGGAAAAAAGCTGTTTAACTGAATTATCCTGATATTGCCTTTGCCATCCTACTAATCTGCTACATTCATTTCACTGTGGCAACTTTGCTTCTTCCGTTAGCCCGGCTGGAAAGTCACCTCTCCAAAATTCTATTTACCTTTGATGATTGCATAACAACCTCACTCTTCATAACCAACCAACACATTATGTCTAAGCTGGCCCCAAGTCACTGTGTCACTTTGAGAATCATAGAGTGGTTCTATTGTGGTCAACCCACAGAACTTAGGAAAATCTGCTCTTCAGAGCAGGGGTAAACTGTCTTTTCCCAGTCTCTGACCATGCTTTGAACTCAGTTTCCATTCTGAAATGTCTACAGTACGTGGACTAGGCCTAGTGATAAAGATCTGTAATTTCAGCACCCACGTGACAGATGATCAATCTGGTCAGCCTGGGCTGCACAGCAAAACCCGATCTCAAAACAACAAAATAGCATAGTGAAAGCCGAATAGTCCACTTTTTCACTAAAAGCTCCTGCCACTGAGAATTAACATAAGATTCTTCCTTTTACTCTTGCTTTATTTCCATCTCCGAAGTCAGGGTTTTGTCTGAAAATGTGCCCTGAATAACCTGCCAGGACTGGAGTGACTAGGTTGTCCCTAATCTCATGACACTGACAGGTTAGATAAAAGTTCTGGGTTCTGTAAGTTGCCTTGGTTCCAGTGAAACCACTATGCCAGCTGTGATGATTTGATTCTTGAGGCGTCTAAACACAGAGAAAACACACTTTTGTGTCCATAGACCCAGAAACTTGCCAAGGTATCTTGCTTCCTCTTTCTAACTTTGAGGATATTTTTCTCTCTATGTCCATTATAGTTGTTAAAAGCCTTAGGCAGGGACAGCAGTTCTCTGGGCTCAGTGGTATACATTTAGTCTCTTCCCCACTGACAACAAATCTTCCCTGTCAAACATCCCTTCATCTTGTTACAAATAAGGCTGGTGGATGGAACCTACCCAGGGAACAATCAGCATGCTGGTTATTGCTTTGAAAGCAGTATTACACTAATACAGTATCTCATTAGAACACCTTTGCTGGGAGCTAGAGGTTTCTTCCCAATCCAAATGGAAGATGGTCCTGTTCATTATGTGTTCAGAAGAGCTACTTCCCTCTACCATAAGACAGCCTGAGGAGAGAGCATCTTTTGACCTTTGTAATTGCTACAATATTATGTGCTGTGCTTCCTCCATTTGTACATGGCAGTAAATATTGCAGATCTGTACTTTTTTTAGCCTAAAATGCAATTAAAATACATAATTTTTTTTCTGAAGTAATTTCACTGATGCCCCACTACCTAACGCCTGGACGTAGTATATGTAGAGGAACTGTCCTGCAGGTGACAAGAGCCAAGGTCCATTTGAGATAATTCTCAGCTACTAGCTGGGGGCCGTAAGTTGCAGAATTAGCTCAACCAGGGATCTGGCTCCTGGTTTCAGACTCATTAAGATAGTCTTGTCAGGGTATGTATGTGATCACTTCTGGACTGCAAGCTAAGCCCAATAAATTGCTGAACTCGGCTTAAAGAAGTTAATTACCAAATCTGGTGCATGTGGTGCAGGAAAAAAAA
This sequence comes from Uromys caudimaculatus, assembly GCA_028551405.1. Taxonomy (NCBI): domain Eukaryota; kingdom Metazoa; phylum Chordata; class Mammalia; order Rodentia; family Muridae; genus Uromys; species Uromys caudimaculatus. The sequence continues at coordinate 25,764,141 of CM052705.1, forward strand.
GGACAGGAACTACAAATTAATGTGCAGAACAGCAGTTTTATTTTTTTAAATTAACTTCAAAAAATATAAATATTCCTCAAGTACTGCCTATTCCTGAGTACAGCCTTAACATATGTCTGAGTTCCTACTTTTTTCTATTTAATCTATTTATTTATCCACTTAACATCCCAAGTGATGTTCCTTCTTCCTGTCCCCCCAGTACTTCCTTATCTAATCTCATAGAGCTGAGAAGCTCCCCTTCACAGTGTTCCTCTTCCCAAAGCACAACAAAAGTATACAACAGTAAAGAGCAGGGGGTCTTCCATTTGATCCCAACCCCTCTGTTCTTCTAAGGTGAACTCAAAGTTCTTCAACCAGAAGTTCCTGAGCTATCGTGGCTTCCTGGACTGGATCTAAACTCACCAGGAAGTCGGAGCAGATCTCCAGGTGATGTTGAGAATGCACTCTGAAAAAGTGGGGCTCCATCTTGCTATTGTTGCTCCGGTTGGTGCCTAGAGCAACCCCTGGAGTCACGTGTTCAGGTTGACACTTAGGAAGAACAGAGAACTCAGTCCACCCATTGATAACTTTTCAACATAATTAAAGGAACAGAATGCAAAAGGCTGTTGTGTGAAGGTAACTAGAGGACCAGGACAGCAAGGCGGGTCCTACTTAGCTACATGTTCCACAGATCACAAATATTTGAAAAGAATGCACCTGTATCCAATTTGTGAATCTTCAATCACCATTCCCCAAACAAAACAGAAGAACAATTATTTACATAGCAACTGCACTGATTATGCATTAATATTCATCTACGGATGATTTGAAGTATATAGGAGAATATGGGTAGGTTACACACAGATCCTGCAGCACTTTAGGGTAAGGACTAGATCACTCTCTAAGGACTCTGGACATATTCTCCATGCATAATGAAAGACAGATTTATGAGTTAGATGTATTGGGAACACTAAGGTGTGAGAAATGCAGGATGTGGAAGAGTTTAAATAACCATTGAAGAAACAGTTTAAAAGGTTTCCAAATCTGGGACTACTATTCCATATCTGAGAAAGCTCCTCATTCCTCATGCCAAAAGAACCACCATTTCCAAAGTACTTACTAGGAGGCAGGTGCTGCAATCTGAGGTGTGTAATTTTTCAGTTTTGTTATGTAAATATGGCCCACATAAGCACAGCTATACCAATTTAATGGATATAGAGATTGAGGCTGAAGAAATGTAGGTCGTGTCCCAATTGCATAATAGTTGTAAAAAGCAAACTAAGATTTCAAATACCATTTTTTAAATTTCACATCCTTGATCCATCCACACAACCATGCTATGCAACTGGGAAATGGGAAGAATAAAATCCTATATTCTTTGCCAGGAGGAAAAAGTGTACACATTTAATCTTTCTTCATTCTAATTCTTCAAGTGCTATATTCATTACTTACACTTTTGTTTCCTACAGGAAGTAAATCCAAACTCTGCCATGAATTTATTTGCTACATTAAGAATGAGGCCAAGAAGATTAGGACTAGGAAACAACCCTTGCCACCCTCTCCTCCTGTCCTCTCCTATTTATTCTGGAAAGGCGTTGCAGTTGCCTAATGGTTATGACATCAACAAAATAACTTCTCTCCCTTTCCTCATTAAACTAAACAGAAAAAAAAAAAAAAAAAAAACCACCAACTGATGTACTGCCTCCTTGTTTACTGGTGGCTCATTACAGAGGCTAATAAGAGAAAATACATTCTCATATACTGATCATTGGTGCTCAGAGAATTTGAGGAAAGCCACCTACTGAGTAAGTATCCATTTCCACTCTGACTTTGTATGTATTAGTCTGGTCAATTTCCCCAAGCTGGCCTGATTAGGAAAGTTTTATTAAAACAAATGGAGATGAGGCTTAAAGTTAGTCGAGAAAAACAGAAGCTGAGCCTGAACGATCCACACAATCTTTGCCCTTGGCCAGCTGTGCATCCCCCTTGGCAGAGGCGGATGGTAGAGAACACAGAATATTCGCTGACAGTCAGGGGATTAGCCTTCCTTCATTCAGCTGGACTACATTTCCCAATCTTCCTGCCAACTATCCACTATTCCCCTTCCTCCATGTGTCCAAGGAAAATATGCAGGTCAACTTCATATCCACATACAAAAAAGCACACAATTCATTTCTGTGCCACCTCACCCCACTGTAACCCCGTGTTGTGTGTGTGATCTGCTTCTTAAATTCTTTGACTCATGGTGACTTACTATATACCACATAAATTGTGATTGACATTTCCTTAAACGCTTCACATTTCTTTATTTTAAAAAATATTTAATTTTATTTTATGCATATGGGTATTTTGCCTTCATGTATATCTGTGCACCACCTGTGTGCCTAGTGCTTGCAGGGTCAGAAGACAGGGGTAGGTCCTCAGGACTGGAGTTACAGAATGGGTTAGCTATCATCAAGTTACTAGGAATTAAACCCTGCTCTTCTAAAGAGTACCTAGTACCCTCTTTCCAGCCCATGTAGATGTTTTAAACTGAGTTTCTAAATAACTTTATGCACACCTTGTCTTCATATTGTCAAATGCAGTCACTAATTAGACTTTATGTAAATAAAATATTAATTTTTACATTTTAAGCTTTTAAGATTTCAAAGACAGCTTATGAATACATACAGTGCTGGTTTAAATAGTATATGCTTCATAATACTTATATAAATGTTATGTGGATTTATTTGATTTTTAGGAAATGAGTTAGCACAAACATGCAAGCAAATTTCAAAGTACTAGCATAAAAATCCTGAATTACATAGAACAATCTACAACATATCTACTTGCTATACACGTAGATATCCATTCCTTTACAGAGAAATTGACTTTGCACATAAATATAGCACAAAGCTATGTAGCTTATCAGACTACAGGTTCAATAAGAGGCTCTTGTGAGATTATTTGAATTGAAAACTTAAACAAATTTAATATGGATAACTGCAAGATTTACTATCATCCCATCTGTTTCACATCAATAAAAACATCCTGTCCTAACCTAATTTATAAACAGAGAGATATTAGAGTTCAACAAATCAAGTAATATAAATAGGGGGTGGGAAGAAGGCCAGTTTATACTTCCATGTCTGGAAAGCCCATGAAAGGTTGTATGATCCTTGTTGTTCTTGTTGTTGTTTGTTTTCTGAAACTCTAGGTACAAATCTCCCAGATTCATGTTGAAATGCAAAAGAAAATGTCTGAATTTGAAATGAAGTGCCACTCCAGATTTCTAAGCTCCTTGAAGAAAATAAGTCATCTCAGAAGCCAGAAGATGTTTAACTCAACAAAAAAGTTTTGAGAGGTGACAATAAATAAGCCATTTTACAAAGTAAAATCCATAGTAATCCTTAAGACATGACAGGAACACATCCCGGTGCAAGAGAAAGATGGATTATTTCACTAACAGGGTTCTGAGAAGTTTGGGGAGATCACATTCCTGTAGTGGAAGAAGTAACAAGACTCCTGAGCCCTAAGCTGGTAGGACAGCAAGGACTCCACAGACACCTAATGCCAAGTGGAACAGGAGTGAGGAACACTGAACAAAAACTGTCAAGAAGGTTGGTCTTAAAACTCTATTGAAGTTGTAGGACTGGGCTGAGGATCAGTGGGTAAAGTTCTCCTTTTGAGCATGAGGACCTGAGTTCAGATCATTGCAGCCTACATAAATAAGGACATTATAGTACATACCTATAATTTCAGTGCTACCCCAGCAAGATATGATGAAGAGTCAATAGAAACTTTAGAAAGTCATAGGACAGCTGGGTGGTGTTCCAGCACAGACAGATGAACCCTGTCTCAACCAAGGTGGAAAGCAAGGACTGCCACCTGAGGCTGTTCTCTGATCTCCACGTTTAATTAGAATGTGGGTGCGCACGTGCGTGAGTGCGCGCGCCCGCGCACACACACACACACACACACACACACACACACAAAATTGGGAGAACCATACATGTTTCTGCTCTCTCCACTGTGGTCATATTGGGCTGGAAAAGTAGGATGTCTAAACTTTTATATTCAAGGAACACCAGGATTCATGCCTTCAGAACCAGTACCACCTGGGTGACCATTACAACTACCAATTTCAGCTGCCTGTAAAAGGTACAACTTTGGCTACCTGTGGAATATGGATTGAGTATGTGGACTCTTGAGAAAACACTTTCCAGACAATTTCACTTCAATGATGCTGGTCTCTTCTTAATCAACACTAATTTCTTAGCTCTAGCTTATTGGCATCTATTGTCCCAGTAACACTAAGTTTTATTTTATTGGCTCTGGTCTCTTTTTGATTACAGCTGATTCTTTGGCCCCAGCTAAGTAGAATCACAGATTCTCAACTCAAAATAGTCAATAGCCCTCACAGAGTCTTTAATCTTCCTTCTGAAACTTCACAAGCCAGGCCTCCATCATTTGCACCGCTCTCAATATTTTTATTTTCCAACCTCCTAAATGACAACACAATGATGTCTAAACATAATGGCTTTCCTAGCCCACAATCCTCCCCCAAATATGGTTAGGCCTTTCATAGAAATACCTCACTATCCTGGTACCAATTTATCTTAGGGTTACTATTACTGTGTCAAAACACCATGACCAAGCAACTTGGTGAGGAAAGAGTTTGTCCTATACTTGCATATTACAACTGTTTTTCATCAAAGGAAGGCAGGACAGGAATTCAAACAATGCAGTTACCTGGAGGGAGGAGCTGATACAGAGGACATGGAGGGGTGCTGCTTACTGGTTTCCTCTGTGTGGCTTGCTCAGCCTGCTATCTTATAGAACCCAGGATCACTGTCACGAATGGTACCATCCACTATGAGCTGCATCTTCCCCCCACCAATCAGTAAGTAAGAAAATCCCCTATAGCTGTATCTTATGGAGGTATCTTCTCAGTTGAGGTTCTTCCTTTCAGATGACTCTAGCTTGTGTCAAGTCTATGTAAAAAGTAGCCACCACAATGACCAAAGGTAAACTTCTATACTTGAAGTATCCATACACAGACTCACAGGGACTACATAAAAGGCATGCTGGGAAACCACAGGAGCAAGGGACCAAATTAAACCTGATCAACTGAAAGAAATGCTGAAGACACAAGCAGAGAAGTCCTTTCATAATACTTTAATTTTGAGTACATTTATAGAATGAGAGAAGACTGCTTAGAAAAACAAAATAAAACAACACAACCAATTACAGACTTTTAAAAATGAAGGCACAATCAGAATCATGAGGGCAAAGACAAATTAAAGAAACTTAATTCTCTCTGTTGAAAACTAGAAAACAGACTCCCATCCTTTTTATATAGTATTTAAAACAAACATTTGGTTTAAAAAAACAAATACTTGCAGTTTATTTCTCTGTTTGTAATATCTGTAAATCTTTTAAATGATTTAGTTAGAGCCTTTCTAGCTTTACTCCCAGGGATTTCTTTGTCAATGATCTATTCATATTTCACAGAAATGCCTGAAGAGAGGTCAAAAGGGTCCTGTCATCTAGCATCACAGACTCTTAAGAGTCTGTGATGTTTCATGTTAGTTAGTCACCTAGGAATCTAGGCTTTTCTGGGAGATGGGCCTCTAAGCAAGCACATGTGGATTATCTTCATTAAATTAACTGAGGTCAGTAGACACTTGTTAATTGTGTGTGGGAATGTTTCCTAGACAGGGTAGACTGCACTGTATAGAATGGAGTCAGTGACCTGAGCTCTTCTGTTCAGCCATCATTCTCTACCACCTGACTTCTTCAGGCATCTAAGGTTTTGTGTCATGATGGATGGGTACTCTTGAACTGTGAGCCTCTTTTCCTTTATGTTGTTTTTGTCAGAATACTATATCACAGCAACGAAAAAGTAACTAAGACAGGGTCTACAGTAGGTGGATAGAATTTCACCTAGTAGTAAAAGTACCTTCTGTGAGAATCTAGAGAAAAGCAAAAGAGTGTTTCCTTTGTCTAAAGACAATTAACTAAAATATCGAATTACCACAATTACCAAATGAGTTTAGGATAAATTGTGTGTAACTGCATTTTGTGCCCTATTGCTTGAAGACTGCCTATTGTTTGTCTTGAGACCTTCCCTTCTATGTCAGTTCTGTGGTTGTAGAAGCAGATGAGGCTTTTTTGTCTGGCAAAGTCTCTCATTTCTTTGTGACACACATCCCTTTCTACCTTGATGCTTATTCAGTAATGAAATTGTTTTTTCACTTTTGTGGCCATGATTTTCTAAAATGACAAATGTTAGTTTTAATCCTATTTCCCCTACACAATTAAGGAACAAACTATTAGGCGAGAAGAAGGAGCCTAGAAATTCGTCCTAAGAGCAACAGGCTGAACAGATGCCATGATGAAGAGCTGAGGGACAGAAAATAACAGTATGTTATGTTTAAGAAGGTTTGCACACAAGAGTAAATATGATTGACAGATGTGAGACGTGGGGAAGGAAAACTCAGTGGTGAAAAAAAATTTCAATATTTATATAAAAATTCATAATTTCAAATAAATAAAAGAAAAGAACATCTCCAAACTCCACATTTCTTCGACATTCCAAAACGTAACTTTAGAATATCAAGAACATGATCAAGTCTATGTTAATTGAAACAGGTGATTACATTCACATTAAAAAGATAGAATAGGACCAAGAACAGGCTCAGTGGGGAAAGGTGGTTTCTGACAAACCTGACCACTAGAGTTCCAGCTCAGGGATTCATAGCGTTACAGGAGAAAATCAACTCTTATAGTAGTCATCTGATCTCTACATGCTGTCTGTGGTGAACACTTGCAGGCACACTCACACATAAACACACACACATACACACACATACCTCAAAATGAATGCAAGCTAAATACAAATGTATCTTAGCCTGGTAAGTGATCATGGAAAGATAAAGAACTTAATATTAACACTTTAATCCCCTTGTGTCATCAAAGAGTATATCTAAAATATTAATAATTGTTAATTATTTGAATATTAATTAAAATAGAGGAAAACTCTAATATATGCAATGGTTAATCTTCCAGTACGAAAAAATAAAGACAAGGTTAGCAATAAAACCAAGCAGAGTAAATGGATAGAATTTACAAAATTACTTTGCAATACATGCATTAGAAAAAATAGATCTTTCCTAAAAATATATACAATTACGAGTTGTCATTTAAAAATGACATAAAATATAAGAACAAGATACAACAGTAAGAAAAACTTATGTTCATGGTCATAGGGTACATTAAGGCCATAGGGCTTTGACAAGAAATAAGGTTTCTTTTCTTTTTACAATTTGTTGTATTTTTAATTGTGTGTTTGTGTGCAGGGTATATGCATGTGAATACAGATGACATTAGGGACCAGAAGCATTGGTTCCTCGGGGGAACTGTAGTTACAGACAGTTGTCCCACAGAGTGATGTGGACCAAACTTGGGTCCCTTGCAAGGGCAGTCAGTACTTGCTCTTAATCACTGAACCATCTCTCCAGCCCAATGAGCTATTCTTGAAATTAAGATTTGAAAAAAAAAAAAAAAAAACCAACAGGGTGGCTGGTTGTCCTTGGAAGTTATCAATGAAAATGGACAGGCTGGGTGTTCAGTAAAGACTGAGGGTGAGTTAGGAGCAAGCCTAGGGATTCCATAGGAAGAATAATAAGGTCTGGAGCACAGGTGCTGTGTAAGCTTTGCCCTTGAGAAGGAAAGAAACCAGCTCATTCCCCAGGCACTGAAAGGGAAGGAATAACTATGTGGGGCAAATAGGTAAATTTAAATATAAAGTAGAAATGCCAGGACTTGAAGGTAATCAGATGAAATCCACTCAATTTTCCTCCCTCTCTCCCAAAGTGAAAAGGAGATTTACCACTCGAATTTCTGGACTTGAGGTTTGGGTATAGGCCTCAAGGACAATAATGAACATTTAAAGTCATTTGTCAAGGGAAATGGGAAAGGAAGTCAATCACCTGAAAGTAAAGGTTAGCTGAGATTACTGATGTCACAGCTGGAAGTAGAGGGATATCTTTATACCGTTGATATTGACGTTAATGAGAGAAGATGCAGAAGAATCACAGTTTATCCTCTATCCTGAAATCTCTGTGATTGCTTTTGTTGTTCTAGATATGAGAGCTGACTTAAATTTTTAGCTTCCATTCTCCTTTGCTAGAAAAAGTTTCATTGTAATTTTTTAAAGATTTATTTTAAGTGTGTTTGCGTGTGAGTGTGTGTGTGTGTGTGTGTGTGTGTGTGAGAGGGGGAGGGAGGAAGAGAGAGAGTCATATGGTCATGTACATTCATGTATGCAGGTACCCATGGAGGCCAGAAGAGGAAGTCAGATCCACTGAAGCAGAACTTCAGACCATGGTTGTGGGTGGTGGGAACCAAACTCAGGGAATCAAACTCAGGTCCCCTGCCAAAGCAGTACATGCTCTCAAACTCTGAGCCATATCTCCAGCCACTAATTGTCATAATTTAATTTTAATTTTATTTTTAATTTTATTTGTAATTATGTATCGGTGTCTGTGTGTGGATACATGCATATGAGCTCAGTTGTCTAGGAGGTGTTACATACCAGGGTTTGAGTTAAAGATGGTTGTAAGATAGCCAACTTGCATGCTAAGAAGTAAACTTCAGTTCTCTGTAGGGTCATATACAGTCTTTACTGAACCATCTCTTCTGTCCCAGTCTGTCATGGTTTTTCTGTTTGTTTGGTTTTTCGGTTGGTTTGGTTTTCAATCATGAAACTGTATTGAAAACTTTCCTGCTATTATAATATGAATTATGTTTTAATCCTAAATCTTAAGAACATTCTTGTTGGTGGATCTGTGGGGAGAACCAATGCTACATGGTGTTACCAGGTGTGTAGTATGTTTCTAGATGTGCTATTTATGTAAATGTATGCATAGATTTCTGTGAACAATTAGGCCATGAATATGAAGAGTCAAATGTATTCTAATTGGACCTTGTTTTTCATCTAATAAAAACCTCTGTAAGTGAAAACAACAATTTTGAAACACAATCCAAGAACGGAGTTGTCTGAGGAGAGTTCTGAGTGCTTGTGAAAAAACTCCAAGAAAATAAGACAAGAGTCTTGTGAACTGTTTCTTCAGAAAACATGGGATTGTCCTTGAAATGTGGTATAGTGCCCCTCCAGGGGGAAGTGGACAGGAATGAATTTACTTCAGATTCTTCATTAGAGCTGGCTATATTTATTTGTTTATATTCCTCTATGGGAAACATGGTTTTATACATGCAGCTTGCCTGTCCTTGTGGTTATACACAGCTTGAACTCAAGAGAACTTTATTAATCCACATGACCTTTCTTAATCCACACAGTATAAATTATCTAATGCTATGAATAAAGTTGGCCGTTGCATGAGACTTTAGTCCACTTTACTTTTAGACTCCATTGTCCCAGGTCTCATCACCTTAAGAGCAGTAAACGAAAAATAAGTTCACTAGGTTATAACTTAGTTACTGTTTATAATGGCACATTTTCCATGTCCAACCATAGAGGACCAATTGCATACATTATGGTAAATCAATAAAACACAGCAATGGTAAAGAAAACATTTCTGATATGCAGAAAAATGACTTCATAACAACTTAATACTGAGACAAAAATAAGAAATAAAATATTCTGACAATACTTAGCTCCAACACAGAATACCAAAGTCTTTGTGTGTCCAGAGCAGAGAATGCTACAATTTGGGAAAGGGAATGAGAGAGGAGCTACACTCTGAAGAAAGGCAGTCTGGACAAACTCTAAGTCTTGTGGAAATGTCATTAGATATCTCTGTGAACAGGAATAGCTGACAAATTCCTACAGCTGTCATACTTCGTGATACCTATTTTCAGATCATTTTTCTGTATTTCCTTTTTAAGTCTTCATACCTTAGGAATTAAGCCTAACAGCTCTCACTAGTGATGCCTGTGATGCACATTGTCTGCTTCATGTCTTGGGACAAAAATAGCTATGTTAAAGAAGACCAGAAGAGTACAGGTCACCGGAAGGAGGTTGTCCTCTGAGCAAGTTAGCTTCCAGGAAAGAAAGCACTGAAATACATGAGAAGAAAGGCATACGACTGAAACAATATGATGTGTGTGAACATGATATTCATATATGATATTTTAGCATTAGATGATAACAGAAGTTTAGAAACTGAAAAACGTTAAGTGATCTTAATTACTAGTGATACCAAAACAGAACATATTTCTGTCCTCACAGGAGACAGATGCTGTCGAGGGTATTATTCAACTCTGGTGCTTAGGAAAAAAACTTTAGAGAAGTTTCCAAGTAAAGATAGGAAGGGGGAGGTAGCACAATGGGAGAAGAGTTAGCTCATAAACTTGAAGACCCAAGTGAGGAGCCAAAAACCTATAAAGCTAGGGTTGGTAGAAATGTACCTGCAATTCTTAACTCCTGTTACGAGATGGGAGGCAGAGACCAGAGTTACCAGCAACCCTCATGCCAGTTTGCACGCACACGTGCATGTATGCTCATGCACACACCCACAATTTTCATAAATGATAAAGACGTATCAGCTTCAAGCATGTGGAGGAAATAAGTTAACTGTGTCATTCACACCTAGGCACCCAGCAGAAGGTACTCTATTACTGCATTGACAAACTTTTCCATAGATATGGCTAAGATGAAAAAGACCAGTTAAATATTGTTTCCAAATGGTGCCTTTTAATGTCATTGCAATGTATTAATTATAATATGAACACAAGACAAGGAGTTGTACTTGGTGGCCCAGGCCTATAATCATTCTGGCTACTCAAGAAACTAATGCAGAAGGATCAGTATGTTTTAAGTTTTCCTTGACTTACAAAAGTTCCAGGAGTGTGCTCAATTTATTGAGATATTGTCTCAAAATGTAAAAAGTAAAAAAGAGGCTGGGGATAAACCTTGCTCAGTGGTAGAGCACTTGCCTAGCATTCCAAAGACTGTAGATTCAATTCCCAGTACTAAATAGAGGGGGAGGAATTAAGATAAAGTCCCTGGCTGAGCTGTAGAACAGAATCTATTCTTAACCCCAAAAGGCATTCTGTCTAGGGAGAAGGAAGGATCTCAGACAATTGTTTCCAGCCTGCCTTCTCTCATGCAAGCCAGCTGGGGTCTGCCAGGGTCAAGAAGTTCAAGTAGTGGGGCCCAGAGAGCATTATCTTATCTTTGATCCCAGAAATGCCATGTGGGTTGATTTGAAGGGATGCCTATTCTTCAAAGACTTGATCTCTAGCTTAAGAATGTGAGTTAAGTAGGGATTTTATAGGAATTTCTTGGCTTTAGGAAATAAAACATAAGAGACCCCCTGCCTCTTACAGCCCTCTGTAAATCCCCATCCCTAATTGTTTCTCCCTTCAAAGCAAATTCTTCTGCACTTCATAACAGAAAGTCGCCTACAGCCTTGTGCCTAATTATTCTCTGCCATCTATTCCGGTTCAGAGTGAAATGATTAGCCCTGTTTGTTGTCAGGTTGTCTCTGGGAGATGACAATTTATAACAAATCACTATGTCTCAAAAATAGGAAGGTCTGCCAGGGTGGAATGGAATCCCACAGGTCCCAAAGTGGATGAAATTCTTTGCTCAGTGTGTGATGTTAATGTGTTTGCTGCTTAGAAAGAGGGGTCTGGCCTTTCCAGGAGCCAAACTTTTCCATGCACCACCACCCACCAGCTGATAAAGCATCCTTGCATGAGCCCAGAGCTATTTGCTGGGATCATTCAGAGCCACCGTCCTCACCTGTTCCCCACCTGCTATCCCTCCAAGCCTGTCTCTGCCAACTCCGGTCCCCATTGAACTCTTCAAGCTTAATATTTCCTCTTCCCTTCTGGGCTTTTCATCTACTGAGCATCTGCCTAACAAACTACCCCATCTAACTCCAGCTTGAACTTGGCCCCTACACTTTCCTCCCATCCAATCTTAACTATGGTAGACATAGAGATCAAACATTGGCACTAGAAGTAGTCACAGAAGCATGACATGTCCCTTGGTTATTCTTCTATCATGAAATTCAGGATCACTCTGTTCTTTCCTTTTCTTCTCTTCTCTTTTTTGTGTTTTAAAAACTAATGCTATATTTATGTAAATCTTTTTTCATTAAAATAGCTTTCCAGTAATGAGAATTTCACACTCATGGTATACACAAGTGAATTCTTGCAAACATTTATGGAAAATTTTTTGTATAAAATACAGAATATACAGTTTCCTATAAAAAACAGTAAAGAATTCATCTTTATATTTTACAAATACAGTATCATATCTGTCCACCAACTGTTTGTATGATCTTCAAAATAGGAATATCCTGTAAACCTAACTTCCAGTGGAATGTATCAGGAGGTGGGACCTCTGGGACACTATTAGGATGTAAGAATGGAGCCATATGAACAGGACAAATGTTCTATAAGTGAAATTGTGGAAAGCTACCTGGCCCTCTTCACCATCAAGGGACAGAGGAAAGATGAACTAATGAGCAAGCCCTCACCAAACACCGAATACCAACAAACATGACTCTGCATTTCTCAGTCTTCAACTTAGTGAAAAACTGATTCCTACTGTTTGTATCCCACCTCAGTATTCATGGCCTTAACCAAAAATGCCACCTTTTTTTTTTCTTTCTAAATAGGACATTTGTCGCTTACTGAAGGACACTTATATGGGAAAGGGGGAAGAAGCAATTACTGGACAAAGCTACATGTCAGTTTGCCTCAGTTTTATGAAAAGCTTTATTGTTCATGACTTGGATTGATGGCACAATGGGGACCTGTTCATGCATGGTAGATCCCACACATGACATCTAGTTAGCTCTTTGTATATTAAAATACTTTGGGCTCATTCCTAACCTGTACAAAACCAAGACAGACAAAGCAGCCTGCCATCCTAGGAATGGGGGTAGTGTTTTCTGTCTACCCTTTGGTGATACTTCCAATGTGCTTGTGGACACAATGGGTGACCCACTCTTTTCAGGCAACACAGAATTACAACTGCTTTTGCTATTGAAACCGTTACCTCCTGCCCTGTAGTGTGTCAGTTCTAGTCTTACAAAGAAAGTAAATCACTCCACCTGACTGAATCGCCCCTCTAACTTTGATTTCACTTCCCCTGTATTGCTGGGCAATCCCCTAATCCTGCTTTTCAATACATATCTGCAGAACAGAGATGACTGTATTAAGAACAAGAATAATCTACCAAGATAAGGTGAGAAGAAACGAATGATACCATTTGTGCTGGAACCTCTCAACCCTTGGAAGATGGCAGGGGGGGGGGGGGGTTAATGCGCAGCTTGTCAACACTTGTTCCTGAGCTCTCTCCTGACTTTTCAGACTTCACAAGTGTTCCTATTTGTTCCCTCCGTGGTAATTACAAATGTTCCAAAAATAAGAAAACCGTAAGTGAGATCTATTTTGACTAAGAAGCTGCTTTCAAACTAGCTGACACAACAGAGTGATTTCTGGATTGTGTTTCAGAGAATAAACTCAGCAATCAGCAAATCAGGTATGTAATTTGACCAGAGAATCAGAACTTTAAATTTAGCAAATTGCAAAGGAGGTGTCCTTGAAAGAATAGCATTAATTCTTTCTTTGTGGTCAGAATTCTTGCTCTGTTGCCTAAATTTTAAATCATTCCACACCAAGGGACTCATATTAGGGTGCTCCTTAAGATACTTTTACTTTGGAGTGACTATCCTTGCAGTGTGTGTGTGTGTGTGTGTGTGTGTGTGTGTGTGTGTGTGTGTGTGTGTGTGTGTGTGTGTGTGTGTGTGTTTGGTTGTTTTTTGGTTTGGAGGGTTGTTATTGTTACTATTGTTTATTTGTTTTTCTTTCTGGTGTTTCTCAGCCTTTCTTCATCTACTTTCCCATTTTAAGAATCCGTTTTTCCACCACCTATCAAGGGATTCCAGAAAATAATGCTATGAAATACCTTAACATTTAGCAGTTTGGAGTCAACCTTCCCTGTTCACAGCATGGGCAGTGGAGACCTGAGGCTGGTGTCACCTCTCTTTCTCCATTCAGAGCATGTGTTCTTTGTAATCTATGAAAGAGGAATGATATGTTTCCATCTGAATTAAATCATGGGCAATAATGAAGCCTAAAAACATATAGAGAAAATAAGAGATATATTTCTTTTCTTCCTGTTGCACTTGACTTTGTGAGATTATACTGGGTGATCTCAGTGTCTAGCCTGTGTATGTTCAGTATTCTGAATTCACTGCTCTGAAAAAATGGAATAGAGATGACGTAAGGCAAAACACAATTGGAAATGTCAAGCCTTTGCCATGTGTCTCTGAGCACCCACCATACCAGCTGAATCTTTTATAGAACTGCTTGCTGCCTCTATCCTGAATCTAGTCACATAAAGTGACAGGGTATGGTCTTTACCCTTTGTGTTGTGGGTTATCTAATTTCAAATTTCCATTTTTAAATGCACATTGTGTCTCTTTGTTGGGTCTTTTTTTTTTTTTTTCTTTTTTTTTTAACTTTCAAGTAAATCAGTTGCCTAAAGCTAAATATACAGCACTTTGAACATGGCAATGAACCTATTTTTAATTTGTTTTTTCATTTGAATTATCTTGCCAGTATTATTACATAGGCATAATTTGGAACATTTTGACTGCTACCTACAGGCATCCCAGAATACCATCAAGGATGTTTGGAGGTTGGTGTAGAATTTACTTGTTTATTTGGAAATAGAGATTTTTCCTGAAATTCTAGCTATTAGTTGTAGTGTGGATATAAGGGTAATGAGAGTTTAGAAAAATAATTATGTCTTTATTTATTTCACAAAGTAAAGCAATCTGCAAGATTCTCATAAAGTCAGTAAATAGGACAATCTCTGAAAATATAAAGACTTCACCCGGGGATACTACAGGAGAGATCCTACACAAATGTGTTCTTAATCGTTTCTATAAGTAATAAAATCAGCATGTTTATGAAAAACCTAAATACATAATTGATCAAAGCAATTTTCACAGTTTAAAATTTATTAGCTATGGAAATAGCTGATGTGAAAAGGAAGGTTAAGAAGAAAAAAGAGCCCTAAGTCTTTTAAAGAGTAATTCTCCTTCATCTTGACAATCATTACCGAGCTAAATAAAATTACAGCACAGATAGGGGAAGCAGCAGCAAAAAGGGAGAAGCAGAGGGGCTGTTTGGCATACAAGAATGAGAATGGAAAGGACTGTTTTGAGTTTCAGAACCTCCTCATGGATCTTGGATCTCTACACAGAAAAGTAAGAGTCCATAGTCACACATGGTCTGTCTTTAGGGAGCTGGCCTCAAAGAAGAGGTGAGTTGCTTCTTAGTATGACAGAGTCTTCAAATAATTTTGTAGGGAGCAACCAATAATTTCCTCAAACCTTCTTACCAGTTTTTCCTTCTTATAATGTCACTTAGTTTAAAAATACAATGGAGGTGTTGTCGTTTTCTTAGGTTTTAAGATTTGCATCCCTTAATCCTAAAAGTATATTATTTTGAATTAATTTTCATCCTTCAGTATGCTTGCATTGTATTCTATATACATATATACATACACATTCACGTGTGTGTATGTGTGTGTGTTTGTGCGTACATGCATGCATGCGTGCGTGTGTGTGTTTGTGTGTGTGCGTGTATGCACGTGTATACATGGAGAGGACAGAAATTGACGTAGCATATCCTTTTCAATAACTTTCTACCTTATTTTTTGAGATAGGGTCTCCCACTGAAGCATGACTTGTTTTTTGGCTAGACTCGGTATCTAATGAGCACCAAGTATCCTCCTGTTTCTGACCCTCCGAACACTGAATGCACGCTGTGAAACCTAGTATTTTCATAAATGCTGGGGATTCTAACTCAAGTCTTCATGCTTCTACAGCAGACTCTTCACCACCTGAACCACCTCCATTCTCACTGGAGCTTTTTCAGAGTATAAGCAACCCTTGAGAGTTCAAGATGGGAACCTTTATACCTTTTGACATCCCATGTAACTTTTATATATACTCCTTATTTAAGAAACTATAGTCTGTTATTCCAGATTCTCTTATGCTCGATAGAAATTTAGAGGTGAAGTTGGCATTCCATTCAAGGGGTATATTCTGTCACAATCCAGTAGAAACAAGTAAGGAGAATAGTGTCTGAAGCCATCACAGGGCCATATATTGTGTACAGTGCAGTGTAAAAGAGAGAGAAAATATATGCTCTGTTGTAAAACCTTGAAAAACAAAGAGTCACTTGAAAGAAACACACACGCGCACATGCACAAACACACACTTGGGACAGTATTGTTCTGGCCATTCCTTCTCATTGTCTTCTTTCCTTTTATATCTGGCCAAAGGAAGAGTTTTTAAAATATATGTCCTAGCATGGCACTCTCTACAAAGCATATGGTAGCATATGGACCTTTGTACTAGAATAGCCAACCCCCAACCCCCTTTTATTAACAATGAGCTTTCAACCTTCTCTCCAGCCTCGGTTTTTCTTTTTTATTTAATGTTGCAAATATTCCAGAAATGATTAATGCACCAACCCTTAACTATCACACATTCCTCTGAGAAGGCAAGAGAAAATGAAATGTGGTCACCAATGAAGAGTCATTCCAAGACTTTTCTTGAAGGTACACTGAATTAGAAATCACCCAGATTCTTACTCCAGTAATAATTCTGGCCATTTTTGTCTTTCAACTAGTATTTTCCTCTCCAACTACCTATAAAACTTTGGAAATGCTATGATTAATTATTTATAAACCACTATAATATTTTCCCTTTGAAAGTATAAACTTAAGTATTAGAAATTAAAAATTTAAAAATATCTATTTTAGCATTTATAGCTCCAAGGCTTCTAATGGATTCATCTGACCACTTCAGGAACCTACCTGTACAAGTGCTTACTTATATAGCTTTAAAGATAAATACTTTCAAAGGAATATCAAATTTTACAGGGGAAAAATGAAAAATAGTATAAATTGTACCAAAAACTACAGTGACGTGAGGTACTAAGAAGTTTGGAAATTGGAAGACTGTCATCAATTTCCTTTATACATATTTTCCCAACCTTAACAAAGTCTAATCTTTCTCATCTTTCTATATGGCAATTTCAGATCACCAGTAATAGTGCTGTCCCCAGTTTCAGGTCAGTTCCTCTAGGAAGGAGGAAGTAAACCAACAAGACTGAAATGTCACCATATTTTTCAACATTGAATAAGTTTTCTCTCACCCAACTCAAGAAAGTCCTTCTTATCCCTATGGAGTCAATGGAAAAATGGCTCGCGGCAGATCCAGACACCATAGGAAACTGTTTATAGAGAAGCTCCTTAGGAATCCTGGCATCTCAATTAAGTGTCATCATTTTGACTTTAGTGAATCTAAAGCATGTCCTGTTAGTGTGGGATAAAAAGATATAATTTCCTATACTGAATCTGGTACATCTGAGATGAGCAAATAAACATCAATATATCAACAAAGAGTCTAGAATGGCTTTCTGCAAAAAGGAAGATTTGAACTCTTCTCTAAAGCAGGGTATAATTTGGGCAATCAGCAAGGAAGCTGATACCTAGAAGAGAATAAGGACCCTGGTAGCAGAAAAGCAGCAAACACAAAGAATATTTCATACCCTTGGGAGATGGCTCTAGCCATATTGGCAAGCTCTAGGTTCACTGGAAAACAAATAAACAAACAAAACTCTTTATAAAAAGAAAAATGAAGAGCTATTCAAGAAGACACTCCATGTTGATCTCTGGCTTCCACATGACCACATGCATTTGCACACTTGTAAACTTCTAAATGTATACACTCAAAAAAGAATGTTTATAGCAAGACACTGTGGGCAATATGTTTCTTAAGTAAATTGAAAATATTTTTAATCGATATATTTTTAGAATCTAATTGGTTTTCAGAATAATCAATGTAGAATGGGTTATTTTGAGTTTTATATTTCATTAACTGTGTGTGTGTGTGTGTGTGTGTGTGTGTGTGTGTTTTCACTGTGGATGTCAGAGAATAAATTTTACAAGTAGATTTTCTCCTTCCTCCATGTAAGTCCAGTCACAAGGACTGAAGAAAAAACTTGACCCACTGAGCTATTGTGCTGGCCTCTAGAAAGAAAATATTTCTTTTAAATAAATATTTTCCAGTGTTAAAATTTTACCAAATACACAAGGCACACATAAAAACTTGTGGTGTAGACTTTAGTCTGTCTCCAAATACAGTATGTGGTTTACTATAATAAAAGAAAGGAATATGACTTGAGTTATTAAAGCCAAACTCCCAAAGCAGGATTTTAATTAAGAATCAGATTGGCAATTGTTTAAGATGAATCCTATGGAGCTCCTCCATAAGGGAAAGCTATCAGATGTAAAATTCTTTAACTTTACTCCAACCTTTCCAAGGCTCCCTGTGTTCTGACTTATACTAGTTAACACCGATGGCTTCTGAGAATGATTAGCCAGGTATAGATAAGTTAAAGCAATATTTATAGTTGAGAGAATAAAAATATTAAATGTGTGAAAGTCATGATTCTTTTGTGCCACTGTGGGTCAGAGGTGTATTCTCACTTCGTATTTTGTGTTGACATAGCATGTAGGACTGTGAATTCTCCTCTGAGTTCTACTTGCGTTTCCCCCATGTATTGTGCGCTGCTTTCCAGAGATTATGAATGTTTGTCGTATTTCTTTGAAGAAAAGTTGCTGTATTTCTTTGAAGAGCTTTAGGGAATGCATGGAGAAGTGGCTCAGCAGTAAAAAAGACTTGCTGCTGTTCCAAAGAATGGGAGTTCCGTTCACAGCCCATTTCTGGCTGGCAGCTCACAGTTCCCTGTTAATTCTAGTTTCAAAGGATGTGATGCCCTCTTTTAGCCTTAGTTGACATCCACACACACACGTACACAGACACATAGACACAGACACATAGAGACACACAGAGATATACACAGACAAGAGAGAGGGGAGAGGAAATGGGGAATGGATTTGTACTGGCAGGAGGAGAGGAGGGAGGGGGGCTAAGATGGAGAGGTAAAGTGAATGAATACATTAAATAATGAGAAAATTCTTAAGAATGCTTAAAAATATCTTACACTACATATTCTACATCGTTAACCTATCTGTTTCTATTATACAAGAATCAGAAAACTCATCTCTCCACACCATTTCTCATATTTAGCTGTAAAGAGTTTTTTCTCTTTGGAAATATTATTAAAAGAGACACATGCATCTTCATTTTTAGAATAATGAGTTCCCTGTTGTGGTGTCAATGACCACAGTGTCCTTACATGTGTCTTGTCCCTTTTCTCCATCCTTCTGTACAGCGATATAGTGACATTATTTTGTGCACTGGTTTCAAAAAGTGTTGATACATCTTCATTTGGAAACATACTTTTAGAACTATAACTATTATTTTATGTAATAGAAAACTGTTTTTTAACCTGACGACTACCTTATTTGAAAGCCTCTACTTCCTTTGTGTCTGAGTTGACCTGGGATAACTTCCCCCTAATTGGTCCTTTTTTCTTTATTAGACACATCATTTGAAATGTAATTCATGCCATTTAGACCGGAAGGTTTCCTTTACATAGCATATAAATCCTTGTCCTTTGCAGTAAGTGAGTTAACCTTACTTATACTCGTTGACATTACAGGAAGGAGGTCTTTAAATTTCCCATCATTTTGTTATATTTTTATACTGATTTTTGTGATTTACATTGGCCTGACATTTTATAAGGGTTGGTATTTTACATTGCAGTGTTTACGTTTAGCTTATTTTTGTAATAACGGTTCTTTATTTTAAATATCATTGATTCACTCCCACTATTGACTACGCACTGCTCTTCAGCCCTTCTCTACACACTTTTCTTCACTGCCACACAGTATTTAACCTATGAAACTCTCTTTCTAGCCCTTCCCCAATGTTATCAAGTGTTCTTTTGTTATTCCAATTGGATTCATCTTCTTGATCTCTTATCCTCTGATTGTTCAGTAAGGAATAAATCAAGGCATTCTCTATATATGCTTTCTATATGTTTGTCTCTGTGTTTTTATTTCTTTTTAATTTATGATTAGTCAGAACATGCAGTCAAGCTTGAGAAATTTTTGCTCAATTTACTCATGGGGAAATACATTCAGTTGTTACTACATGTCCTTTGGCTAACATTTAACTTAAATCTTCCCAATGGCTAACGTTGACACTCCTTTACTTTCCTTAAGGAAAAGTATCTTCATTAAAATGGTAGGAGAGATGTCTTCATTAATAATTCTCCACTCAAAAATCTCTCATATTTAAAGGTGAAGAAAGTTAGCTTCAATTCAAGTATCTTAGCTCTGTCCTAAAATGTATCACAGATATTACTTCAATGTTTCTTAGTCAAAAAAATTCTATTGGAAAATTTACTTCATCCCACTGAAAATTAACAACTATCCACAGAGTCCTTATGTGCCGTCACGTGCCTCTTCCTCACCTTGCTCAAGACTAGCACAAGGATAAGAGATGGTCCTGAGGGAAAAGTTGTGAACATAAAATCTCTCTGGAGAAGAGGAGTGGAATCTCTCCTGCATATTCAGCTACCTCCTTCTGAAACAGGACTTACTATGCAAAACCTTCTACATGGCTTACAAGTAGTTAGAAAGCCACTGTGTTCAGAACTGGAGAGGCAGCTCAGGTTCAGGTGTGCATAAGCACATGTGAATTATTTTGTTTCCTTTTGTGTGGTTTTAAAATGCTTTCCTGCATTTTTTTTAGAATTTTCTAAATGAAGGTAGCCATGTATTCCAAAGAGAAGGAGGCTAGTTTAGAACAACGAAAAGCAAATTGTGATTATGTTTTGATAAGTGGGTCATATGACTTCTCCAACTACACCTGGCTTTTTTATCTGGTGCCCCCAAAAAGCCCTTTCTCCTCATCATTTCATTGATTATATTTTTATCTTCTATTTATCTCTTTCTTGAGATAGTTTCTTTCTTACTCATCTAAATTCTGTCCCAAAGTTGATACTTCTTAAGAAATTCTCTCCTAGTGACTTTCCAATATATATATCATTTGCCATTCTTTGACAAATCTTTAAGTTAGATTTTTTAAGATGAATACCAGTATTATTTTCTTTTATGCATTTCTTTTCTTCACCTTTATCTGTATCCCAAAGCCATTATTTTCCTAAATTCCCCTTGTATTGTTTGTGTTGCTTTATTTTCTTCATGTATATCTTTACTGTTTATCTATATAATTATTATTCACAATAATTGTGTTAATTATTCCCAATAACTGTATTCTCTGATAACCATGCGTCTTGTCCATTGGCAGTTGCTCCTATATCCACACTCATCTTAGCTATGAAACTCACTTTCACTAATAGGAATTCTACAAATAAGGTAAGAACATAGGCCTGATCAGCACGTGAACATCAGGTTTGCCTTGGAACATTCATATCTCATTTGAAGAAGCCTAGCTTAAACTTTTGAGCATTAAATCACATGTACAGAAAGGCTCATGCATCTCAACCTCACCGAGCACCCAGCCAGTTCAACAGCTAAATAAAGCCCTTTGAGGGAACCCAAATGAGATCTATAGAAGAACTAACATACAACCCACAAACGCCCAGAAACATCAATCGTTGTTTTAAGTCATTATATTTTGGCTAAAAGGGACACTGCTACCTAGAAATGAGGCATGGCTATAATGAAATCTCAAGCATGAGACATTGGCTTCAGAACTGGGCAGCAGGTGGAGGTTTGAGAAGTACAAGGGGTCTGTTGGCAAAGGCAAAAGAGATGCCAAACAAAACGGTTGGCAGAGGCTGAAAGTGGGCTTGGGAAATTATTAGAAGCAAGAAAAAGAATGGCAGGCCATGTTTTATAGTCACAGAACATTTGGCAAACCTGTCACCTGCTGCTACCCAGAAGTGACAATCCTGCCTGATAAAGTGGTGAACCTGGCTGAGGAGACCTACTGGCAGGGATGTTGAAGGTTCCAGTTGGCTTGTTACAGGTGCATACGGGCAAGGCCTAGACAAATACAGAGGCCGAGAAAATGGTTTCATTTGCAATAGAAGATTGGATGGGAAGAAGAGACAGGAAAGTCTGGAAACAAAGTTGCTTTTCTTGTTTCAAGTGTTCCCATGTTAGCAAATTTTTCTCAATACAAAGGGAGTTTAGGGAAAACAATCAAGGGCAGCATAGGGATGTTGAACTCTTTTTGCTAATACAACTTCAGAAGGATGTAATGTGCTTCCGAGCAGAACTAGAACACAGTGTCCTAGAGGCTTAAAAACATTTGCCAGCAATGCACTGAGAAGACAGCATCACACTAAGATTTATCTTTGTGAGATCCAAGCTGACCTCACAGCATGGAGTGAACAGTTATTGTGTTCATTGGAAAACTTGCAATGTTTAAGGCAGTTGCATTGCATTTGACTGAAAAAAAAAAAAAAAAGACAGAGAACATTTGAAATGAACAAGGGTCTTGGGTCTGCCACCGTTTTACATTGTGAATGTAAAAAGAGATGAATTGTAAATTACCTAGCTGTTTCCTGGAGGAGGCGGAGAAAGAGCTTATAAGGAAGAACTAATTGTCCTATCCGAGGATGAAGTAGAAACCCCTTAGTCAAGGAACAGCCATTGTTTCCTTGAAAAAAAAAAAAAAATTAAGAAAAGCTAGATTGCAAACCGTGACTGGTAGCAGTGATTGTCAGCCACATCCAGCTTGACCCTTTTAGGTAAAAAATAATGCCCTAATCCCATCCTATGTTGTCTCTGTTGAGTGACTTGCATTTTTGCTTGTGAATCTCCAGGGCAATAAATGTACCTTGTGTCTATCCAGACATAGTGTAGAAAATTAGCTTTTGAGCTGAGTGGGCCTGGCGTGAAACTGAGGTCTGGCAGTTTCCCGTGGATATAGTACTGAGTCTTATCTCAGGAGAGTTTCTTTGTTTAAGCACAATCTGCAATAAGCACAGGACAGAATCAGCTCACTGTCCTTCCACTGTCTTACAGGAGCTATTGCTGCTAGGTGATGCATGATGTTACTGTGTGTGTGAATGTTCTTTTTATGAACATTGTCATTTCTGTTTCATAAAACCTTGTCATAAACTGAAGAAAAAGAAGGAAGGAAAGGAAACAGAAAGAAACAAAGAAATAAAAGGAGGGGGTTATGGAGAGAAAGGAAGGAAGGAAGGAGAGAGGGGGAGATTCCCAAACCACCCGCAGTCAACAAAGGGTGTGGCCTTTGGAATTTCAGAAGGCTCTACTCATTTTCATCATCTGTGTTATTTTGATGATATTGAAATGGGTCCAACATTCCTTGTCCTTCTCACAGTAGCTTGTAGGAGGAACCTTTTACTAGATATAGACAGTTTTAGGAGATTCTGAATCCTATCTTCCACATGACTTTGGTGGCTGCACTATCCCCCATTCCTAAAAGACTGGAATGGATTGTAACTGATGGTCCTGGTGTGTTTAAAAATATCCAACAATCCAACCATAACTTAGAAATTATATCATAGCTTCCTTGAATACCAGTCTTGTTTAATTTTAATTTTTATCCCTTTATAGAGATTTCAGGACAATAAAAGAACATAATTAGGCTGCCATCAAACCTTAGTGTAAAGCCTTTACTAATTCTATTTCATTTCCCCCTTCTCTTCCTTCTCTTCCTCTTCTCGCTCATGTTCTGCAACATTAAGTTCAGTTCAGAGCATCTAAACTTCATACTGTATTTCAGAACTTGTGTTACATTCAACAAAAGCCATCTAGGATCTCAGTGAAGACTCAACTTGAAGAGTTACAATTAATGTCAGTAGGAAGAATCTTAAACCCAATGTATAAGAAAGTACTCTGAGCAGTTCAATTTATGCTTTAGTGGACATTTCATAATATAATTATGGAAAAATAGTAAGATCTGTGTAATTAGAAAACATGGCCTGGGATAATAATTTGGGTTATTAGAATGTTTGTGTGCAAGCATAAGAACCTGATTTTAATTCTCAAATCCTCTGTTAAGCTGGGCAGTGGTGGTGCATGCCTTTAATCCCAGCACTTGGGAGGCAGAGGCAGGCGGATTTCTGAGTTCGAGGCCAGCCTGGTCTACAGAGTGAGTTCCAGGACAGCCAGGGCTACACAGAGAAACCCTGTCTCGAAAAACCAAAAAAAAAAAAAATCTGTGTTAATATGCTGAGTGGGGTGTCCAGTAATGAGAATCCCAGTGCTGAGTGGAGAGACACAGGAATGTTCTTAGGGGCTTACTGGGGCCATTCCAACTTATTTGATGAGCTACAGAGCAGTGAGAGACTAAAAAATTACATAAAGAAAACATAGCATCTCTATCCTTGCCTTTATTTTGGTGTCTGATAGACTTCCAAGAAGATCAAAGAAAGCAGACTTCCCATTAAGACTTTTTAACAGAAACTATGTTTTGATAGGAAGAATTTGACTCTCTCATTCTTTGAGGAGAATCTTAGTGTGTTGAAGCATAAACAAACATGGTAATTTTCCCAGAGTGTGATTTCAAACATGGAAACACAGAGCTGATAAACCCTAACAATCACTTTACTTCCTTCCTTCTACAAGAGGAAGCATCTTCTCTATGAACACAAACCTGGATAGGAAGAACTTGGAGTGTAATGAAATGACATGGAAGTCAAATTGCTGTAAAACAAGCATTTTCATTGGGATGCTCTACACTGTTTCTTATGTCATTGTCAAGCCTAATAGTCAGATCCTGTGGTGTACTGAAACCAACCACCCTAGAACACATAGAGCTGTGTTTCCCCTTACTTGGGATGATGAAAGCACAATTCTTTCCTCACACTCCAGAATCAGCAGCATCCTAAAGCTGTAGCAGGTTCTAGAGTCTGGGCAGACACACTGTCCTTAAGCAGCACCCATAGGCTGAAGAGCAAGGACCTTTTCTCCCAGCTCCAAGTACTTAGTTTTATATTTCAAGAGAACTTCCGGAAATCACATAAATGGTTGAGCTCTTGCAATTACGAAAATATTCTTTGCTAACCAAATGTCCACTGGAAGGAAACTTCTACTATGTGTGGGTCTCCATGATCCAATGTTGGTCTAGAACACTATTGTTTTGGGGAAAAACAGAACCAACCAACTCAGCCTGAGTTGTTGCTTATATATGTGTATCCAAGGTTGATGAAGTCCCTTCCTAGTTATGGTAGAATGAAAGCTTAAAGCCATTAGTGACAATGAGCTTTAGAGAAGTCAAGACCCTGAATTATTCTCTATACACAGGGCTTTTGCTAAGGGAGGAAAAGAACACAAATATTAAATTACTTTCTAGCACTTGGGATATTATTAGCTTTCTAAACTTAAAAAAGAAGAAGATTTTGAGTGTACTTCCATGAACTCAGGGAGCAAATTTTGTTTTTCTGCGAGGGAAGGAAAAGCCCATTTTCAGAAAACTTATGAGAAAGAGATTTATTCATAGGGTCCTTGGATATTTTGGGCCATATGAATGAAACAGATCTTCAGAATCAAGGCCCTGAATTAACTGTTTTGAATACTAAAGTCTGTGAAGGATTCTAGATAAAGTGCCATTTCAGAATAGGAATTTGGATGCAAACAACTTTGCAAACTTGCAGATTTCGAAGGCAGAACTTCTGAAATCTGCTGTCTGAAATAGCTGCACATGTGGCTCTTTCTGCAATTAAAAAATCTGCATAAACATTTTGTGCTTTTTAATGGCAATTCTGCCCAGAAGGCTTTTAAATCTCTGTCTTAATATCAGATATTCCAATATTTTTCATTTTTTACTTTTTATGTGGTTTGGAAGATGACCTGGTGTATAAGGGCCCTTGTTATATAAAATGAAGACTTAAGTTTAGATTCTTACCACTCACATAAAAAAGCTGGGCACAGTCTCTTTATAAGCACACAAAATGAAAAAAATAGAAAACAAAATCAATAATTTTCCATGCACTTAACTTTTAAAAATTAGATTAGAAATAAATTAACTTTGGAAATTATTGTATTATTATATATATAGAGAGATTATAAGCATTTTCAAATTTAAGTTTAATTTAACAAAATGTAATTATGTCATTCCCTCCCCTCCTTCTTCCAATATCTCACATGGACCGCCACTCTCTCTCAAATTCATAACTGTTTATTGTTTGATTACTCTTACATATACATGTGTGTGTGACTCTAAGCATTTTTACTTACATAGTATATTAATTTCCTCAGTGTACACCTGTCACTATTTTCTCATGTTTCTTTAAAGCTTACATATTGGGTAAAGATGCATCTATCAGGTAATATTTATATGATATCCAGTATAAAAGAAATGAGTCAAAGGAAGACAACAGGAAGAGAGGATGGAAACAGGGGAGAAAAAGCAGGACATGATTCATTTTTAGAGAAATAATTTTACATAAACTATAATTTATTCTTGAATAAACTCAATGTTTTATGTGTTTTGTGAACATATTTTATAAAATAGGAAACTAAAGTTCAAAATAGTTAGTAGTCAAAACTTTTGGCAGAGATGCATAAGGAATGCAGACTAAATAAAGGAACACACAAAAAATATTATGGAAAACATCAGTTGTAGTCTATTTCTAAACATGTTTGTATTTCTTTTGATTTGTTATTATTTATTTCTGATACTCCAGCATTGAATACAGGGCTCCACCTTTCAGCCAATCCCTTTTTCTTGTTTGTTATTTGTTTCTTTGTTTGTTTTGAGACAATGTCTCCCTAAGTTACTTAAGCTGACTTTGAATGTATAGACCTCTTAAATCAGCTTTCTGAGTAGCTGGAATGAGAGGCATGTGACACCACCATGTCCTACTCTTGATTTTGTAAGGAACATTAAAGTACTAAAGAGCCAAGGGCTTAAGAGTTTAATATGAGATGTGATTAACTAAAATAACATCATGATAAATCCACAAGTGGTGTCATATTAAACTATTCCATGAGGGTCTGTGCACACTCTAGCCAATGTAGCTCTTAGGGTGTTACCTGTTGCCTCTCACAGAGTAGCCAGGTCTAGATGTGCCCTTCCAATCACCTATAGATTACCCCTGGTTTGTAACATCCTATTCCTTTTCCAGCCATAAATTCTAGGAATTATGCCAAAATACTCAAAATTTTCCGATAAATGTAGTATTCCTTATAGCATATATTTAAAGTAGATCTTATTTTAGATATTATGTAATGTCATCTAAAATAAAATAAAAATCTTATCAAAAACCTGTTTGAACGAATACTTCCGATTCTTCTCCAGTGGTCTTTCTTAGCACCAAGCATAATCTATCACTTTGAGAAAGCTTCTTCAAAAATTATTTCTTTGAGTTTGAGAAATGGCCCAACAATTAACACTACTCACAGCTTTCAGTGAACCTAGATTCAGTTCCCAGTATTACACAAGGTGACTCATAATTCTTTATAACTCCAGACTCATGGGATCCAACTCCCTCTTATGGCCTCCATGAGATTCTGTGCACATGGTGTACTTACATATATGCAGGGAAAATTCACATGCCCATAAAGTCAAAATCAATGCATAAATATTTTTAAAAGATGTTTTCTCTGCCACATGGTAAAAAATATATATTCAAACTACACATTTCAGTGTATACCCTACATAACACTGTAAATATTCATTACATATTTTATTTCATATACATTTAAATAAGAGTATACCATAAAAGTATTTTTAGTAAATAATGATTCAACTGAAGACATTTTATTTGCCATTATGAGAGTTTAAACATGAGCCAAATGCTATAGTATCATAAATCTCCATCCACCTTCAACAGAATTTAATAGCTATCAACATTCGGCCCGTTATGTTTTACCTACATCCTACCTACTTCCCTGCTGTCTACATTGGGTTGTCACCAAGCACATGCCAAACATCATGTCACTTCACCAAAAAATTCCAAGGTATGATTTTTCAGAAGATGAGGATTAGATAAACAAAAAGAGACACAGCCACAATGCCATAATAAGCCCAAGTCACTTTAAATAATTCCTTAATGTAATCAATATTCCCTGTACATATCTCCTTGATATGTTTGTACATGGCTGTTTTGTGGTTGGCTTGTTAAATCAGCATTTGCAGTCTTCATATTGAATCTGTCTGATTTGCTTTTTAGGACTCATATTATCTCCCAATCTCATTTGATTTCTCTCCCTGTCATCATTTTACGTCCTCATTCCCAAGAGTTCACTGTATTCTACCCCATGGATAGAACACAATTTAGTCAAACATCTCTCTATTATTGAGCATTTCTCTTTTTTCCATCTTTTCTTTTATTAAACAATGTCCTGATGAATATGCATATAGATAAATCTTTGAGCATACCTAGAATTATCCTATTAGGATAAATCCTTAGAAGTGGGCTGCCTCCTGGCTCTTTCCTTCAGCTTCTGCTACAGCTTGTCAAATCACTCTTCAAATTGATTGAGCTAATTTGCACTCCTGCCAGCACAACGAGCTCACTAATGCCCCACACCCTCATCAACACTGCAGAATATCTTTATTTTAAATATTTGCCAGTTCGATAGACCAAAAAGATAGCTTGCTGCTTTAATTTGCTTTTTTTTTTTTTTTTTCAGATTATTAGCAAGAATAGATGCCCTGAATCCTTGCACTCTTGGTCAGTGTTTACCAAGAACATAAAACCATGTTCTGATAAGTCTGCAAAGGTGATAGACATTTAACAGTCAAGGTGAAGAAAACACAGGTCTTCAATATAAGCTTTAATTAGGAATTCTAGTCCCGCTGTGTCTATGAGCTGAAAGAATCAATCTATTATCTTCTTGCAGTCGAGATAATTTTAAGTGTTTTTAAAAATATAGTCTTTTTCTTGTGTGGTCTTTCTGGAATGGTGACATTTTGGAATTGGAAAGAATCTGCAGAGTCATTATACTACCTCTACCATACTATTCTAAAAGTACACATGGCCCAGTATCCATTCATTTCTTTACAGTCTCTCTATCTCTCTATCTCTCTGTCTCTCTTTGTATCTGTCTCTCTTCTCTCTGTCTCTCGTCTCTCTCTGCCTCTGTCCCTCCCTCTCTCCCCAAATACCAAGGCTATTTCTAAATCGAAATGTTTGCCCTGAAGCAGTCTTAGTCCTTCACTGGGTTTGCACTTGGAGGACATCAGTGATGCAGAGGAACGTACAACCAACAATGAGGGGAAGCTCCTTTTCCTGTGTGAGTTTTGGTCATTAAGGTCTGTCTTTTGTGAAGGGCCTTTGCATTTCCCTACCCAATCAATGAATGGTGAACAAATGAAAGAATTAATGATCACACTTTGTATGTAGTCTTTCAACCCATTACAAATCAAATAAATCGCACTGTCTTTTAGCCCATATTTCATTCTCTTGTCAACTTTTATTGTAAGAACTATCCAGTCAGTAGCCCTCAATTTCAAAGCAGGCTTTTGTGCCTCACATCTGTCTTAGAATTCTTCAAAGCAACTTGAACAGCTAGGGTCTTATCTCCATGCACCCCTCTAAATGAAGCCAGGTAAGATCTCTCCAGTCTGAAAGGCAAAAGATCAAAGACCACGAATTATTGATTGTGCTTTGCTTCCTTCGATGTATGAATAGAATTCCTTCTTAACTGGGAAAAACCGAACCATATGTCTTGCATTTCCATCTATTCATTTCCCCTCACCCAAAGGCTTCTTGTAGCAGTCCTCTCCTGTCATGGGTAATCACCTACACTCTGAAAACAGTGCTAATAAAGCCCTTTATCTCACATTGATGTTACAGCATTCAGACACACAGAAATAGTGTTCTCCAGTGAATCTAGGTTTGGAAAAGAATGTGCTGTCAATTCATTTCTTCATTAATTAATTTTTTTTAATATTGAGTATATGTATGTGCCTCTGTGTGGGCATGTGCCTGTGCATTCAGTATCTGTAGAGACCAGAGGGAACACTGCATCATTTGGAGCTGAAGTTACAGATGGTTGTGAGCTGCTCAGCTTGTGAACTCACTGGCCAGGAAGTCTGGTGAGACTGGTGGCTTTCAGGTTCACTGACAGAACTCATTCCAATCACCCAATGGAAAGTAACTGAAGACACCTGTCTGTCTGTCATCTTTACCGTCACGCATACACATGTGCGTGCTCACTGAGAAGTACGTATGTGCATGCGGTTACACAAACACTCCTGACTTTGATTAAGCAGATGCCCTCTGTCCCTTCATCATTTTTAATCTTGAGGTAAGGTCTTGCTAAGTTGCCAACACTGTCCTCGAACTGACTCTCTATCCAGGCTGGGTTGAATTTGTGATCTTCTTGACTTAGCCTTCCAATTAGCTGGATTACAGGCCTTTGCAATGACACTCAACATGCCCAAGTTGGGGTGTGTGTGTGTGTGTGTGTGTCTGTGTGTCTGTGTGTGTCTGTGTGTGTGTGTCTGTGTCTGTGTGTCTGTGTACAGATAAAAGACTCAGGTTGATCACTATCCACCTTCATATTTTGAGACACAGTGTCTTAGTGATCCTGACACTCAACAATTTTGGTAGACTGGCTAGTCAAGGATTTTCAGAGACACACTTATTTCTGCCTCTTGCCTCCCACCCCTGATCCCAACTCTGAGATTACAAGCATAACCCAGGATATGGCAGATATTCTACCAATTGAGCCATCTCCCAGCCTCTTAGGGCTTTAAGCATTTTTATGAACTCTGTATTATCCACATATTTATGTACTTCTCTCTTTAGATTGTTTCTTGTTTTAGGTCAAAGAACAAATCTCTTTCACTATTATATCATATTAACCAACCCACACTTTGTCTGGCACACAAAAGGTTTCTATTTTTGTAAGTTAGTTTACTCAATCAACAAAGATCTTCTGCTTGTATTATAAAGAATATAAATAATATGCATCTTGACCTGAATGCAATATTTCAATATGGCATTGTTTTACTTAAGTAAAACAAATAAGAATAGCTACAGGGTTCTGTATGGAAATGATGAAGAGACTTGCTCCCTAAATAGCTGGTTATAGTGTTAATTTAACCATAGTTGGAGCCAAGGAGGTGTGGATGCTCAGAAACAGCAAAGCCGTTTAGGTTACCTACTTCTATTTTTCCTCTCCTTTTATTATGGGGTTTATGTAGAGTTTCCTTTTTTATGTTTAAAAATATTTTAATTTTTTTGCATATTTTGTTTGTGTATTTTGCATCCTTATAAGGCTAAAAATGCTCTACAAAGCAAATGGCCACTCATTCATAAATGGGAAAGTCTAAAGGTATCTTAGAGACCCTAGACACTTTCTCAAATGGTTCCTCTGTCTGCATAGGGTACAGTACAGAATCAATGCGGGGGTGTGAGTATGTAGCAATGTCGAATGGGATGTATTTTCAGGTTCAGTTCTAGTATATGAAGACCTTCTGTTCTGAAATCACTTCTTAATAATGACTATCTGCTCAGGAATAATGAAAGACAGCTTGATAGTCCCCCTATTGTAAAGGAATAGTGTAGTGTATTTTACAAGCCAAGAAGAAATCCTCCATAGTTGTTTGCAACCATTTTAAAAATGAGTATCCCTAAGCCATCATCATCACTTTAGATGCACCAAAACAAACAAACAACAACAAAACCCCTGAATCCTACCTGTAAATTCTTCTTCATGAGTATCTTTATGTTTAGTTGTAGGTACTCTACTTGAAGAAATGAAATTCGGAGTAAGATATCTGGCTGGGGCCAGCAACAAGAAAGCCATGAAACCTGAGCAAATGCCACCCCACACAGTTATTCATTTAATTGTTGTAGAAGACTACCAATAGCCAATCCCCTTTGTTCACCTATTTCTATTCATTCACAAGTTAACATGCCATTCAATCAACTTTTCAGGAAAGATGGGACCCAAATGTTTACTGTGATTATAGGTGTGCATAAAGTAAATGCTGTTCATCATCTCAGTCCTTATGATTAAGGATTTTGAGGTCCTATATGGGTTAAGAGGCCTAGCAAAAGTGACTACCTTAATTGACGTTTTCAACCATGATATGAAAGGAACCAACGTTGGAGGAACTTAAAAGATTTGTTCTCAGAACTGAATGGTTCATTAGGGGTTTAGCTTATAGGACTTATCATTTACTTCTACAGAACAGTGATTTAATTTATTCCCAAAATATCTTTCTGAGATAGTTTCTCAAAATCCCCCCCCCATAGTTTCTGAGATAAGGAGTCCCTTTGTTTAGAAGCACAAGTAGGAAGCAAAAGTTGGGACTCAGAGAGGGGCAACAGGGCATCCACGTTAATGGAACAAATCATAAGAGAAGTAGCAAGATGATGAGGGATCATCCGCACCTGCAGATGCCAATTCAACCAAAAATAATGCCAACATTATTTTTTAGCATGATCTATTTTTCAGATAAAATTTGTCATGATTAAAAGCAAATAAATACAAACAATATATTATTTCCTATTATGTATCTGCCATATATTTATTTCTTAATACATGCATCATCCACTGAGCTATGAACTTTTTTCATCAAAATATATTGTACTTTTCAATCACAAGGCCTACAAACATTACTTATTATATGACAGAACTAATTCAAACATTTTAGACACTGAAGCAGAGTTCTACGTGAGGACATGATCTCGATTTGTCCATTTGAAGACTTGGGGGCCTTGCTTACCATTAAGATCATAGCTTGGCAAAATACCAAGAATATCAAGAAAGTTGTGAATACTCCAGAAAGCTCATATCAAGGTCAGAACAAGCCCAGTCCAGCCATGATCAAGCATCTGTATGGCAGCCCAGAGGGCAAATATATTGAGGACCGAGCTGGTCCTGCTCTTCCAATCAGCCATCATCTACAGGAGTCACAGTGACCTTGGGGCCAAGAGTGCTACAGGTCAGAAAAAGTACCAGACCATGTCTCACAATCAAAATAAATAACACTGAAGGGTTGGCTGGTTTAATTTTCCCAGATAATTAGCTCTAGAAGAGTACTTTGAATTGTCTGTCCTTTGCAGCATGCAGATTTTTAGCTTTGTAGTGGAGATCATATTAATAACTGCTTTGTGCAGCTAGAAGAAACACACTTTTATAACTATACTCAGTCTCTGTCTATACTTTTGCATAGCTCTTTTTCTCCACTTTTAACTATTTTTCCAATTTCAGTACTATTACCCTAACACACACACACACACACACACACAGACAGACACACACACACACACACACACACACACACACACATGTCACATCACCCCTCCTGTCAGTGAAACAGAAAAGAATGAACTTAAAATTTGAAAAATGTCACTGTGCAGATTTTCTTGTTTTTATCGATTGAGTTTATAAAGGGAAAGAGTCAGAGAGAGTAGCTGTAGCACATGCCATCTTAAGTGACAGATATTTAGTGTTTGTGAGGGTATGCATTCATGTTTTGCTTTAAAATCAGAGACAAAACAGTATGTAAGCCTGATAATAGGCACCTAAATGAAAAGATGGAGATGCAGAGAAAAGAAGCAAACCCATGGGGAGTAAAGGTGAACCACACTGGTTGTGTTCTGCCCATAAGCAATGTTGTTGTAAGGCTCTGTTTAATTCAGAGAAATGGAACTTTATGAAATGGAATTTTAAAAAGCCATTTGTATCTGTAGAGACCTAACTCAGCCCTAAGGCATGATTAATGTTCCAGTGGCCTTGACCCAAAGTGAAATCATTACAGCCTGTGAAGTTCATGTCTTGAAATGATTCATGTCTATAGGAGATTGAAGAATAACGAGAATTGTGTAAATACAACGATCAATCCAAAAGAGGAATTTTAAAAGTTTAAGATTCATCTTTGGCTCCCAGTTAAAAGGCTGTCCATGGATCCCAACATACAACAGCAACAAGTTCAACAAATCTGTTGGTTCACAGAAATCCTTATGCCAGATCCCATGGAACTGGCCCCGCCTAGAAAACATGTTCTTATTGGCTGCAACTCGTGGAGGCATAACAGCTGTGCTAGAAAAAGACTTAAAAGACCTGGCAGCATCTCTTCCTTCACAGCAGAGTTTAAAAACATAATTTTTTCTCTTTTTCACTTTATTGAGTTTATTTTATTGGTTATTAATTTGAGCTTCTCAATTCATAGCCTCCATAGATCTTTTTTGTATCTAGAATCATCTGTAATGATTTAATATACTCAAAATTTTTTCAGATAGCTTTCAAAATATCTACCCAATTAATTTTTATTTCCCTGTCCTCCTTCACAGTTGAGTATTTGCTTTCTATACAAGTAAAACTCCAGTTCATTCTGAAACATGTCTTATGACTCACACCTGGAGGAAAATAATGTTCTTCAAGCTTCTCAGAGTATGGCTATTTTTTAAGGAAATTGGCACTACCATTGAATGTTCTCAGACTCTCAGGCTTTTTTTTGTACTATAAATGCTATTCCTATCCTTGGTGGGAGGTTGGGCTAGACCCTTAAAGTCCTTTCAATCTCTAAAACTGGAAGTTATCAGTAACCCTAGGACCACTCCACTTTGTCAGTGAAACATATATTCCAAAGCAGAAGGTTGGGGTATGAATATCAAGCGAGGTACCAGGGGCCCATTCCCAGATCAGAATCTCTTAGAGGCAAGACAGATCATGTTGCTATTGCTATTTCCACACCTGACTTACCACAAGCCTCAGGAAGACAATAATATATCACCTTTTTTTTCTGAGTCAGGGTCAGATAAAGTCTATAAAGCTCAACGAAAAGCCAGCATGACCCCTCATTTTTCTTTTCTCAATGTACTACCCACGTATTGGGGATTCCAACTCAATTACAATGTAATTTAGGGTCAACAGAAGAAGAGAACAGAACCATGGCTGGTTGAGTAACTGGAATGGAGTTGTTTTCTGAGCTATTAGAAACTGTGGACAGTTAAGGCCACTGTGGATTAACATCCTACCCAACTTTTAACTGTTAGTTGATACTGTTCTACTGGGGTTTCTCAGCCATGGTACCTGAAATGTCAGATTTATCATCATCAAAGGCAATTTTTAACCAAATAAAAAGACACAGCATAGATGCCAGCTTTCTTCTAGCCCTCTGAATCCAGCACTTTCAGCAACACCTTGCACTTTCTGATCATAATTATTATTTCACGTGAAGATGTGATGATGAATGTTTTTCATGACTTACTTGATCCAAGCACATGACTAAGTGAAATCAGAAAAAGTCATTTGACATAGTAAATTGAATAAGCAAATATTTGTGGACATTTTAAGTAGGATTTATCTTAAGAGAATGTGTGGAAATTTCATTTGACTAAAAATAAATAAATAAATAAAACCATGAAATGCATTAATGTTGACATTTAAAGATATGTAGTGTATATTTAGTAAAACTACCTATATTGGTAAATCTGGGGAAATGAAAAATAAACAGCCTGTTACTTAGTGAATAGAGCCCAGTGTAATGACCCAGTAGAACAGCACATGTAAAATACTTCCTTGCTCTTAGCTAGCATCTGTAAAGATTGTTCATAGTCTACAATTATGTTCTATTATTTCTCTCCTTTACCTCTAAAATCATCAGTCTATATAATCATATACTAAAACCTGAGATAAGTGTACGGGCAGAAGGACCCATTCCCACCAAGTAGAATTAACGAGAGGAAACACTCATGCATGAACAAGTTTTAAAGAGAAATGTCTGTATTCTGCATAACTATTTCTTTCCAAAATGCACTGAAAATTATGAAGCACAAAAAATTTAAGAACCACATATAGTTAATAAACTAAGTTGAATTTTCAGCAAAATTCTCTAACAAAGGGAATGTCTTCCCATGGTTAAAGTTGGCTGATTTTAGCCTTTCCAATTACTGATGTACTACTCTCTCCTCAAGTTGTATCTTTCTGAGATCCAAAATAACAGTCTCTGATAGGCCAGCAAGTAATACTACAGCAAATACCAATTTAAAAGATCATTCATTTATATTTTAAAAAGATACATTTCATGTCATTGCTCTGTTATTACCTATCATCAAAACAAAAAGTCATAAGAACGCTTTTGAATTGTTCCCTGCCGACGTGGAAAGACATAAAATCCAACTGACAATTACTTCCAGGAAACACAGAAGACCTAACTTTAAAAATAACATTGGACTTCTAATTTTGTTAAATGTGATGTCATGAGGCCCTGCAAGTTCAGTAGAATTACTATGCCTAGAGTCTCCTGAATCCAGTGTGCTTTTACTCTAGAGATTAAGAGTGCTTCAAGTACCACAGCCCCTGCAAAATACATAAGAATGGGAGAATATCACCCAAAGCCAGTCTGGTCATGGTTGGCATGCCTTCTCATATTAGTATTCATGAGGGTGTCTCTGACAAATGGAGTTATTATCCACAGATGCTGTAAACATAAATCAGGAGGATATCATCAATAATGTTGTATTCTCTTTGTCCTCATCGTGTTTACAGATCTTGCTTTGAACAGCACATAAATACTTAGAGCGTACTGTGGGAAACATGCCACTCATCTTATTAGCTTCCGCAGGCTCCAAGCTCTGACGCTGATCATCCCCTGACAGTGTTTGCCAACAACAAAAGGAGCCTATTGATCACATTGCTTCTTCCTTTGGCAGCCTTTCTGCCCACGATTACCTTGCATCGCTTGCCTTAAGTCAAATGTCATAGACCAACTTACAAGGAATGTATCTATCTAGCAGAGAAAAATACAGTACTGTCAGTTTAATTGAAGGAAAACCCCTTGGTATTATGAATTGCTTAGAATTTGAATTTTTATTCCTTGGCATGTATGAGCAGAAAACAGCAGCCCTTGTATGGTAAGCTCTAAATACAATAAAATGCACTCATTTGCAATGCATTGTTTGAAGGGTCTCCAGAATCCCAGCTATCTTGGAAGATGACCCATCAGTCATCCTCAGAGTCATTTTAGGTATGAACAGTTTTCTCAACTGGCATTTTCATCCAGAAACAGAGCATCTCTATTGAGATGTCCTAGTAATTTTTCATCTGTGTCTTACTCTTCATTTGTCTTTTCACTTCAGTTCAGGATAGATACTATGAAAGGAAATATTATTTTTGGTTTAAATGGAAGAGCACACTTCATAGGTCAAAGATTTAGGAACATAACACGGACATATACACTATAGGTGGAAAAAGAGAGGTTTTATGGGGTTGTTGACTGGGAGGAAGTCATATGTGCATGGAAAATTTATAGAGAATATGCACTAACATGCCAGGCTTTGCTCTTTTATTTATGATTCATGCAGTGTAGTCTTGTTAGATGTTCTGTAGAGAGACTTATTTCTATGTCTGATACAACTTTGGGAAATGTAGCTTCAGTGGTGCGTATTCTAAGCATTAGTTATTAGTATGGACTTTTAAGTCCATGTCCAGCATCAGGTATCCCAAAGGATATAGGAGATCAGTGGAACTGCCTGCTCTTTATAGATAACATTGTGAAAGTCTTGAGCCCTCTCATCTGCTGACTTAGCCTTACCATCTTGCTTAGCACCCAATCCAATGGTGTGGCCATTCAGACATCTACATGTCTTCATGGGAAGCATGAGTTTTGACTGAGATCGGGAGTTGAAGAAACTATGCCCAAAGATGTCACGTATAAGTATGGGGAGGGGAAAGAGTCCTGTGAGCCATAAACGAATGTTACTGAAATAAGAATTATGGGAAAAGAAAACCTGAGTAAAACAAGAGAGAGTTACTTCATAAGTGCTGATCTGAACCATCCTCGAAGTTACAGAGAATCCACATTCAAAATGCAAATTAATTGCATTGGTGTCATCCCAAAATGACATTATTTCATTATTGCTTGTTGATGTCACTCATTAAGAACGCAATATGCACTTAATCATTGTATCATACTTTTTCATGCTCCTTGCCTCTCTCTCTGTCTCTGTTTCTGTCTGTATCTCTTTCCTTGTCTGTCTCTCTGTCTCTGGGTCTTTCTCTCTCTCTCTCTCTCTCTCTCTCTCTCTCTCTCTCTCTCTCTCTCTCTCTCTGCAAACCAATTTCCTTATTGTTTCTTACAGTTCTGTCTTTGACCATTTTCTCTTTCAAGAAATCCTTCCTATGCTACCTCATGAGACAGTTTGAGCATTACTTGCATTAAGACTGAATCTGCTGGATGTGTCTGCTCTGGACTCCTGAGCCACTACCCTCTGTATGGGCCTTTCCTGGCAAGCAGTGGTATATGGTTCATTGATTGGTTGAATCATTCATTAATGTATTCATCCCTTTGGAAAATAATTGAGAGATAAGTAGGAGCAGGAGTGTTTATGTGGAATCTTAGAGTCAGCAACAACAAGATAATCAAGGCTATCATAATCCATAGTATTATCATGGTTTGTTTCTTTTTTCTTTGTAAACATTAATGAGTTAGGCAACCAGGGCTTTAGACCCTGAGGATGGAATAGGGTCAAGACACTAGCTCCAGCCCTGAAAATAATGTATGCTCTATTGCCCCTGCAAGCCACAGCTTCTTCACCTACCTCTTTCTGTATCCTGAGGATATTTGGTGAATAACTGAAATAATTGCATAGATGCATATTGAAAGGCTCTTTGTAAATCCAGCATATTATTGTTGCTATAATTAGGCCATGCACAGTATATAGAAATCTTGATTAGAGTACTGCTTTTACAAAAGCTAATTAGCTTGCACAACAATATGTTTTCCTGGATGTGTTTCTGTGAATTGTTTTATATTTCCTTTTCATGCCTGTCTCTAGAACAAATGAACTGATCTGGCCTCCAAGGAAGATTCAGAATTCTGAAGAGCAAAAGCTGCAGTGAGACTGAGGGAGCATTTCCCTGGGGCAAGTGGCTTGGAAGGAAATGTAGAGTGACCTGGTAGTCAGGTGTGGAAGGACTGTTGGTTCTCCCATGATTGTATCAGAAACAGAGAACCACCAATATCCACAGATTTATATGTAGAAAGTCTCCTCTCTCCAATAATCATTTTCCTTTCTGTCCAACTGCCTTTTCCCCTCCTTGACCAGGTCCTTTATCATATTGACTTGAGTTATATTGTAATGATTTCTTTCGTATGTCTATCTTCCAAACTGAAACAGGGTCTCCTTCTGTGGAGAAGTATGTCTTTGTATTATTTCTACATTTGGCTGAAGGAAAGTGGTAGGAAAAGATTTCTGTTATTCTTTAGGGAAGTGGTTCTTTTTTAAGTTCTATTTCTCTTTTTATTTAGGTGTGTGTGTGTGTGTGTGTGTGTGTGTGTGTGTGTGTGTGTGTTTAGTTATGTGCACATGAGTGCAGATGCCTACAGAGGTCAGAAAGGGCATCTGATTACCTGGAACTAGAGTTACAGGTGATAGAGAGCCACCTGATTCAGATGCTGAGAACTAAACTCAGGTCCTCCTTGAGCAGTACAGACTCTTAATCTCTGACCATGTCTCTAGAAGAAAGAGGTAGTTCTTAAACCTTCAAAATCTCAAACTCCTGTAAATCTATTGTGCTTCACCCAGATAAAATACATCTCAATAAAACATGTTTAATAAAATTTCAGGAAATGTACAAACTCCTGTTCCTTAACATAAATACTCTTCAGGACATGTTGGTTCAAGCCATTAATCCCAATATTCTCAGGACCAGTGCAGATATAACAGTAACTGAAGCCTGAACTATATAGTGTGAGCTTGGCTCAAAACGGACAATTATATGCACTTCTTCACCAAGACTTTAGGCAGGATATCTGCCTCCTCTTGCTCACTCCTCAAAGTGTTCATCAGATGTGGCCATGAGTCAAATTAAAGCAACCATAGACTTGCAACTGGATTTTGGTGGAAGCACTGTATAAATATGTTCAACTCTGGAATCCCTTGTTCAAATGATCAACAATACTTTCAGAGTACAAATGCTTCTAAAATTTGCCAAGAAAGAACATGTAGACACCTGGTCTAGCACATAGTACCATTGTGAGCACTACAAAATCTATGCAGAGGAACATTAGGGAGAGTGGAAACAGGGCTTTTCTTAACCCAAAATCACTTCTGCAGGAAATTCTACTTGGTGACTTGAGTCCACATATTACTATTGCACCAGGCATGTGCTGAGCCCAGATTTCTCTATTATAAGCATGAAATGATTCTCAACAGAAGCCGAGGGTAGAAGATAATATCACAGACACTCAGGAGGATTTATCACAGCACACATACCCCACACTTCCCCTCCATGGTATTAAGCATTCAAGGAGCAGAATTTTCTGTGTTAAGTCAGGTTTTTTCCAAGGACTAAAGGTTGCTGGACTGGTTTTTCTAGATGGGCAATGTGTAAAATGAAAAGGATAGCACAAGCTTATATAGAAACTCAGTGTATGAAAGACATGGTTACAATCTCTCACTGCATTATCATGCTTACTAAAATCCTATGACAGAAATGTGATTGTTTTCCAATTTGCAAATGAGAAAACAAAATTTAGTAAAAACAAACTCATGCTGTCTGACTCTGGAGTTGTGCCCGAGAGCCTCATGCAACCTGCTTCACTGCTTAATTATGACATTCCCCTTCCTTCTTTTCCCTGGCCAAGTAGGAAGCACTGAGGCAGGACTCATACTGGAAGGTAGCAAAGCATATCTCCATCTGGAGAAACAGCCCCATCTCCTGAATCCTCCAATTATCTTTCACCCTCTGCCATTTCCTATAACACTGCTCATGATTAGAAAACACAGGTCCTCATTAAAGTCCATCTCTCCATCCTATTGGCACAAATTAAGACTAGCAGTGGCCCATGCAGTGAACTCAGTAGGATCCTAGCTAATCATTTTTGCAAATTGAAAAATAGGCTGGATCTTCATAAGCACCATCTGTACCTTCAGGACATTTTTATTAACACTTTCTCTCCTGGGCCATCATTCCTACTAAAAATATCAAGAACAAAGGTTTCAAAGCTTCTCATCTGGCCTCTGAGAGTTTTCTAAAGGGATTCAGACAGCAGCAGCCTC
The DNA here is from genome assembly GCA_028551405.1 of Uromys caudimaculatus. NCBI lineage: Eukaryota > Metazoa > Chordata > Mammalia > Rodentia > Muridae > Uromys > Uromys caudimaculatus. The sequence continues at coordinate 25,804,995 of CM052705.1, forward strand.
TCTGGTCATTGTGATAAAGTAGTGAACTCTCTATGACACTTGCTATTTTTTTCCAAATTACAGCTAAAACAGCACAGACTTGGGGACTTGAAAGTAATATGCCCGTTTACTGAGCAAAAGTTTTTGAGCAATCATTATGTGTCTGGCATTATTTTCAGTTCTTCACATATTCTAGTGAGCAAACCAGAGTAGGGTGGGGGTGGGGATTGAGGGGGGCCTTGACATCAGAAGACTTCACTCTTGCAAAAGAAGCCAAGCCAATTATACAAGACTTTATATTTAAATCAGATATTGTTCTGAGGTATATATTATATATGTCTATGTATTTGCTTAAAATTATGAGATATTGACTTGTGCTAACCCTACTTGGAATTTGAAGAAAGTAAGAGGCAAAAATGGTAAGCACTTATCACAGGTCCCAGTGGATGAGAACCAGAGCTAGCCTTCAAGTCCAGACACTGATGCCAAAGGACATGGTTCTTAACTTCCTGCTTATTCCCCATGCTGTTGTGTCACCAGCTGATAGAAAAGTGTCAAGGGAATATTTCCTGACTTCAGGTATAGGTTTTTGTAGCACAAAAACTAACTTTCTTGGAGAAAACAGAAATGTATTGGTCGTATTTCTTTGGTTGTTTCCAGGAAGATTTTGTTACTCCCATTTTCCTGCTGAAGTACACAACCTGGTCATACATACATTCAAAACTGGTTCAGACTCAGGCTCCTCTTAGTGTGTGTGTGTGTGTGTGTGTGTGTGTGTGTGTGTGTAGTATAGAGTGAGAGAGAGGAGTGTCTGGTGGTTTAAATATGCTTGGCCCAGGGAGTGGCACTCTTTGAAGGTGTGCCCTTTTGGAGTAAGTGTGTCACTGTGGGTGTGGGCTTTAATAACCTAGTCCTAGCTGCCTGGAAATCTGTCTTCCACTAGCAGCCTTCAGATGAAAATGTAGAACTCTCAGCTCCTCCTGCACCATGCCTACCTGGATACTGCAATGCTCCCACCTCGATGATAATAAACTGAACCTCTGAACCTGTAAGTCAGCCCCAGTTAATTGTTGTTCTTTATAAGAGTTGCCTTGGTCACGATATCTGTTCACAGCAGTAAAATGCTAACTAAGACAGGTATATTACAACTCTTTTTTCTTGGATTTTCTACATGAGCTCTTACTCTGCAGCAAGGCTCTTTATAGTCTGAAGTACTGAAGAATTTACTTCTCTAAAAGTTATCCTAAACCTAAACATATGGGGATTGGTGGATATTCTTGTTGATTTCTGGTCCTTTGATCAGACACAAATGAACTACGTTCTGTGGTATTATCTAGAAGATCCTTAGAAACACAGAGGCCACAATGATAACTTACTTCTGAATGTATCATACTACTGGCTTCCCACAAACTCTTGTCATCTCTACCTTTGCCACATCTATGCTCAGCCAGGCTTCCACCTGAAGAAAGTAACTTCACCTATGTCTTTGCCTCACAACTCTATTTGTAATGACCCAAACCAGGACTTGTTGGGAAAAAATCATGAGAAAAGGAAACCAGATTTTCTACAAAATAAGCAGAGAAGTTCCCTGTAGCTACAACAGTTTATCTTAACCATCTTGTATGTTCTTGTTACATTTCAGCTTTGTTTAAGGGGATAGCCTATGACAACTTACTGGCTGGTGAAATCAAGCTTGGTGATGTCAATGGGCAATGAAAGCCATGAGAGACTCAGCTCCATTCCAGATGGCATTAATAATCTTCAGAGAGCAAAGGATGATTCTTATACCCCAATTAGAAAACCCAAAAGAAGACTGTAAGCAGGTGGGCATCTAAGAGACAGATGCTCTGTGTGCTTCAAGAGTTTAGAGACAGTAGGGAAGAATAGAGACTGTAAATAATGTAGATCTCTCCAGATGTAGCCCGGGTAGGCTTCCAGCACTCTATGGTTTACAAGATGTAAATTGCCTCTGACTTTGCTTTCCATCAATTCTACTCACAGCATGTTAAGCTCAGCATGGAGAGGGGAAAGTCCAGAAAAGATTAGCCACGTACACCAAGTGTCAGTTGTGAATATCTTCAAAGCCTCCACCTTCCTTGTACAGGAAGTAGTGGGATTCTTAAGAGACCTCTTTGGGGCTGGCCTTAAGGGGTAAGGCCTTACAACAGACACAGTACTCATAGAGCAATCGGACTATGCTGAAACTAGATACATCCTAAACTTTGCCTGTCCCAGATTTTTCAGACAAATCAGAGAAGACATGGATTTGGTCTCAGACTAATAGTACCAGCACATATATTGAAAGCATGGTGATGAAAACAAAGGAGAAATTCACATTTAACTGAATTAACAAGACTTGTGAATCTAGAGGAAAAGACTAGACAGCATTAGCTGTCTGAGCTTGAGTTCACCGTGTAAGGAACGTTGGTCAGTTTTTAATCAGAGTTCATTGGATAATCCTCAGGTACAAGACAAAGCGTTTCACATTACACTTCTACAACTTACAGAAAACTCATCAAGTAGTTCTGTACTTCTTGAATGAACATGCTTAAGTGGTCAGAATTCCCCAGAAGATGAAGAGACATGTCTTCAGGTAAATCTGAGATGAGATAACTAGTTCCATACCTCTCTACAGCAAATGACCAATATTTAGGCACATATTTGTGTGGCTGTGTAATGCTTAGCATGCACATATACTCAGGGCGTATCATAACATACTGATAAAATAACATAAAAATAGTGGCCAACATTATAGTCATTTGTGCTACCCATCTCTTATACAATGCATGAAATACAGTATTTCTATTTGATATGTATGGAAAGGATGAAAGAAAGACTTAGCCCTAGGTCATTCTTCTATTTCCATGCCCTATGTAGCTTAGATAACACAGCCACATGATCCTTTTCCAAGTAGCACTGTCCATAAGAAGATGCTGAACAGTTCTCATTGTTCATTTTAACATAGTTTTAGTCATATCAGTCTGGCTCAGGCAGCATTTCCATGTAGCTACTGAAGAACTAAAAGGGGATAATGCTTCATAAAATTAATGAAGCTTCATTTGTGGGTTCACTACGTTTTCCTTTTTGCCATAGACATCATCTTATAAAGGAATGTTCATTTATTGGATTACAATTTTTTCAAGCAATTTTACAGAGATTTTTTTTCTACAATAGTGATGGAAAGTTGCTATGGAATTATAATTTCCATTCACAGCTTAGGAAGAGTCTTAGGATTCACAAGTCTGCTCAGAACTCACCCAATAAATAGAAAAATGAAGTCTGGGCTTTGTGTTTGTGTGTGTGTGTGTGTGTGTGTGTGTGTGTGTGTGTGTGTGTGTGTTCATACTGCCTGTGAGAATGGGTGGGTCTGTTTCAGTGTCAGCCAGTTACTGGCCACTTTCACTGTCTTAGCCAAACTATAAAGATGTAGGTATTATGGACTCTTCACTCAGCAATAGAAATATGTAAACAAAGGAAAATATGTAAATATTCATTATTTGTGGGACTTGGGTAATAGAAATGTAAATCAAGTAAGAACAAAAAGGAGAGAATAATTTTATATTCAGTAAGAAACTATATCTTCTCAGAGGTGTTTTAGTTAACTCTGGGAGAAGCATAGAATTTGGGCAGATATAAAAATTAGGAGGAAGGTATCCTGTATAGAGATACTATGTGAGGACAGTAAGGTTATTTGGGAAATTGTGAGTACCACAAGGATAGTCAAAATGCAAGAAAACAGTGAAGAGGAAAATAGAAAGCAAAGATTTAGAGCAATTATAAATGTCTCTTAAAGGTATGGGATATGTTGTGGAGATGGCTTACATATGCTCTAAAGATTCCTGTGTTGGAAATGTCTGATGTGTTAATGCTAAGGGACCTAAGGTGGAGTATAGGCTATTAGGTCTTATTTGGGTTACTATTTGTAAAAATGATTAAGGTCATGCCCATGGGACCCTAAGTTGTTCTACAGCTTCTACTTTGGCCATGTGATCTTTCCCTCTCACGGAGTTCTGCTGCTGCGATGCACATCTGTCAATAAGGGAATGTGACTGACAGAGACCCTCTAAGCAGCTGACCCCGTGTCGTGTGGAATTTCAGCCCCTAAAACTGTGAGCATAAGAAAGATTGTTTTTGTTGTTGCAAGTTATCCAGACTCTGGAATTTTCTTATGGTAGCAGAAAAGAGAGTAATACAGAATTATCAAAGTTATACTTACTTTACAGAATTTGTACATGTTTCATAATTTCTGAACAAAGAGGAAAGAGTAATTTCTGGGAGAGGAATGGGAGAGGAATTGAGACCGATTAGCAGGTTGCCATAGGTAGAAGGAAACAGCAGAGCCTTTGTATGTAGCATCCCTTGACTGCCGCTGGGTGGAGTTTTCTATGCTATTCTCTGGATCAACAGCATCTTGTTTAGGCTCCTGTGGCAGCTGGTGTGTATATCTGAGTCTGTCTCAGTTTGTCTTTCCACTTCTGCTGTTGCCCACACCTTACAGTTACAACAACTGGAAAAGGTGACTGCCACTTTGTGTGTTTTGTTAATCTTTATAATCCAACCTCATTTTGAATCGATTGGCTCACGGTAGGGGGTCAAATAATGCTTTATTGGATTTTGTTGAATGGAGTCCACAGGAAAAGACAAAGACATGAAAATATTGATGACATCTAGATAGAATGAAAGTAGTTAAGAAATTTCATTTCAAATGATCATTATATTCTCAGTATGAGAGGGAGCAAAGTCACCTATTGGGGAAAAGAGACATGAATTGTGCTGATTTCTTAAAGAAATCAGTAAATGCTTACCTCTAGAAAAAACTGAATCATAAATGGGCCAACAGAGATTTAAAAATGAACAGTGTCCACTTGGAATAAAAAAAAGTGTGTTGAAGAGTAGGACTTGAGGTTGGGAATTTTTATGTGTGTAGAATCAAGTGGTCAAGTAATTTAGAATGCCATAGAACACTCAATTACTATATCATAGTTGAATGAAGCAGAAAGGCCAGAGAATGAGAAGAGGAATGTTTATTAAAATTATATAGGATTTTTTCCATAAGGGAAAATGAAGAACATAAAAAAATTAAAGTAAAAAATTAAAACAAAATGTTTGACTTTCAAAACAGAACAGATAAGAATCTAGAAAATCTCATGGCCCACTACAGCTGTGACTTAAAATGAAAAGTATTAACCTCTCAGAACCTAGCAAACTAGATATTGTTAGATATTGTAGAAACATGGAGATTTTTCTTATTCTAGATGTAAGAAATGACATGTCCCACAATCAAAATGCAGAGAATCACCAGGCATGAAAATCAGTCAGCTCTAAGGAGCTATGTGAACAGAACTTACAAGCACCAGGCGGCCATCACTCACCGCTGTCACAGGAGAAGATGAACAGGTTTCCTGGAAGAGTGACCATTATCCCATGCCGTGCTGAGACAAGCACCTTGTTCTTCCACTCTTTACTTTCCTCTAAAGTCCTGAGATGTTGGCCTCTGATTTTCAACCCAGAATTCCCTGCTTTCTGGCTTCTGTGGCAGTGAGACATCAGGATTCCGAAGGGCAGAGAGGAGAGAGGTCAAGGCATTTACCTGCCTCCAGGTGCTGACTTCCTGCCAGGTCATTACCTGCTAGCGGCAGAGCTTTTATGACAAGATTTCCTAAGCAAAAAGCTCTTATAGTTCAGCTCTTTCATCCATATCCCTGCTGGGCAAGGAGCTGGTAATGAGCAATATTTAATGCTCTCTTTTTCGTCAATTGACTATCTTGCATAGTCTTAAAGACATCTTTTGAGCATCATTTCTTACCAGTCAAGGCACAAAGAAAACAAAACAAAACAAAACAAAACAAAACAAAACAAAAATAGGTGGTTTTACATAAACTCAACTGAAATTGAGCGTCAGCTGTTTCAAGTTACATGTATTTCCATGTGACTCTGTGTATTTTGGTGTTATAATCTGCTACATCAAAGGATGCCATTTTGCCAAGACTTTTGCTTCGTCTTAAGGTGGAAGCAATAGCTACAAATAAAATCTTAACCCATTGGAGTCAAAGTTTGGTTTCATTACGTTCTTATTAGGTCAAGTTGATAAACATGGACTGAGAAAAAAAGAAAACATTTTCCATGGGAACTCATAATGACTCACCTCTCTCTCTGAGGATTTATAGGCCACTAGTGGTTGCTGGGTAAAGAAGAGACACTTTGTTCAGTGATACCCAACTGGTAAGTCACTGATGCCTCCACTGTTTCATATACATAGAAAGAAGGAGGGGTAGTTGGGAAGAAGGTGACCAATGTGATTGTTAAAGAAAGAAGAATGAGATAACTATGATGAAGATAGATTATATTTTGTATGAAAATATTGTTGATATCTAAAGTATAAAGAATACATTTACAAAGGAAACATCTTGTGTGAAGTTCTGCCTAACAGAAAGCTCTAAAAAACAGTTAGAATAATCAGCTTGAGGAACTTGGAGATTAGCACCAATCAGGTTTGTCTTGCGTCTGAGACAAGAGAAGAACCACCCCCCAGCCTCCATGTATGCTTCTTAGCTACTCATGGTGCAATTATGAGTCTCTGACACACAAATAGCACTGCCTAGGCAGCCAGCTCCGTCTGGTGCCACCTTTGTTCAAAGGACAAGCAAAAACGAGGGGCAAGCAAGCCCTTCTGAGTTCACCTCACAGCACCTATAATTTGCAGTGCTGAGAAACAACGTGAAAGGCCTAAAAATACAGCATGTCGACTCTGTGCATTCTTTTCTATCCACATGCTCTGCTCTCTTCCTTTCTCCTGATCTCTAGCTGCTCAGGATGACAATGGCAAAGAAGCCATTAATTAGTCATTAATAACGAGTCCTTTTTAACCTTTATCACAAATATCAAATATTCATCAGCTCTGCATGGAGAACCAGACCCTCCCTGAAGTGGGCAGTGTCCGTGTTAGATTTTGCTCAACCTTTTCAGAAGGAGTGAATAGCAATTGCATTTTTTTAACTATAACCATTTTTTGATAATTTTTTTCTAATTATAAAGCATAATGATGTGGAAGACATTGGCTAAGATCATCCCTAAGCATTTTTTTTTTTTTTAAAAGTCTGCTTCTACTTCAGTCACACACAAATCACAGGAAAAGATAGGAAATGTGTTTCTCCCCCAAGTGACCTTAACAGCACTTTTAACAAACCAGGATAATTTGAGACTAAGAGATGAGTAACACGCAGAACTGGATCTATATAAAAATTAACCCAGAGGAAAATACAGCCAAACATCTAGGTGAGCACAGCTGTAAGCCAAAAGAGGTCCTAGTAAAACATCAAAAGGCTCACTTGATAGAATTAAAAAGGAAGGCAAGCACAACATGCAGAAGAATTTAGGTGGATGGGTAACTTGGAAGAGTCTATAGCACGTGGCTGCTGCAACTTTGAACTCACTGCATCTCTGTTATTAGATCTATGCATTAGATCAGGCCAGTTAACTTTCCAACAAGGAGAGTGGAGGGCTTCATGAAGCCACACGTCTTGATTAGAAGTTACTAATTGTTAATGGAATGGGTGGCTATTTTTCCCTGGCCATGTGGTAGATTGACCATACACCAATGAATATCTCCCATACCTGTGTACATATGGCTAGTGCTAATTGGACATGCAATTAAAGTAAACTATGAAGTTAAGAGGAAGATGAACTGTTTGGGGTTTGGAGAGAATTGAAAGAAGGAAATGAAAGGTAAATATGATCATAATGCATTATATAAATGTCTAAATCTTCAAAAAATGAAAACCAACTAAAGTTTAATACCTAAGTCAATTGGCTGCTTTTGGATGGGAAGCAAGAGACAACAAAGAAGAGCTCTTCAAGCAGACAGGAGGAGAGTGCTTAGGGTCAAACATGTTCTTTGCAGGTTCTTATCCTTAGATATCAACATATTCTGGGGTTGGTAAATGCTAGGGAATTAACGTAGCCCACAAAGGTCTAATGTTGGAGGCTTGATCTTCAATGTGACAGTGTTGAAATGTGAGGCCTTTAAATGGTAACCAGTCAGCAGAAATCTCAGCAATGCCAATACCATAATGGCAAAAGTAGTTTCCCATCAACGGAGAAGATTAACTCTAAAATAAAGTTTTCCCTATCTTGCTCCAAGGCTGTCCTTTGAACTTCCTTATTTTGCCATGAGATGATGCAGCTCACGAGCCTCTCCAGAGATGATCCTTCAATATTGAACTTTCTACGAGCCCTATAAACGTCCACTGTTTACAAGTTGACCACTCGAAGGCCTTCAGTCATCGCAATAAAAATGTAGCTAAGGTATGTATCTCTGCTTTGGGAAGTCCCTACTTGTCTTAGAGACACTGGAAATTAACCAGAGTTATCTGATTTTCACCCTCTAAGTGGCAAGCCACAAAGCATAGATGAGAAAAGAAGCAAAGAAAATTAAAGTATTTAATTAAAATTTAAAAACAAACTGCATTTAGGAAATATTTCTGTTTTCACGGTAAAAACAACATACTCTTCCCTAAACCTCAAGCTAACATGCCTTTTTTCTAAAGCAGTACTAAATCTCATGTAGACAATGGACTCAGCAGTTCATGTTAGGAATTATTGAATAATACAACAATGCACATTCCTTGTATTTGAACTGTGTCATTTGTCCCGTCACTAAATTGAAAATGCTTACAGAATGCAAGCAAGACATTTGGCCTAAAATTTAAGTTGTTGACACATTAAAAAAGAGCGATCAACATGCTGAGAAAGGCAGATTTCTGAGTTCCAGGCTAGCCTGGTCTACACAGTGAGTTTCAGACTGGCCAACCAGTGAGCCCTGTCTCAAAAAAGAAAGAAAGAACAAAACAAGGAAAGAAAGGAAAAGAAAAGAAAAAAGAAGATTCAACTTAAAGAGGGAGAAATGAATCAAAGAGAATAATATAAACATTTCACACCTTTGAAATCGGTATTATGATCCTGCATGGACGTGATAATTACAGTGTGGAAGACTTAGCATTCTTAGTTGTAGACATAATATATCAGGATACTAGCACAAAGTTAGACACACATGTGCTGTGCTTTGATGCTCTAGGGGTACACAACAAACACAAGGTAGTGCTCAATTGGCTGGAGTTGGAGAATCGCTGACACTCAAATACAGTTGGGAGTTTGTCTGTACGTGTCTCCATGTCTCCATAACAGTGTCATCAACAGTGAAACAGGACGTACATGAGGTACTAAGAAAATCAGAGTCAAGGAAAGTCGATCCAATCACTCTGCAATTCTCTAATCATGTTCACAATATAAAAGGTACAAATTCTGGAAGACAGTTCAGAAAATTCAGCTACAAAGAACAGGAAATAAAAAAGAAAAGAATGAAAAAGTTGAGAAAGACAACTCTGATTCCAGAGTTAAAATAAGATTAAGTGGAATGCAAGAAGGGGAAGGGCTATAAAGCAGAGCAAGTACAACATGCAAATTGCTCCACCCAAAAGGCTATTATGTATTAAAATATATTCAAGGCTACCTAGCCTTTGAGATATTCAGAACAAATCTCATAAAAAAAAAGGAAGAAGAAAGTGGGAAATCCGTAACCCTTGTTGGAGAATTGAATGCCATCTCCCTGTAATGATCAAAACAAATAGATAAAAACAAGTAAATAAAGGTGTTAAGGACTAAATAAAACAACTGCACTGGAAAGAGAAAGTCTGACCCAGCAGACAGAAAATAAACAGTCTTTCAAATGCATATGAAACGCTTTCTCATACATAACAACTATTTTTAAAGGGCTCAACAAATTGCGACCATATTATTTAGCCACAATGTATCAGAGATAAAAATTAAATATAAATTAGGCTATCAAAGGGTCTATTTACTTGGGAAGCTTTAAAATGACTTTTAAATAACTATTGGCCTGGAAAGGGCAATCTAACCAGCAATCACATTAGAAAAGAACTTGAAAATTGTATTTGCAAAACACTTTCTCTAAGGAGAAAAATCTCTACCCAGATCCAGGAGTGAGTCTGAAGACATTGATGGGGTTTATGAAAATTGAACGCCCGGTATCCTACTACATCTTTCTTCATGTGCCCTTCAGAAATAAAAATAACAAATACAGAGTAATTAAGTGGGCTATACAGTGATCAGTTCTATAGAAAAGGACACTCTCTGTCATGGGCTATTGATGAAACCTTACATGGGTAGATCTTCTTGGGGGTCAATTGGTCAATGACTATAATGAATTTAAGTGTGCATCCTATTTGATTGAACAGAATGACTTCTAGGGAATTAACCCAATCCAACATTCACATTCTTGTAAATGATACATACTTAAGAATGTCCTTTGTGAAAGCAATTTCCCTGAGAAAGAGTAGAAAACCAGGAATTATAAATCAATACAAAAGTACTTACACAAATGGTGTTTGCTCAGTTAATGAGATATGGTGCAGATTCTGTTCTATTTTGTTTTATTATTTATTTGAAAAGAAATGTTCTGATACAGTTGTAATTTCAGATGTTATGAAGTCAAAATACCAGCTTTATAACAGTGCTTAGGAGTGAGCCCTCACTTTGATGTGCCTTTGGGTATGTGTGCTCATATAAATATGAAAGAAAATGAAGAAACAGCAAATATAACTGAATATATATATATTAATGAGACAGAATAATAACCAGTGAAATGTTACAGATTTCCTGACATGAGAACCTTCCTTAATAAGAACCTTGGAAAGATTTTTCATCTCTTGGTTCAGAATTTTTAGATAGTATCTAGATTTTAAACCAAATATATTCATATGTTATATCTAAACAAAAGATGAGACTTTCATACTCTGTAAAATATAAAACAGTAAAGAAGCAGAAATTTATTATTTGGAATTACAGAAAATTCACTCATATCATTAATGCAAATTATTCTTTTATTTTATCATTATATGTTTATTATTCGAAGTAGTTTTTAAATTTAAACATATTTGATCATATTCTTCACCTCTGTAAAACCCTTCTAGATCCTCTCTCAATCCTATCTACCTAACTTTAAGTTCTTTTTCAACAAACAAACAAAAATTAAATACAACAAAACCAAGAAAACAAAACCATACCCAAAAGAAAAAAAACAAGACAAGCAAGCAAACAAACAAAAAACCAAAAGTGTAAACAAATAAAATAAAATAAAATAAAATAAAACAAAAAGCTGTTTTCAGCTGTTCCTGAACATGAGGACTGTCTGGGAGTGGTTGACAAATCCAGTGTCATTCTATTGGAGAAAACAGATATTCCCTCCCCCGATAAGTGACAATTTGTTGTACTTCAATACTAAGGTTGTATGCTACAATGTCTGGATAGTTTCTCTGAGCTTGACACAATATGAAGGATCCCCTTTTCCAGAAGGACTTTCTCCTCTCTGCCTGATCTGGGGAGTCTGAGCCCCAATCTTCTACCTGAGGCATGGCACATACTCCTTGGCAAACCTACCAGTTCTGTGTTCCTCTTTCATGATAAGAACCTACACAGCAAGTACCTGGGGTTCCTGGAATGCCTCTCCATACAAATGAGGCATTCACAGTATTTTAAACTCTAGGCAATGATTTTACATTCACCCTGAAAACTCCTTCCCAACTTCCAAGATGCATGTATAGCCCTTGGTCACCCCAAGTAACGTGTATGTGCACCAGCCAGTTCACTAAAGACATCTAAAAGAGTTGTTTCATTGAGTATTGTCTAAAAGAGCTGCAGCACTAAAATCCTCACAGAAGGACTTCCTTGGAGAAGGCCTTCTCCCCAACAGCACTCACTCCCAATGGGACTGGGATCTTGCAGACCCCATTCATTCCAGCCTCTTCTTCATCCTTCCAAATTGGTGTACATCAGAGCCTAGACACCCTGAGGGAGGAAATGGAGGACACAGACACACAGCTGGCCTCCAAGACACATACTACAACAGTTCATTTATTAACCTTTACCCTGGTGGTTGGGTTTTCATTCATTCATTCATTCATTTATTCATTCATTCATTCATTTTTTTGTAAATAAAATAAAATAATATGAAAACTATCTCATCCAAGTTGGACAAGACAAATCAACACAAAGAAAAGAACCTAAGAGAATCACAAGAATCAGAGACCCACTTGTTTGCACATCCTGGAATCCCAAAGAAACATTTAAGTGGAAGCCATAATATACACACAGAGGACTTGCTTCAGATCCTTTCAGGTCCTGTGATGCTGCTTGAATCTCTGTGAGATCATATGAGTCTAGATCATGTTGGTTTAGTGGGCCTTAGTTTGGTTCTGGTTGGTTGATTGGTTGGTTGATTGAGTTGTTGTTGTTGGTGGTGGTGGTGGTGGTGGTGGTGGTGGTGGTGGTGGTGGAGTGGCAGCGGTGGCGGCGGCGGCGGCGGCGGTGGTGTGTGTGTGTGTGTGTGTGTGTGTGTGTGTGTGTGTGTGTGTTTGTCCTCCAATCCCTCTGCCTCTCTCTGAATTCTGAAGGGAGGGATTTGATACAGACATCCCATGTAGGACTGAGTGTTCCAAGGTCTTTCCCTCTCTGCATAATGTCTTGCTATGGGTCTCTGTATTTTTTCCCACCTGTTACAGTAGAAAGCTTCTCTGATGATAGCTGAAAAGGCACACTTTTCAAATGATTATATTTAGACATTTCCAAGCCATGACTATGGGCCATTCTATACCTATAGTCTCCTTTATCTTTTATGCCTTATGTAAGGTCCCTGAACAGTGACAACTAATACTCATAATGATGATGATAACAACCCACAAGAACATTAGACAGAAAAGAGAGATCCAATTTATTCATTAGACTCCACTTAAAGACAGGAGTGGATTGGGGCATTTTAAAAGTCATTTCTATAAAAGTTGATGTGTACAAATTACAGTTTGGCATTCTTCCCACGCAATACCTTCAAAACATAAGGTTCCTTCTACCTATGAAGTGGCCAACTGCTCTATGTCTCCCTTCGCTGAATGGCCTTCTCAGTTCAGTTCCTATGACTCTTGTGTTCGATAGTAAATGGTATTTCTAGCAAATTCCACTTCTGACTCCTAAGGTACTCTGAAAACACCCACAAGGTCTCTTTCCTTCCACTACATTTCCCGTCGGCAATACAAATATCAACCCCAGGCCTTGGGCAAAGTCTTTCCCATCCAACTTTCATACCTGCATGTCTTCACAGAAAACTCAGTATAGTCTTCTAAGCATAAAATATAAAGGAAAAATATACTAACTTACCATTTTGATGAAAAGGATACATATGCTCACAAATTGTCCTATATAACACACACCAGATACTTGTATTGCTCTCCTTCTAAATTCTTCTGTCCAGTCAGGTCATCTTAGTATTCTTTCAAACAAGTAGGCCATTTCTGTTTTACCTTGGAGTAATATCTGATTCCACACTTTATGGAAACCCTTGGCGTGTTCCATTCAAATGGCATTTTCTCAGAAAGCCACCTTGTCTGCCCCATCTAAAATAGCACCTTTTTGGAATCCACACTCATCCTGAAGTACATAGTAACCAGTGGTCATTATAAACACACATACAAGTAACATTATACAGACTGACCAAATTATACTTAGGAACGTATACATATATGCATGTAATAACAATTGAGAAAAAAAAAGAGGTCATAATTCTGAAGTAAGTGGGGGTTGTTAAAGGTTTGGAAGAAGGAAATGGAAGGAAAAAATGATAACCATAAATATTGAATCCACATGGTCTGAATGTCAAGCTTTCAGTATATAAGCCTATGTACACATATATTTGAATTAAATTACACTACAGTTGTCCACACAAAATGCAACAATATCCTGTTATACTTTAATAACTAGAATGCCACATATCTCATTTTCATTGTGTATAGAAATTATTAAAAAATATATGTTAAATATGAGTGACACTTATTAATACTTATGTGTATTATCACTATGGCGGCTGTGGCTCTGTTTTTGGAGGATCAACGCTATGCAGTGAGTCTTCTCATACTCACATGTCCTGAGAAATCTTTGCCCCAAGCACAGATGCCTAGATAAAACTTCATTCCAACTACCCAATTCCCAGTGAGTCATGGCCATTGCTACAGTTGTTTTGGTTTCAGTCACTTTCCCCCAACCACACCAGATACCATGTGAGAGCCTAGGAGACCTTCCTTTGGTCATGACTACTACAAATGTCATCCTGATGGTCCTATTCTCAGTCACTCTAGAGGTACCTGCTGATGCCTGTTCTAACTCCAAGTAACTATTGTCAATCTAGGAGTATCAGCTCCCTTACCAGTCACATCCAGGACAGATGTCTATAAGTAGCACCCTCTCTACTGTCCACAGGTTATTCCAGGAGACACACTTCCTGCACATATTCCAGTTTGCATTGTTATAAACTAATTATGGGTTTAGAATAATAAACTATTTCTCGGTGAAAGAATAAGAAGCAATGAGCACACAGTGAGGAATTGCTTGAGAAGTAAGGGGTATGAGACTGTTTAGCTTGATGTGTGCTGTAAAAGAAGAGAAATTGGCAACCAATTTCAGATCCAAAGAAAGAGGGATACTCAGTTTGGACTTGTGTTCTCGTATGTCCCATCAAATACCCTACAGGAAACCTTAGTGTTAGAATTAAACACCAAAGCTTATTGTTCTATATTTATTTCTAAGGAATTTGAGATGAAAATAAAAATTTAATTAACCTATAACTAATAACATTTTGAAGTGAACTAAAACTATGGATAATTATAAAAGTCAAGGTTAGATCTTATCCTAAAACACGAGGGTATGGACAATTTTATAGGATATCACAGTTTCTCCATTAACACTTATTTCTCCATATTGCCTTCTGATTATGAATAAATGTGTCACCAACTTCCCTATATTTAACACTTGGACACTGTGAATAATTAACATTTTATATTCTCTTTGAGACTTGCCTCATCCAATAAACCTACCATGAGCACAACTGACCAACCATTTGCCTTGTGTTATGCTACATGAATAAACTGCATTGTTATTATGTTTATAACTAGATAGGCCATATTTGCATAATTATCATTCTTATGGTTTTTTTCTAACTTTCTGACTTTTAGTTCTTAAAAAAAAATCATCTTCTGCTATTCCATTTTTATTAAGGTAGTAAGAAATATATCCACTATGCACTTGGTGTTCAGTAAATGTTTTCGAGTTTAATTTATATTTATTTTGCTTCAAAACATTGTAAGACCTTTACTGTTTGGAAACTCTTTTGTACAGCATAGAAAAATAATCTGATTTTCTTTATTTCATTTTCTTTTCTCTCCAGACAC
Organism: Uromys caudimaculatus; assembly: GCA_028551405.1. Taxonomy (NCBI): domain Eukaryota; kingdom Metazoa; phylum Chordata; class Mammalia; order Rodentia; family Muridae; genus Uromys; species Uromys caudimaculatus. Next base: position 25,820,261 of record CM052705.1, read on the forward strand.
ACATATTCTTCATGAGCAGGCTATCTGTCCTTTACCCTCTTCTCTATTTAGTTTTCTCTATATATATTCATGCCTGTGAACTTACACTTTACACTCTGATTTTTACTTCCATAATACTGATTTGATTTTATATAGTGCAAGTTCTATACCTCATCCTCCCTTAAAGGAATTTAACTATTTCCTTTTAAGATCTATTTAGGGTTCTTTTTTTTTAAAACATACATCCCAGAAAAAGACTACTTTGCTGATAAGAGAGAGGAGCTTATGTAACCTCTTGCAAGTGATTTGGTCCAATTGAGCTTCAGTCAGCTCATACATAAAATAAAAGTAATGAAGGTGCCTTCTTTGTGAAATAGAGGAGGTCAAATGTAAGGAAATATGAAGCTCTCCTACATCCCACACATTCATATGCTTGAGGAAAGGGTTCAATTTCTCCATTGATGTTTGCTTCTGTGTGATGGAATACACCATACAGAAAACACCATACAGGAATAATTCCTTCCTCTGTTCATCTTCCCTCCTCTCTCCAGTAAGCTGAAAGCTTGGTAGCAGTATGTCCTCAGGCTCTTCTTTCTTCCTTCTGCATCCTCCTTGTCTATAGCAACATTTCTCAGTTGCTGTTGATGATACTTACATTTTTAATGACTGCATTAATTTGCTTCCTTACTTTTTTTTTTTTTAAATTTTCATTAACAAAGTGATCCTAACTCATGTAGAAAAGAGGTGTGCTCCCTGCTGGGATAACCTCAAATTCCCAGTATTTATTTCATTAGGCTGGGAACCTTGAAGGAAAAAGGATATATATATATATATATATATATATATATATATATATATATATATATATATATATATATACACACACATATACATGTACACACACACGTGCGCGCACACACACACAGACATACACACAAATCAATACATAGGTAGGTACTATAGATTGTATTCTGGGATGTCAAAACGTCTGGAATTTATCATTTATAGCATCACTAAGAGATGGAGTTGCTTATTTTAATCATTTTTATATATAATATTAGCACAGAACATGTAATGTTTTTTTCACCTAACAATATTTTAGAGGTTCATTCATGGAACAAAAATCAATACTCTATTATTTTATGACTCAATAATACTCAAATGAATACATTATACCATATTTTATTTATCCATCTATAATTTGATAGGTTAAGTAGAGGAGTTTTAACCTTGATTCACCACTTTATCTATTTATCTTTGAATAAATAGTTGTTTCTATAAAAGTATGTTCTCATGTTCCAGGTCCTAAACAAGATACCATATTTCCTTTTTTCAGCATCCCAGAATAGGATGCATCACCTAAGAAAAGGCAAGGGGCACCGAGAAGAAAATGAGCTCAAATCATGTGCTTACAAGGCTTATGGCCTCTGAGGACCTTTACCACTCCAACTTGAGTTCCCATAGTTATCAATGTATCATGCAGCCCTGGGGGTCTTATAAAATCTGACCTTGAACTATATACATGCAGTGGGTCTAATGTTATGGGCTAATTTACACATACTTGCTTAAGCTTATAGAAAAATAAAGCACTGATTACTGCTTTTAAACAGCCGAGCTTTTCATAGCCTTTCAGATTCAAGTGATGTTGCAGCTGCAGATTGCCAGCATAAGACAAGATTGGTAGTGCTGGACCAGCTGCCAAATTCTGTTCTATATTTAGGTCTAAGAAAAGATTTGTAAGTGAATATTTAATAACTTACCCATACACCCAAATACCACGCTCTTAAGCAGTACCCAATTAGCTTGTGTGTGGCTAACTATATATGAGGGATTGTCTCCGGGATATAACTTGTCTCCTTAGTTCAAGAAAATTTATGGCAACAGGCAGTGAACTGGGTGTAGTACAGGGTTAATGATGCGTGTTCAAGGGATCACAGGGTGCTGTTGACTAGATGGCATCTCAGCCCCAGCTCTCCACCATGTCATAACAGAGGCCCTTAAGGAATTCAGATATGTGGACTGGGAAACAAGTGTACCTTGGATAAGTCCTGGTGACTGGAAATGCAATTATTTGTAAATCTCCGAATTTACTGTGAAGGCAGCAATCTCTCAAATGCTACTTTTAGAGAAAGGAGATGTTATAAGAATATGGTAAATGCATAATGCCCAAATCATTTCCTACAAGGAAATTGTTCCCAATTGAGTTTATTACAGGACATAGATAGGCTGAAATTTGATGGAAATATAAGGATTTCGGGAATTAGGGCATTTAAAATATATGAGGAAGTAATCGAGAGCAGCTGGCTGTATTGGAGTTGCCTTGAAATCTCCTCAGGTGGCAGATCTGGTTACCCTTGCAAACGCTGGAAACACGATTGGGAACAGGTGATCATCATTAGTGTAAATTAATCTCTTGCTGAGAAATTTCTCCCAACCTAGTTCAAAGATCGCAGCTCTCATTCTCTTCTTCATTTCCCTCACAGATTATGGACAAGTAGCATCAACAATTTGCATCCTGTATGGTAGAAAACAGTGAGCTACTGAAGGCAGGATGGAGGCAAGGATGCAATTGATTTAAAACACTAATGATTTAACCAATCGGTGGTAGAAAAAAAAATCACAATTTACAGCAAGATGATGGCTCTGGGGCACGGAAAAGAGTTTATAGTTTTGCTCAGATTATTCTGAGTCTCTTGCAATTAAAAACCCATGAAGTGCGTGAGGGACTGGAATTGCCCTAATACAATTGTAAAATGTCTAGATTCTACCTTGCCATCAAGTATCATGTCAGCTTCAATCATGAAGCATGAGAAACTTGGGGGAGGGGGAGGGCGGATATTGTAATAATAGCCTTTAATGCATAGCACCAATGAAAGGTGATACACTAGCAATCGGATTTGTTTTAACTCATTTAAGCATCAAACTAATATCAAAAGTAAATTTATCTTCATTTTGCTGATTATGAAAGCAAACACATAGCCTAATAGAAAAATTATAGTCTCATATTTCACATCTGTGAGCTAACAGAACAGACATAAAAACCCAGGTGTCCTGAACCAAAAACCAGAAATTTTGTTTTTCTTTCTATTTTTTTGATTTGTTTTGTTTGGTTTTTGCTTTTGCAGTACTTTTCTGAAGGATACATTGTATATTTTATTTCAAATTTATTTTTCATGAGAGAAATTTTTGTTTCAACTTTTAAATTTCTTTGTAAGGTAAAATACTGTGAGAATTTAGCATTTGAAATGTAATACTCGGTATTTAATATAGAAAGAGTCATCTTCAATTGTGAACAAGCCTAGTTAGTTATTTTCTTCACTCATGTTGCAGAACTCTCTAAAGGATACCTTGAATTACTCATTATCCAGATTTGGATAAAACTTTATAAAAAAATTTAAGCATTCTATATTTGGGTTGCTGTGAACTTCATTTTTCAATGTTTTATGACATATTTCAGTACTTCAGGATAGCAAGATTTTAAAATGTCCATCAGCAAACCCAGGAAATAAAAGGAATAATATGTGCAATTGAGTAAATTCTAACATGAGAACAGGACTATGACTTTAGCAACTGCTGGTTTCCTCCATCAGAAGGATGCTCAACTCTCTGTGCCTGTGGGTAGGGGGAGTACTCTTGAGAAGATGTGTGCTAGCCACCAAGATTGACTTCCTTGTAGAAAACAATTAGAAGCCCCATCACTTGTGGTCATCGGTAATTCCTGACTTGCACAAAGGAGAGGTATTTATTTATGTACCAGATGTTTTCTGAAAAATAAACAAAACCCATGTATGTCTTAGTAAGATCTATAGCCCAGAAGTGAAAGAGCAGGTTTCCAGCATGATCAGTTTCCTTGAAGGGCCTTCTAAGTTGTGGGTTGCTACTTTTTGTTGTAAGTTTACGTTTCGAGAGGAGGCTAAGGGAGATGTCTGGAGTGGTTTTGATAAGGGTATTGTTAAGGCCTGCATCGGAAATAACTCTCCCGAAAATGCTTACAAGTCAGACTTGGTACATACCTAGTGTCACTATGGAGTGATGCGTGCCTCACAAGAATGGTGACTTCATTTATAGCTTAATCTCTTGACAAGTGTGTTGCTGAATGGGCTTGTAGAAGGTGGGACTTAGCTGAAAGGAAGGAAGTCACTAGGCATGTTTCTTTGAAAAATATAACCCATATTCTCTAAAGAAAGCAGCTTATATCTTGGGATATAAGCAACCAAGGACTGAAACCTCTGACAGAATGAACCAAGGTATAAATATTGGCTTCTTTGTTTTTCTCATATTTATTTCACAGACATAAAAAGCTAACTAATTACAGGCACTAATATCATTTGTTTCTTTTAAATTTATTTTACTTTTGACTATGTGTACATACCTGGGGATATGCATATTACTGAAGGTTACCATTGGGGACAGAGAAAAGCCCTGGATATCTTGGAGTTGGATAGGGGCTGCCCCATATGGGTGCTGGGAATTGAACTCCAGCCCTCTGCAAAAGCTCATTTGTTATTAACTGCTGAGCTATGTCTCCAGCCCAACCAATGACAATTCTGAGGGCTTTCGTCTTATAACCTGAAGCTCCACTCTCTAATACCTGCATAGAAAATATTAAAGTTTTAGGCCCCTAATAGGAATTTTGACAGTATAGAGACATGTAGCAGGAATGGTGGGGCCACCTCTATGTAAACACTGGAGACCCGCAGCTGCAAAAGCACCTCCTGCAGGAGGACCTAATTGAGGACTGCCTGAGAGACCAAGGATTGCTGGCAGAAACAATGGCAGCCAATCGGAAACTGCTGTTTAGAAGAGATGATTTCTTGGGACCAATGGGGTATGGGTAGAGACATTAAAGGAGCTTGCAGCAGTGTTCAGATGAGCTTGCTGTGACATTTCCCACCTGCTTCTGGAGTCTATGTGTAGACTCCATGCTACTTCACCTCCAATCCACAAGGGCGAGTAGGGTCAGCAGCAAGTAGTTCAGGGCACAAGCAACAACAACATTCAGTCTGCCAGTATAGATTTTTTGCTATTGATGCCTCTACCATCACTTGGCCTCTCCTCTCAATGGGTTTCCCTTTACCACAGTCTGTCTAATCTTCATAAAGATATTCTTTGTATTCAAAAATTTCACAGGTGTTTCATGTATTCTTACATAATTATATTTACAAAGTGACAACATATGGAGGGTTTTTTTCTTTTTTTGTCTTCTGGTACACATTTATGGCTGCAAATGCAGTGTTCTTTTAAAATCATGTTGTTCCTTTTCATAAATTGATATACATGTGTACACATTGATAAAAAAGATTTTTTTCTTCTTACTAATCTTTGAAAGATAGGAATGGATATGTCATTGTGCTTACAAATGGAATATGAAGTTCAGTTACACATCATAATTAAAGTGGAGAATAAGAAGATATAAGGAGACTGCATATCATTTCTGATAAGTCAATAGGGCCAAAACTTCTGTGTCTCACCTGGACCTCCCTGATGATGCCTCCGGAGGAACAAGAATGATTCTTGCCTTTGGATGGTTAAACTGGGGGTTCTACACATGCCACGGGAGGAAAACATGTGCTCTCACAATGAAACTTTGTGGGTAAAGCAAAGATCTCTGAAGCAGGTTCACAAAGAAACGAGAACCAGAAAGTCACACACCCAGGTCTTGTGTGTGTTCATCTTGGTGAAAGTTGGGATGGTATGGGGTTCTCTCATGGAGAAAGAAGAGGCCATACACTTAGAACTTACTTCTAAAGCTAAGGAGAACCCATCAGAGCAGATTTATCTACTTGCCATGATGACAGGAGGTCTTAGAAACAAATCATAAAAGACTTAAGTAGAACTTTGCAACCTGTGGCTCAAGACCCCTTTGGGTCAAACAACCCTTTCACAGGGTTTCCCTAAGACAGATATTTACATGATGACTCAAAACAGTAGCAAAATTACAGTTATGAAGCAGAAATAAAAATAATTTTATGGCTGGGGTCACCACAACACGAGGGACTGTATTAAAGGGCCACAGCATCAGGAAGGTTGAGAACCACTGGACCAAAGGCTGTCAGCACTCAAGCATCAGAAGGCTGCAGCCAGCCAGGTGGAAGTTTATCCCAGATGACGCTGGACAGGATTTCCATTTCCTAACATTTACATTAAGACAAAAGAATGGTCTTGTTGAATACTGTGAACAAAAATGTAGTCAAGGTCCATACAAAATTCTACGGAGACTCAAAAAGCAATCTTCCAAAGGGCAAGAGTATAGCAAAACAGTATGAGGTAGAATTTTTGGACAGCGGTTAAATTGAGCTTAGGACTTGGTCTTGTTTTGGAAGAGAAGAAACACATAAATATAACACATAACCGCACATCTCTAACAAGAATGCTGTGCTGTTAGAAAAACATGCAGTCAGCAAGTGAGTTAAATGAAAAAAAAATGGGCACTAATAAGTAGAAACAGCAGGGACAGCTTGCAGATCATCCAAACGGAGGAGAGAGGGTAAAGAAGGGAAGGAGGAATAATGAATCTGGAGGAGGAGAAATCAAAATGAAAAAATGGTTAAGACAGATAAGACGATTAAATAGGACTTATGTGGAAAAAGCTCAGATGTCTATAAATACACAAATTGTAACGACTTGGGGAAAAGTCTATGCTTCTGGTGTGGAGAAAGCGTGTCCACTGCTGTTGACTGCATCACCATGTGTGAAAAAAAAAAATACTGTGGAAAATGTTCATGTATGGAAAGGAATAAATAAATCAGAATATATAGACTAGAGATCACTGTGAAAGTGTTAGAATTTATAAGCTAGACCTTCCTGTGTCAAGTATGTAAGGTGCCAGGGCCACTGTGGAATAGAAACTAAATACTTGTCAGGATACACGCATACCTGCACACAATGGTCCTGCTTTTAATTAGTTAAATTAATTAAAACTTAATTTGAAAACCACAAAATAGCATATACTTTTAGTGAGTAAAGTATGAGTCTTAGAGGGATAGAGTAGGAGAGAAAGAGAGAAGGGAAGAGAACAGGAAAAATAAAGGAAAACTTCAAGATAATAGTTATCTCCTAGGAAAACTGACTCAAAAGGTTCTTAACTGGATTCCTAATGTTTTATTTCATTATTCCATTAATTAATTATTCAGTTTTAATTACCTGAAGCAAATACAGCACTGTGTTAGAAAAAGTCAAATCGAGCATAGGTATTGAATACTTTTATATGCCATTCTCTGTACTTCTCTAACAAGAAAACATTATCTTCTTGACCTGTATTAATCTATGGTGCTTGCTATAGAATAGACTTCTTGTTCTAAAGTATGGATGGGGTTTTGAAATGAAGGCAGGAAATGGGATACAAAGAGCCAGTACAAAGAAATGTAGGAAATGCAGTTTAAAAGTGTTGCTCCACTGTGAATTGTTCTTAATCACATGTGAAGGGATAGAGCCAGGCAACTGGAAGATCTGGAGTCCCTTGGAAATGAGTAGAATTGAAGAAGAAAAGAGAACAGATGGAGCCAGACATATGAATGTGGTTCATTTAGAGAATGAGGTTTCCCATTTGATGGTTCCTATTTTCTGTGTAAATCAGAAGCCTAGGTTGTCCCTAGGAAGGATAAAAGAATGTGAAGGTCACGTGTCTAGCGATTTGAAAACAAAAGGAGTTTTAGAATGCTGTCTGTCGAGAATGGAAGAACATCTGAGCAAGTGAACAAGCAATATGGTGGCATAGTACTAATGAGGGTGGCCTCCATCACTGCTGCTCCCAAATGACCTGGAATACAATCTGTCAAGTTGTCATAGGCATCCCAAATACAGACATAAAGCCATATAGTTCTATAGTTAGATTCAATTGCTGTTGAGATTATGCCAGGAATCTATGATAATCATGAGTGAGTTTAGTCTTGGCAGCAGACTGACTATCATAAGAAATAGGGACTCCAATATGATATAGGCATGATTAAGAATATAAGATGACAGGAAATGATAGTTAATGAGGACAATGTTGACATTAAAATTCTCATGATCATTTCACTTAACTACTACAATTTTGATATCTCTGAACAATTAAGATAACATAGTTCTGTGTAGATATATGAATACATATGCAAGTCCATATTCAAAATATCCATATGTCATATGTTAATTTTACATATACTATAGTTAATTGGTTTTTAAATATGGGAGTGACTATCTTTCAATGTTAATAGATATTATCCAGCATTGAATTAGTATATAAACACTACGTATTTGGAGAAATTAAAATGATTTAAATAAATTATTTATTATTGTGTGTAATCGATATTGTTAGAAATTACTTGCTATCATGAAATATGGCTATATAATTAGACCCAATATTCTATAAGACTTAATTACTTTCTTAAAATGGATTTTAGAAGAATACAAGACATTTTCATTTTGACTATAAATTATACTTATACATATATAAATTATGCTTATGCATATATACATTCTTTTTTAAATTGATCTCATTTCTCTCTCCTGTCTGTCTCTGTCATTCGATCTCTTTGTCTCACTGTCTCTCTCCCCTCTCTCTCTCTCTCTCTCTCTCCCTCTTCTGTGTGTGTGTGTGTGTGTGTGTGTGTGTGTGTGTGTGTGTGATAATACCACATGTGTGGAAGTTAGACCATAGCTTCTAGGAGACGATTTTCTCTCACTGCCATTTGAGTTCCAGAGATCAAACTTAGCTTGTAAGTCTTGACCACAATTGCCTCTATGTGAAGAATGATCTCACTAGCCCAATACACACAAACATCCTATGTACCAATATATATGTTCTTTGAAACTTGCTCCCTAGGACTTTCCAAGAATCTAGACCACCATGGAATGCAAGTCCTTGTTCTCATAAATTACATTTTTACTATAATCCTTCAGGGATAATGAGAAGAATATATCACACATGTACAATGAGCATACTTCACTCAGTTCCCTCTACTCCAGTCTATTAAATATCCTCAAGCCGGACACAACAAATAGTAATCAGTTTAAATTTCTTTCCTTGGTTCAATTCTTTAAGAATGCTACAATATTCTTTTTGCTACTCAAGTCAATCATGTCACACTTATTGTCCCTCCTGCCTGTCAACATTCAGCCAATTTTCCTGAACACAAAAGCCATTCATCGAGCAAATATCTGCCAGAGCTGACCATACAAGAAGCAGTTTGCAAGTTTGGGGAAATGAAGGACACTCAATTATACAAAAAGTAGACATTGCTCCCTCCTCAATATTCTTTAAGCATTTATTATGTCTACGACTCTGAACCATAAGATACACAAGCTGTGGTGGATAGATTAGGTTTCCTGGGAAACAGACTTTGAGATGCATATTTGTGTTCAAGTAACTCACTGAACAGTTTTCTCAGGAATATCAAGTGTAACCAAAGGAGGAAAGTAAGACTGCCACAGAGAGACTTTGAATGGTGGTAAGGAGATCATAGCTCAGTGCCCATTCAGAGATGCCCTCAAATGAGACTAACAAGCTAGGTCTTTGCACCTCCCTGTTGACCAGTCATTGAATATGTATTACTCCTGGGAAAAAACAATAACCTTGAATGATAAAACTCTCTTAGGTCAAGGGCCACTGTGAATCACTCTCCTTATAAAATCTGAGAGAATCACTCTGGTGAACTCTTAAGAGACAAGATCAGTCAAGGTGAGTGGTTGAGATGATTTCATGCCCTAACAAAACTGACTCTGTTCATCTAGTCATGGAAGGATTTTTTGAATATGAGTTCTGTAGCTCCATCTCAATGATAGCCTCCGAGAGATGGTGGAGGGTTTCTAAAACTCCCATTTATGCACAGCTACAGTGTAATATATACTATTAGATGCTCAGCAATACCTTACATTTGATTTACTATAATCCCGCCTCTTAGTATTAGAAAGCACATACATCTTATTTCTCACTTGTAGCCATGACTTTAGCTTAAACATTTGTAATTCAGAATAAATATTGCTTGCATTTTATATGCAGATCTTACACTTTTATTTCTTTGGTAAAAATACACTGTATTTTACAAGAGGGTAGTAAATTGTTTTTTTATGGTTAATCAGAGTAGGTATTGAAATCTTAGTATGGATTCATGTATTAAATATGAATTTTCTCTTTTAATGCACTACATATTTACAAGATTTAAATTACACATCTGATTCCAAGGGTTCTGTCTTCTCAAACCTTTCTCTTTACCACTCAAGTTCGGACATGTGGTTTTCTTAGCTGAATCGTTCTCAGGATAAATATGAAGGAGGCTAGATAAACCTGCAGTAACAGGCTTCAGGTGCAATAGCCTAAAAAGACTAAGGTCAAACTCTGATTAAGATGTATGATGTTGCCTGGCAGTAAGTTCATACCTTTAATCTGAGCACTTGGGAGGCAGAGACAGATGTATCTCTGTGAGTTCAAGGCCAGCATGGTCAGCAAAGGGCTACACAGAGAAACACAGTATCAAACAAAGAAAAAAAAAGGAAAGGTCACATTTCCAATAAGTGAGAGGATTGAAAATATGGAATTCTCTACTTTTTCCCACCCTGCCAGTCTAGAAACACCTGGATTGGAATGTTCTCATCTTTGGAATACAAATAAATCATCTCAGTATTGCAAATCATTCCTCAGATCTGCCCTTCACATCAGAGCAGTGGCCGCCAAGGCTAATTTCTCACCCAAACCAAAACGCATTCATTGTGAAGATACCATACTGGAATTGCTCCTTACAGAAGTTTCATTGTGGATCTCTAAACTGACAAAACTGACTTCTTGTAAGTATCCCAAATGCATGGCTTGCTGGTACACAAGACTCTGTGAAATGGGATGACTAATCAATAAACATAAGAATGAGATGGAATGAAATATATTTTCAGAACTATATACTACATTAATTTGGCATAGACAGCAGGATATTCCTCAGACCTTCTTACACAATGTAGTGACACACCACTGTGTTATTAATGTGTTGGAAAAATTTATTTATTCTATTCCATTAGTGTATTTTAACAAACATTGCTTTGGGACAGTAGGCCTGCCAATTTATGTTTATGAGACTGTCAGCATAATTTACATGCAAACAAAAATATGATACAATATTGCCAATGCAGAATCGCCTTGTCAAATGATGTTGTCATCACAAAATGAAACAGTACCCCAGCTGAGGAACAAAGCATATTCATCACTGTTGGCTGCACAGAATTTGAGGTGACATGCTGAAATACATTTAATGCCTTTTTTCATGCATCAAGTGAATAAAATGTGAATGAATGAGCTACTTCTGGCTGCCATATATGGTGTAAAAGCAAATAGATTTCTTGTCTCCCTGAAAAAAAAAATATATGGGTTCCCAAAATAGTTGACAGAATTATATTTATTATTCATTTGGAAAACCAAGTCTGCCACAAAAGTCACAAATGATCCTAAAGCCCTGCAGTACGCAGGTTGAGGTTGCCTTGGAAAGCTATGCTGGCATTCCTGTGTATTCAGGATGAAGTGCTGGGAAATCACAGAATACCATGATCCTTTGCAGTAAGACATTATAGCAGGTGATACAGGGAGATACGGGAAATATTAAAGAGACTGTTTTCTTTGAAAGGTGAATCTTTAGAAATGTGTGCTCGCCTCTTCTGCACTGACAATACCAGTCTCAGGGGTTAGTTTTCAGAACCAAATTCTGTTCACATACCTACTAAAGCATTTCTGTCACAGGAGTTTTCTGAGTCTCCTGTGCCGTTACTCCTGTGTTGAGTTCAAGAGCTCTTCCTGGCCAGAGATCACTCAGCTCGTTCCCAGAAAGAATCACTGCCATGGACACAGGTATTTGCTGGGACTGAGGCTATCACTCTCCAAGCTTTTACCCACCAATAGAAGCCTTCACTTTCTGGAGTCTTCTCTGTCCCTCTGAACCACATCATCATAGGTGAAGTAAGCCTACCTATGACCTGCCTGCCACAGGCGTGTCTGGTGTAATAGGACTGACCACATGATCATTGGAGCACTGCCACTCATAGGAATTTGATAATTAGAGAAAAGATAATTAGAGAAAAGTGCACTGCTGAATCTCTCTTTTATCAGAATTCAAGGGCTCAGAGCTCATGTTTGCCAGGGGATGAGGAAAAAGTATCATGAGTTCAAGACCCAAACAAAATACTTCACGTTCATAATTCAGTGCCAAAAGCAAACTGAAGACACTGGGCTATCTGACTTCTTTACTTTTTTAAAATTAATTAATTAATTAATTAATAATTAATTAATGTATTTATTTTGATACTTTATTTACATTTCCAATGTTTCCCCCTTTCTAGGTCTCCTCTTTGGAGACCACCTATCCCTTCCCCCCTCCCCATCTCTATGAGGGAATTCCACCTCCCACCCACCCGCCCGCCCACTCCCATACTCCTCCATTGTTGGTGGGATTGCAAGCTGGTACAACCACTCTGGAAATCAGTTTGGCAGACCCTCAGAAAAATGGACATAATACTACCTGAGGACCCAGCTATACCACTCCTGGGCATATACCCAGAAGATGCTCCAACATGTAATATAGACACATGCTCCACTATGTTCATAGCAGCCATATTTATAATAGCCAGAAGCTGGAAACAACCCAGATGTCCCTCAGCAGAGGAATGG
>CM052705.1:25833361-25854141 GCA_028551405.1 Uromys caudimaculatus
TCCCCCCGCCCCCCCCCCCCGTCTTTCAGGAGGCTGGACCACCAACCAAAGAATACACATGGAGGGACCCATCGTTTGGACCACATATATGGCAGAGGAGGGCCTTGTTGGCCATCAGGGGGAGGAGAGGCCCCAGTAAAGGGGACTTCTTTACTTTTAAATGAAACATCCAAATGGCAAAGTCATTACAAAGGACTGAATTTGACTGAAGTGCTGACTCTGCAATGTACTAAGAACATCTCTCTGACCCTGAGCTCCTCCACATATAAAACAAAATTTTTTCCATAGAGCTTCATTGTAATGATTGAATCTGGAAGCATGGAAACCTGTTGATGTGACTGATATTTGGGTATTTCTGATACAATATAAAGGCTGTATCATACAGTTCACCTACATCAATCCATTTCATGAAACAAAGACTTAACAGAGAGTTAATTGGACTGGACTACTTATAACATGTTAAAAGTTGAACACGCCATGCAAGAAACAGAGTGATGCATTCCAATTTTAAGCCTACTGCTACTGTAGCTACCACCAATAGTAGTACCCAACCACTAACTTCTATCAGTGAAATTAGGAAAACAATCAATTAAATGATGGATTTCAAATCTCCCAGTACAATCAATCCATGGTATGTGATGAACCATCAAATAGTCTATCTTAAAATAAACTTTAGTTTCTGGATATTGCCATTGTCCCTTGTATACCCCCATTAGCAGCCTTGTCACAAACAGTAATTGGCTTTTGCAATTCACTGAAGAATGCCAGCAATTGTCCTAGTTAATGGCTAGGCAGAAGAGTAACGGCAGGATGGGTATGTCTGCCAACCATACCATGAGAGAAGAATGTAAAGACTTGGCTTTTGATGGTTTACAAACTAGAGTATTTCACCAGTAAAAGGGGAAAAGTAAAAAGTAGGGACTGAAGAAGAAATATAATGAAAGGAGGAGATATGGAGATGGAAAGTAAACAGGAGAAGGAATGGGAGTGTAACAGAAATACATTCCTGGAAGAAAGCATAGTACTACATCATCAAAAAGAGTTTGCACCTGTCCTAAAAGAGAACGGGTTTTCATCCTGACAATAGTGGAGTGAACTGTACGACACCATTTCTTTGTCCAGAAAGCTGTTCTTCCCGACCCCAGCTGGTGAGCAGATGTGCAAGGAGGCAAAAATGTATCTCTTGCAATCTTGATCTTTGCAATGGAAATCACCACTATAATCTCATCAAACTGTTAAATGCATTTTAAAGAAATTACACTAAAAATTACATGGACAGTAACTTGCAGATGAACAGATAGAGAGAATTTGGGATAAAAGAAACAGAATCTCAAAACAAAATTATCTTCTTTCTGGGTTCACTCAGGCATAAAAGAGGAAATATGCATTTTATCTTATTTGTGTGAGATGGTATACATATTGATCAAAATCACTATTGAACCTGACAAGTCATTGAGTATAGACAGTTCTGGCTAGAAGTGAAAATGGTCTTTGGTGATGTATTCTAAACATAGTTGTCACTAAATTAGAAAACTTGTAGTCGCTTAGAAGACTGAAATATAGAGTCAGATATAAATGATGTTGGCAGAGTTTCAGTGACAGAGACTAACAAAGACCCAGATGAACTACTGAAAATAAGATGAATTTTTTAAAGTTAATACAACAATGTCAAGACAGAAGAAATGTCACTGAGTGGAAGAATCTTCCCATAGCATAACATATATCAGTCCATGTACTGGGATTTTGGCTTCTGATATAAAGCATACTTCTGATTTTAGGTTGTAATATTGACACCATGGTTTGACCAAGTATTTGATGGTACTTCACTATTATCTTTTAGTGGTAGTTCCATCTTTTCCTAAAAGATACACTATTATTGAAGGAAAAAAGTTTTATTTAGTACATAAACCGACCATGATTTATACAGAGAAATACTTTAGGCATTAAATCTGTTATACTCTTTCCCTAAAAATGATCTTATAGTTCATTAGAAAATATTAGATTTATAGTACATACATGAATGCCAAAAATGTACCCAAAAATGTGGCTTTAGCCCTTGACTGATGAAAGTTTTCAGAACTAGAGTTTATATGAAGCCATAAGTGGCTGTTGGCCAAGTCTCCAGATGGTGTAAAGCTAAAATGGATGGAGCCAGTGTCTGATGAGGGAGCCTGGATGAAGGGAGAAATGCTAGGCTGAAACTAACAAGAATAAATTTAAACAGTATAAATGTAAAACTCTATATTTTAGTTGAAAACATCAGAACAAACATAGGGAGTGTGGGACCATATCTCACTATAATTTGTGTAAAAATAACATTCTTTTAATAATGAAAAGGCTTTATGCTGTTAGTGTTTGGTACAGTGTTCAAATGGTGTTCACATGGCCATTCTCTTCTGTTTTCAACAGTATAGCTCAATATGAGTCAACATCCTAGAAGTCTAATTTAGGATATAAGTATAGTAATGACATCATCAATAGAAAGGAAGTGAGATGACTTCATACTCCCAGAAAGAGATGCAAAGGCTCACTCACTCCCTCTTCCTTCAATCTTGATTTTGGTGTAGAAGTGAAGGAGAAACGTATTTCCTCTCCATTTTTACAGCATGGAGTTCTCCTTGTTTCTGTACTGCTATCTTCCTTGTCAATAAAAATCTGGAAATTTTGAAATGCTTTCTCTAACAATCATTCATGCTGCAGTATTTTTCATTTATAGTTAGTCTTATACATGAAATGATGAAAATCTGTCTTATTTTTCTTTCCAATGGGCTGTCTTCCATTTTTCTTTATGTCAAAATATCTACGTTTGTGAGATTTTGTTTTTTTAAATTTCTTTCCTACTTATCTTTCTATCAGAAGACTAAATCTTCCAAGAGTCGGAGGATGTGCATGTGATTGTGTGTGTGTGTGTGTGTGTGTGTGTGTGTGTGTGTGTGTGTGTGTGTGTGTGTGAATGCTTAGAATAATTACTGGCTAGATGATCTAAACTTATACATATCTGGAAATGCTTTTCTAATTTTTTTTTCTTTCAAACATGTATATATTAAAATTCTAGTTAAACAGTCTTTCTATTTAGTCCTCTCAAGCTTTTTTTGTTTTGTTTTGGTTTTTTGGTTTTTTGGTTTTTTGATACGTTATTTACATTTCAAATGTTTCCCCCTTTCCAGATCTCCCCTTTGGAAACCCCCTATCCCCTTCCCCTCCCTCTATGAGGGTATTCCCCCACCCACACACCAACTCTCTTCTTCCCTTCTTGGCATTCCCCTATACTGAGGCATTTGACACCCTCAGGCTCAAGGGCCTCTTCTCCCCCTGATGGCTAACAAGGCCCTCCTCTGCCACATATGTGGCCAGCACCACGGGTCCCTCCATGTTTATTGTTTGGTTGGTGATCTAGTCTCCGGGAGCATCGGGAGGTCAGGCCAGTTGACACTGTTGCTCCCTCCATTGGGCTGCCTATTCCCTCAGCTCCTTCAGTGCACTTTTCTAACTTTTATTCAGCAAAGCTAGATAAAGTCATCCTGCACCACTTTTTTTTCTGTAGAATTCCATAAGTTTTCATTCATTATTTTTTGAACAGCTTCTGTTAGAGAGCAAAAAATAGAAGATTATTTAAGATTAGTTTCCTATTAAGAGAATGTATTTCTAACTTCATTTTAGCCTTTGCTTAATGCTTATGAGATGTAGCTTCTATTTGCATTGGTTACCATTTAAAATTATAACTTATATTATGAAATAGAAAGTATTTCTTCTTCAGGTGAAAAATGGATATTAGCCTGTCTGCTGTCTTCCTGCCTGTATGTCACACTTCTCTGCCTACCATGTTCATTTGATTTTATCATTCTTAGTTTTTATTCTTTCTGATTGTGCTGCATTTTCAGAGACCTCACCTCAGTTTTCTACATCCAAGATCCAATTGCTGCACCATCATACCTTCACGTGGTCTTTACGTGTCTCCATCGCCTTGACACTTGTCCTACACATCCTACTGTTTGGTCTTCATCTCCTGGTAGCTTTCATTTCCTATTTTGTAAAGCATAAGCTCCCATCCAAAAGAGAATGCCAAGCAATAGCTCAAAATAGCCTCTCAGAATTTTGAATATAATAGTTTCAATTTTTCTACTAGCTTTCCCTTCATTCTTACCGGATCTCCACCATTTCTTTGCCTCTCATTCTTCAATTCTTCAAGGCCAACTCACAAGCATCACTTTTGGATTTGTACTCAGTACAGCACCATGATGCTTCCTTTCACCAGGGTGTATTTTTACCTAGTCTCAATCAAGAGCGTTAACGCCATGCTTGCAGCTGTATCAAACGCAACACACTAAAATAGTAACTTTCAAGTCAGTTCTACTGTTGTCTCCCCACACTCACTTGCATTAGCAGGTGCTGTTTTTATCCGGCAGTAAATAGTAGCAAATTCACTTCTTCCCTTTGAAGCCACCATGCTCTTTTTTCCAAGACACTGTGATATTTGATTTGTACCGTGCGGTTTCTGAGCTGCTTTTAATGGTACCCTTGCCATATCCAAAATGACTCTTTACAAATGCAAGTGAATACATGAGACTTAGATAAAAATTATTTAAGAGCTTGTCATTGCTCTTAGGGCAGAACAAGCTTTCAGGTTTCTCGCCTCCATGATTCTGCATACCTTGGCTCAAATCATCTGGTATATCGCTACATGAACTTGCTTGTCAGGTTGTTTGTTTCCATTACATTAGTTATTCAACATACATCCAGTCACAGTCCGCCTACCTCCAAATACCCACCTCAGACAGTCCCTCCTTTCTCATCTGAGAAAGGGGACTCCCTACCCTTGCCCCATACCAACCTATCCTGACATATCACTGCAAGACTAGGCACAATCTCTCCCACTGAGGCCAGACAAGGTAGCCCAGTTAGGGAAAACAAGATTCGCTGGCAGGCAACAGAGCCAGGGACAGCCCCTGCTCCAGTTGTTGGGGGACCCACAGGAAGACCCAAGCAGCACATCTGCAACATGTGGGGAGCTAGGTTTAGCCCATGTATGCTCTTTAGTTGGTGGTTGTCTCTGGGAGCCCCCATGGGTCCACATTAGTTGACTCTGTTAGTCTTCTTGTGGAGTCCTATCCCTTCCATGTCCCTCAGTCCTTCCCCTGACTCTCCCATAAGACTCACCATGCTCCATCTAATGTTTGGCTGTGTGTCTCTTTATCTGTTTTGGTCAGCTGCAAGGTGGAGCCTCTCTGAGGACAGTTATGCTAGGCTCCTGTCTATAAGCATAACAGAGTATCATTAATAGTGTCAGGGATTGTTTCTTGCACATGGGATATGTCTCAAGTTGGGCCAGACACTGGTGGCCTATTCTTAGTCTCTGCTTTATCTTTATCCCTACACTTCCTGAAAGCAGGACCAATTTGGGGTCAAATGTTTTGTGTGTGGATTGGTGTATTTATCACTCCACCAGGGGTCCTGCCTGCTTGCCAGGTTCTTAAAGAAGCTATTTCTTTGTGCCACAGAATCTTTCCACCTGTTGTTCCTCCTGCCAAGAAGGCTTTCTGTCCCTAACATAAAAAACCCTACCTTAATACAAAGTGCACTCTGTCCACACAAACGTATCCTTCAGTATCTTCATCAAAGCTCAGATTAGAATCCATGTTCCCTTTCCTCTCCCTAGAGTGAAGTCTTTCTCCTTTCTGCTATTATTTCATTCTCAATTTCTTCTGCATATCTAGAAATTCCATGAGAAGGTGATTCATTCTATTTTAATCAACATTTGCCAAAGTTATAACTGTGCGCTATTCTCAGATCTATAATTCAGAAAACAGGCTGAAGTAAAGAATTTAAATTCAGTCTTGAATTTCAGGTGTCTCTTCATACTCTACTAAAAATGTAGCAGGTGTCTTTAAAAGGATAATTTTCAGTTTATTCTAGAAACCAAGTTCTTTGGCCTTGCTTACAATAGTTTATATCTGAAGACTCATTTCCTCTCAGAATGCGGCTCCACGAGGTGACTAGTTCCCCCAGTCAATTTTAGACCAAGTTGAACTTATATAAAAAGTAATTCCCCTCATATTGGTAAGCTAGCTTCTTCAGTTCACTATATCCTGTGCAGTATTTTATTTGATTCTTAAAATTAATGCAATTCATATGATTCCTTCTTTCTATGGCTTTTCCAAAAACTCACTGGGCACAAGAGCACTACTTTCCCTATTCCCATTATATTCAACTGCATTCTGTCCTGGAATAAAGTCACATTAAATTAATATGTAAAGCAATGAAAATTGACCTGTTTTGGAGCTCTGAGTGAAGGCTAATGGCAAAGCTCAGTGTCAGAGTGCTTTCTTAGGATATAGAAGGTCACCAGTTCTTTTCCCAGTAAAACACACACACAGACACACAGACACACAGACACACACTCACACTCACACCTTACTTAACACTTTCTGTTCTCCTAAAGATGCATTCATGGGTGTTTTCCCCACTACACATGAAGGACAAGAAAGGGAAGTTGCTCTGACTCATTCATATTTTTCTTTCAAGTCCCCCCAGTCCCCAGAGTAGCAGAAAAGGAAGTAAGAGTGACCCAGGGAGCATTTATGCCACACTGCAGGCAGACAGTTCTAGAAAGAGACTGAAGTCAGAGTACTCCAGAAGTCCTCTCACAAATATCCAGCAACAATGATACAAGCAGAGGCAAGAATACGCAGCAGAGGCAAGAATGCGCAGCAGATAGAAGTCTGATGCCCAGAACCCATCACGTCTCTTCATCTTTATCTCCTTCTCCTCCTGTCAAACTGTTTTTCATCTGTCACCTGTACCTACCAGTAATGCATGTGTACCTTGTGATGAAAACTGAGGTGGCACCTTCTTAGAAATCAGTGTGTTGCCTTTCAGACTTGAACAGTTCCAAGGAAGCCTAACTCTGAGTCAGGTAGATTCTCGGAGAACAGTAGTGGGCTGACAGAGATGAAATACAGGCCCAAGCAATAAGGCGGCCCATGCCCATGCAGCCCCCAATGTGAACTAAGAGTCCCAGGCATGGTCCAAATTGTTCCTTCTTATCTAATCCTTAGGGGAAATGCCAACTTGAGATTGTGACAAGGCATATACACCTCTTCCAGTGCCTAGAACAAAAATTAGCCCTGTTCCTTTCATCTATTTTTTTCTCCGTTTTACTTATCTCATGTTACTTTGGGAAGCACAGAAAGATTGTTCTGTCCAAAGAGATGTGAAATATTCCAGACATATTGCGCCGGGGGTGTGTGTAGCACAAATCAACTTGCCTTGAGCTTCTCTGACACACACCAGTGTTTTAATGTTCCCATTTATACCAGTCAGTAATACATCTTCATAGTGTTGGCTTAATCAGAAATGACAACGGTGGAAGATGCAATAAAGACAGGGGCACATTAATCCACTTTGTATGAAAATGTGGAAAGGTAATCCAATTTTGAATTGCTTGCTCTTAAAAAATATATAAAAGTTTGTAAGATTTCTGCCTCTTAGTTGAGCAAACAGCAGTCAGTCTGAAGGACCCATATTTCAAGTAACATGCTCTCAGTAGCTTGAGTTTGTGCACAGAAGTAGTGGCCTAGGCTGAAAAATGAAGCCAGGGCCCTGGGGAGTCACCTTGCTATCTTCCAGTAACTTCTTAATCAGACCAGCCTTCAAGTGGCATGCAGGTATAGTCAGCCCCTGAAGGCCTCAAAGAAAGAGTCCACTGCTAGGGATGCTATTGTGTCTCCCCAATTGGCTCTGAAGGCCCATTCGTATGAGAAAACAGTTCTGACATGCTCCCCCATGAGAGACTACTATTCTTTTTTTCTGGAAACTACAGACAGGAGAGGTAGACCCAGCTGAAGTTCGTGCTTGCATCAGGGAAGATGAGGAAGAGAAGAGGGAGAAGTCGGTGATGACATTGTCAGTTTGGTTTTAGGCATCAATTGCTCTCATCCTAAGTATTGTGTGAACTTGTTCTAAGTGGGCAAGCATTGTGTGTGTGTGTGTGTGTGTGTGTGTGTGTGTGTGTGTGTGTGTGTGTACACAGCTGTGTCTCCAGTGTTCAAAGAAGCATAAGGAAAACACCAGCTCCTGACCTCATATCCATTGAAACTTGATCTCCCTCTCTCTCTTAGCTGTCTTACATGGCAGTTGTTTTAAATCCTCAGAGCCTCAGTTTCCCTGTCAGTAAAACAAAAAATGGGATATTTACTTGATGAAGGTTGTAAGAAATGTAGACTCCAGCCATTTCATTCCCAGATATAGGTAAGAGGAACGAGAACAAAATAATACAAAACTATTCAGAAGCATGTTCATGAGTACCCACTGCAGCATTATCCTAATAAATAAAAAACTGGAAACAAACATTAATAATGGACAAACAGAAACCAAACTCTGGTACATCTATGCAATGAAATATTATTTTGATTTGAAGAAACAAGGTACTGATGTTTACTGCAATGCGGATAAGCCTTGCTCAAATTCATATGCTACTTGAAGAAAGCCAGTTATGGAAGGCCATGTGTTATGTGGATCCTGGAATATGAAATCTAGAAAATGGGGAGATCTAGAATGAAGAAAACATGATATCAGTGTCCCTGCACTTGACAAAGCTTCACTTCTATAAAAGCAGCCTTTGTTTCCCATCTCAAGTTGATAGCCTCTTTCCTATAAATGTATCATAGTTGTTTCTGCCATTTTGTTGTCTAGCAAAAAGAATGACTACCGTTCTGCATGCAGATCCTCAGCACATGGTGTTACTTCTGCTATAAACAGAGTCAAGTCTAGCAAATGATTCACAGAATTATAAATACATCACAAAACAATGTGACTATTACTGGTTTTGATCCTCAGAATCCCTGTGTGAAATGAATGTTCGAGCCTTTGGAGAACAATGAAGGAATGTGGTGTTGGACTGATATTATTTTGTGAAAGAGAATTTGGATTTGGTTTAGTACACTTCAAGTGTTTCAGAGTGATCCTACTAGCTGGTTTGGTGGATTGGACAAAATTTGGCCTCCAAATGACTTGCATTAAATGAAGTTCAATTGCTCTCTGGAATTAGTGGAAAATACCCACTGGTTTGGGAAAATTAAAACACTGGAATGGATTTTCTGCACAATAACATACTTTGTTATTTATCTCCCAAAGAACACATCCTTTACCAAAGTTATAAGAGATATAGTGACAGGTACAACCCTAGAATTCCAAAATAACTCAGTGGTAGCGACTTCATGAATGGTAGAACTGTTGATGGAAATGGTTACCGTTGACTAGGGTTTCTTGAATCCATTTTGCAAATGATGGGATCTAAGATTAGCAAAGCCAAGTGATGCCATTTACTCAACAGGTCAAATTAGAAGCAGTTGCTCTTATACAAAGTAGAATTAAAGCAAGCAGTAGTCACCAAGCAGTATTAATTAGTTGACAGTGGTATCTCAACAATGGAAAGAGTGGATAGGCTATTAAAAATATTTTTGTTCAAAAATATCTCTAGGTCTCTCAGCAGCAGAATGCTGACTTGACTCAGTTGGACAGAGTCGTGGCTGACCAATCAATTTCCAGTTTTGTGCCAATTCACAGTGAGGTTCTTGAGAAGGGATGCTGGCATATTGGTATAAATTTACCCTATCCCTTTACCTAATGTCTCCTAAAAAAAACCTCTGTCTTAGCTATTTACCATAATTGATATATATTGGGAAAAGGAAAGCAATCCTACTTGACTAACTTGAAGTCCCAGTGACTTGAAGTCCCAAGCGTATCACATCAAATCACCCTTCAAAGCAGAGATGAAGGAGGTGGGAGTAAGACAATGAATGGAACTTTGCTGGCTTCTGAGTCAGTGTATCCAGTGGTCACTTTGTGTCATGTTTCTCTGTTTCAGAGTACATATGAGAAATACTAGGTATCTGTCAGAGTCACCACAGTTGCTACTTGTCCTATACAGTGTGTGCTTATAGGGAAAACCAAATTTAAAACAGTGTAACTACATCCTGGCAAAATAGCAAACCACTTGAAAAGCTGCAAAGACTAACAGAAGAATCAAGAACTAAAAGATAAAACAGCAGTGCTGTCTTCAGCACTCTCCCCCGAAACAATCTGCCTATGGAAAACACCAATTGATCTCAAAAAATGATGATGGAATATTGAAAACTTAACTATGTAGTGACTTAAGTCAGGTAGATTGTTTTATTATTGGAGCAAATTTCACACATCCTGTTACTGTGCACAATCGACATGCTGAACTTGTTTCTCTGTATCTGATAGCAAAGCATCAAAAATAGTTTCCCACAGATAGGGCCAGGAATAGGTCTATTTTGCTCACCAAGAACTTCCTCTTTTATATAATAATCTATGTCTATAGGTTCTTTGAGAGTCTTTCCCTTCCTTCCATAGTACTTCTGCTGATCCATTATATTATTACAAAGCATGCTAATACATTATATTATTACAAATAGTACATAGTATAATAAGTATAGTGGAAAGTCTTATCTAGCTTTAGACAACATAAATATTTAAGCTTCTAGTGCCTCCATTTACTAGGTTCCAATCATACCAATAGTTCCGAACTTCAAAGCTTTGGGCCCAATCAAAATTTTAATGATTTGGGGGTATTTATACATTGAAAAATGAAAATACAGTACTTCCCTCAGAGGAATTGAGAAAACTAAATGAGATAATGAATGCAAATGCAAAGGCTGGCTCAAAATAATTGCTAAGTAAACATTAGTCATTTACCTTGGCAGGTTCACGTGTGCAAAAGCAAGGGTGTAAATTCTGCAAGGTTGTCAGAGTTCGCCACCTCAGTGAAATGTCTGGGAGGATCGGGCATTGAAAATTATCAGAAACTCCTTCTACGAGGAAAAGTAAATTGCTTCCTCTCGCCCCTCTTGGCAGTAATCATCACGATCCTCTCAGTCTCTTTTCAGACTGCAGCGACGTCACTTGAGCATGCTGGTCTCTTCCATTTTCCAAAGAACCTCAGAAGTTACAAGAACAAAAAGCCCACAACAAGGGAAGCTCTACACCAGGTCTTGACAACCATGCCAGCTTCCTTACCACTTAGCCCAGGAGACCTAGCAGGTACTCTACAGCCTGAAGTGTCTGTGGCACATAGAAATGCTATCAAGAGTCCTTGTCAGACTTCTCTATTGGAAGCTTAGCACATACCGACCCTTAGAAAAAGAGCTTTGCTCTCCACTAGTGGTAACTATTCTTCTAAAAATCAGTTCTGCTTTGTTACTCAGTCTTAGTAGAAACTGAATATTTAATTACAGGCTGCTAAATTCCCAGGCAATCTGAACAATTATCTTAAAGTGGATGTTTTTGTCTCAAAAACTCAAAAAACAGGGTGTGTTCAATAGTCTCTCAACAAGTAGTGACATAAAGCAAATATTAGTCTTAAGCAAATCCTTACTACGAGAACACTTACATTTGTCCTGGATGCAGACTTACATGGCTTCCAACCTGCAATATTTCTCCTAAAGTCATCATTCTTAATCACTGGCATTCATACTTTTTTCTATCCCCCTGAAGTCTGGCTTGAAGAAATCACAAACTGATTTATTTTATCAACTTCACAGACAGTTCAAGCTGCAGAGTATTTGCTAGGTCTCCTGGGCTAAGTGGCAAGGACGCTGGCATGGTTGTCAAGACCCGGTATAGAGCTTCCCTTGTGGGCTTTTGTTCTTGGAACTTCTGAGGTTCCTGGGAAAATGGAGTAGACCAGCATGCTCAAGTTACATCTCTGTAGTCTGAAAAAAAAACACTGGGAGAATTGTGATGATTACTGCCAAGAGGAGCAAGAGGAAGCAATTTTCTATTCCTCTCAGATGGGGTTTTCTGTTATTTTTTAAATATTTGGTAAAATATACAGAAAAGGAAAGGAAAATTTAAATTTCAACAAATCAGAAAACTTTTCCCCTGTTGGCTAGCTCATATAGTTACAGGAAGAGTTATACAGTGAAAGAAAAGGTATTAATGGTGTTGTCCTGTAGGGAATGCTACATACCATAGCATAGATTCCTGTCAGCAATATACCCAGTAGTGCAAAAGTGTTGTGATGGTTAAGGGGATAACCAACTGCTTTCTGTTTCAGTATGTAGCTTGCTCCACAAAGGGTAAATCATGTGTTTTGCTGTAATTCTGGTCAAAGGCTCATGACCAGAAGATCATAAACCCTATTTGGAGATCTTTGTTGTCAAAGTGCCTTCTATATATTATTTCTAGATTATGGTTCATAAATTTGTGCTTCTCTCACATTAGTCAGAGGAGCCTCATTTCACAGTAAGCGACAATTAATACAGGCATTCATAATTGGTCAAAGTGCCAAGTAAGAGTAACCATGAGTGTTCACTTGTGGATGAATCATCTATAAAATATTTTATCCCCATCCAAGACTCTGGGACCATTGAAGAAGGGTGGCAGAAAGAATATAAAAACTGGAAGATAATGAGGAAAGCTGGAAAATGCTGACTTCTGGATATGACATGGCTGTTACATATATCAACACATAGCAATGATGAGTACCTGCACAGGGTAAATGCCATCCAAAATCTCCAAACCACCACTATTGATGGAAGAGCTACAGACAGTTCATGGTTGCTGGGAGAGAAAGACAGAGCCCCTCTCTATGTGGGGATATAAGTGCAAGTAGGTTGCCATGTTTCAGTGGATGGGTCCACACCTTTGTCTACATGACTAGCACTAGTTGGAGTCAGAAGGTTATCGAACACAAAAATAAAGGAGGACATGAAATCACGACAGAGTAGAGATGGGTGGTACTAAGGAGCTGGAGGGACATAATTACAGATGGAAATTATCAAAATACATTGTGTAAATGTACAACGTTTTGTTTTTCTACAAAATGGCAGATCATTGGGGTTCTGAGAGAAATGATACCATATCTATACGGTTTACTTCTTCACAGTGTCATCTTCTCATCCATGAACATGGGTGTTTTCACATTTATCTGTGATGTCTTTAATGTCTTTAAGCAACGTTTATCTCTTTAGTTAATTCCTAAGTGTTTTATTCTTTCTAATACTACTGTAATACAATTTTCTTTGGGGGATTCCCATTGTGAATCACAACATGCAGCTAATTCCACTCTGCTGATTTTATAGATTGCTACTTAGCTTAATTCATTTATTAGCTCTAACAATTTCATGAGCTCTTCAGTTTCCCACATTTAAATTCACATGATGTGAAAACAAGGACAATTTTACTTTTCCTTTTTCAGTCCAGGCAGACTTTGCCCTTTTTACTGGCTAATGACTCAGCCTAGAATTTTCAGTGATCTCTTGAACAAAGGTCAAGAAACCAAAGGATGAAAAGATAGCAGAGCAGTTAAGAAAGCTTATTGGTCTTGCAGAGGACCTGAATTTGGTTCTAAGTCCTACATCAGACAGTTCAAAACTGCCTATAACTCCAGTTCTAGCAGATCTGATGCCCTCTTCTGACCTCCACAGACTCCTGCATGCACGTGGTACACACAAAGCTTGTAGAGGCACATACACATAAAAATAAGTAAATAAACATTTGGAAGATTGTGGCATCAAATGGTTTTACTTAGGTCTGGTCATCATATGTATGGATTTAATATTGAGGTGTACTCCCATTTCTACTTTATTGAAGGATGTCAATAAAGATTGTTAATGTTGCCAGGAGCACTTTATGCATTGATTAAAATAATTTTGTGAATCTTTTTCTCCCTTCTTGGTAGTGTAGTACATTAAACTTTATGGATTTTATATAGTGAGTCAATCTTGTGCTCTAGGAATAAACGCAATTGGCCATGGTGTATGAGTTTATAATCTGATGCAGAAATCCATTTGGTAAATTTTGTCAAATTTAAAAGTGTTCTCAGAGGACAATGAAATGTAGATTTATTTATTTATTATTTATTTTTATTAAATATTATAAATTATTTATTTATGTTTTATTTATTTTTTAATTTATTTTTACTTATGAGAAAATAAATAAAACATTATTTGCATATATATGTTTGAGTTCAGAGTTATGATCCTGTTGATCTTGTAGAATGAGTTGGAAAATATTCTCTCCTTCATATTGTTTTGGGAAATTTTGAAAAGGCTTAATGTTACTACTTGCCCTTTAAATGTTTAATGAATATCTCAGGGACACTAGCAGGTCCAAGAATTTTATGTCTGGAGGTTTGATGACTGATTGAAGCTACTTAGTTATAGGATTTTTTTTTCAGCTCTTCTGTTTTAGGTGACTAAGTAGATTTTGTGTTTCTAGCAATTTGTTCATTTTAGCAGGTATCTAATTTGTGGCTATATACTAACTTTTGTAACCTCTTGTAATTATTTTTAACTCTATATAATTGATAGGAATGATTCTGTTTTCATTTTAGGTTTCCTTAGAGTTAGTTTATCATGCTTAAAATTTTGTCAATTTTCCTGAACTTTTCAAAGAACCTACTTTTGGCTTTATTGATTGTCTCAAAACCTTTTCTATTCCCCATTTTTCTTATCACTAATCCTTATTAGTTCCTTCCCTCTGCTGGCTTTGGATTTAGTTTGATCTTTTTCTAGCTTCTTAAGTTGTAAAGTTATATTCTTTACTTGGTAACTTTCTTCATGTGGAATGCTCTGAATATGTCTGTTAGATAAAGTGGTCTTATTGTGTTAAGTTCTCTGCTTCTAATTTATTTTTCTCTAGTTGCTTCATCTATTATTGAGAGGAAGATACTGCAATTTCTCACTAATTTTCTTCATTTTTGCCTTCAATTCAGTTATTTTATTATTATATCATAATGGTCTGCTGTTAACTATGTAAATATTTCTAAGGTTTATACTCTTACTGTGTTGAATATTTTATTACATATAATGTCTTTCTCTTATAAGTTTTTCTTTGTTTTTTTTTTAAATACTCAAAAATTTATTTTATCTAATATTCCTACTGCTACCCTGCTTTGTTTGGTTATATTTGGAGAATGTCTTGATTCAACTTTTTTTAGTATTGTTGTGTCTTCTTACCAAAACTGCTGCTTTTTAGACATAATGTTACTATTTTCCACAATTTTTATTTTTGCTTGAAATATTTAATTCTTACACATGAACACTACTAAATATCAAGAAGAAACTCTTTCTATATTCACTTTATCTATGTCTTATAGCATACTTGCTTTATTAGTTTGTCTTTTTATTTCCCCTATTATGCATCTTAATATGTACCCAATTGATATTTGTGAAATGTCTTCATTTCTTTCTCATTCCTTGTGAACATTCCATAGCTATTTAGTTTGTGATAGTAGGGATTATATTTAGTATCTTGGTCTCATAACTTTCTGAGCTGAATTCATACAGGATAGCATCCAAACACCCTGCTGGTTCATAGCTCAGACTTGTCTTTTTCCATTGTTTATTTCATATGGCTTCTGTGTACTGCACTTGAACCTGAAAGGGTCCATTAGAAATTTCCTAGAGAACATTGAATATTTCTTCAGTAACACATTCCTTCTGTTCATCTTGGACTGTTTCATTTTCCCTAACTCATAGGGGGCTTTTTTTTTTTTCTTCCCAAATACAGAAGTTGTGGTTGATGAAGATTTTTGGTGAAAGTCAAAGAAAACTAAAATAATAATATTCACAACAGACAGAAAATCTCAAGGAATTAGTAGCACTATATCAGAGACTGAATATGCAGCAAAGAAGAACAAAGGAAAACAAAAGATGCACATAGAATCTTATACCCAGGAAGTTATAAGAATTCTCAGAAGTCTGTTCTTGTCCTCTGGTGAATAATCTAAACATTTGTTATTACTGCTAATTTTACAAGTTCTTAGCCAGATACCTCACTCTTGAAGTTGCAAGATTTCCAAAGTATAACTCAGGTCTTAGATTGGTTTACTATTCTTATGATAAAATATCCTGCCAAATTTAACTTAAGGAGGAAAGGTTTTATTTAGTTCACAATTTCAGGTTACAGTCCATCACTCTTGGGCAGTTAAGGTAATAGCATTCTGGAACAGCTAGATATACAGTGTGAAGAGCAGAATGAATGCATGCATACTCTACTCAAGCCCCTTCTCCACTCTCACACAGTCTAAGATCTCCCACCCAAGGAACAGCTCTATCTACCATATGGACAGGTCTTCCCATATCAATTAACATAATCAGCATAATCCACCACAAACAAGCCCATAAGACACCAGAGATAAGGCCATAGATCAAAGAGTTCTAGACAAGTCCTCAATGAGTCTCTGCAAGTGATTCTGGTTTATGTCAAATTTGCAATTAAAACTAACAATTTTAATTCAGAATAGAAAGTTTTCTGCTTCTCAGTTGGGCATGCCTAAGACATGGCCTGTAGAGGGGAGTTATATGCAGTCCCCCAAGCCCCATTGTCTAGCTCTGAGCTCACTCATCTGTCCAGAGGACTCTTGCATGCCCCCAAGAGTGTCCTGCTTCCTCTTGGAAGCCCTAAAACTAACCAGCTTGGAACATTGCCCCACCACTCCCTTGCCAGTAAAATCTGCTGGAGGCACAGCCAGCAGAGTTCAGTACACTGACCACCATTGTCTGGCCCATGGCTCCCCCCGACCTTCCGAAAAGAATGCAACCAGCAAGACCCAGGCAATAAGGCATGTTCAGAGCAGCTATCCTGTGATAACAAACCCTGGATATCCTAATGAAACTGAAGCACAAGAAGAGGATCTAAAATCTAGTCTTATAAAGATGATAGAGGCCTTTATAGAGAACACAAATAAATGCCTTAAAGAAATACAGGAAAATACATTCAAACAAGTAGAGGCATTAAAAGAGGAAGCAAATAAATATAAAGAAATAAAAGAAAATACAATCAAACAGGTGAAGGCTATGAAAAAAAGAACTGAAAATGGAAATAGAAGCAATAAAGAAAACACAAACTTAGGAAACCCTGGAGATGGAAAACCTAGGAAAGAGAACAAGAACCACAGACATAAGCATTACCAACTGAATACAGGAGATGGAACAGAGAATCACAGGTATAGAAGATACAATAGAAGAAATCAACATATTGGTCAAAGAAAACACAAAATCTAAAAAGCTAATGACACAAAACATCTAGGAAATATGGGACACTATAAAAAGATCAAACCTGATAATAATAGGAATAGAAGAATGAGAAGATTCCCAGTCCAAAGGCCTGGAAAACAATAAAATAGAAGAAAATTTCCCTAACCAAAGGAAGAGATGCCTATAAATATACAAGAAGCTTACAGAACACTGAACAAATTGGACCAGAAAAGAAAATCTTCCTACCATATAATAATCAAAACATTAAATATAAAGGACAAAGAAAGAATTTTAAAAGCTAAAAGGGAAAAAGACCAAGTAACATATAAAGGCAGACCTATCAGAATTACACCCAGTATCTCATCTAAGACTCTAAAAGCTAGAAGGGTCTGAACAGAGGTCTTACACACCCTACAAGACCACAGATGTCAGCCCAGACTACTATACCCAGCAAAACTTTCAATCACCATAGATGAAGAAACCAAGATATTCTATGACAAAACCAAATTTAAGCAAAACCTTTCCACTAACCTAGCCTTACAGAGGATACTAAAAGGAAAACTCCAACCCCACGAGTCTAACAAAACTTAAGAAAACACAAGAAATAAATAATTTCATGTTAAAACCAATAGAAGAGAAACACACACAGAAGCACACACACACTAAAAAAATATAAAACCCTACCACTACTATCAAAATAACAGGAACTAACAATCATTGAACATTAATATCTCTCGACATCAGTGGACTTAATTCCCCAGTAAAAAACATACAAACTAGCAGAACGGATGGATAAACAGAATCCATCAGTCTGCTGTATACAAAAAACACATTTCAGTCCCAAAGATATCCATTATCTCAGTATAAAGGGCTGGAAAATAAGTTTTCCAAGCAAATGGACCCAAAAAAATAACCAAGTTGGAGTGGCCATTCTCATTTCTTATAGACTTTCAACTGAAAGCAATCAAAAGATAAAGGGAAGGAAACTTCATACACATCAAAGGAAAAATCCACCAAGAGAACATCTCAATTCTGAAAATCTATGTCACAAATGCAAGGATACCCACATTCATAAAGGAAACATTACTAAAGTTTAAATCACATATCAAACCCCACACATTAATAGTGCGAGATTTCAACACCCCACTCTCACCGATGGACAGGTCACAGAGACACAAACTAAACAGAAAAATAACAAAACTAACAGAGGTTATGATTCTAATGGACCTAACAGATATCTCTAGAACATTTCACCCAAAGAAAATAAATACTTTCTTCTCAGCACTTCATGGAACCTTGTCAAAACTTAACCTTATAATCAGTCACAAAGCAAGCCTCCACAGATACAAGAAGATTGAAATATCCCAATTCATCTTATCAGATCACTATGAATTAAAGCTGGACTTTGACAACAACAAAAACAGAAAGCCAACATATTCATGGGAATTGAACAACTCTCTAGTAAATGATCACTGATCCAAGGAAAAATTTCTAGAATTCAAGGAAAATGAGAGCACAATATTCCCAAACTTATGGGACACTATGAGAGCAGTGCTAAGAGGAAAGGTCATAGCACTAAGAGCTCTCATAAAGAAATTGTAGAGTTGTCATACTAACAACTTAAAAGTACGTATCTTAGTCAGGGTTTCTATTCCTGCACAAACATCATGACCAAGATGCAAGTTGGGGAGGAAAGGGTTTACTGAGCTTACACTTCCATGCTGCTGTTCATCACCAAAGGAAGTCAGGACTGGAACTCAAACAGGTCAAGAAGCAGGAGCTGATACAGAGACCATGGAGCAATGCTGCTTACTGGCTTGCTTGCTTGCTTCTCCTGGCTTGCTCAGCTGACTTTCTTATAGAGCCCAAGACTAGCAGCCCACAGATGGTACCACTCACAAGGGGCCCTCCCCCCTTGATCACTAATTGAGAAAATTCCTTACCACTGGATCTCATGGAGGCATTTTCTCAACTGAAACTCCTTTCTCTGCGATAACTTCAGCTTGTGTTAAGTTGACACACAAAACTAGCCAGTCCAGTGCCCAAGAAGCAAGTTGAGAGGAAAGGATTTATTCAGCTTACACTTCCACATTACTGTTCATCACCAAAGGAAATCAGGACTGGAACTCACACAAACTAGGAACCTGAAGTCAGGAGCTGATGCAGAGGCCATTGAGGGTGCTGCTTACTGAACTGCTTCCCTTGACTTGCTCAGCTTGCTTTCTTATAGAACCCAGGACTACCAGCCCAGGGATGGCACCACCCACAATGGGCTGGGGCCTCTCCCCTTAATCACCAATTGAGAAAATGCCTTAAAGCTGGATCTCATGGAGGCATTTTCTCAAGGGAGGCTCCTTTCTCTGTGATAACTCCAGCTTGGGTCAAGTTGACACACAAAACCAGTTAGTACAGTATATCTGAAGGTTCTGGAAAGAAAAAGGAAGTAAACACACCCTGGAGGAACAGACAGCAGGAAATAATCAAGCACAGTGCTGAAAAATCAATTAGAAACAAAGAACAATACAAAAAAAAAAAATCAACAAGAGCTCCTTGAGAAAATCAACAAGATAGACAAAGCCTTAGCCAAACTAACTAAAAATGAGAGAAACAGCACCCAAATTAACAAAATCAAAGCTGAAAGGGGAAGTATAACAACAGACCCTGAGGAAATTAAAAGAAAAAATCATAGTTCTTAGTTCAAAATCCTGTGCTCTACAACATTAGAAAATCTAAATGAAGTAAATGAATTTCTAGACAGATACCAAATACAAAAGCTAAATCAAGACCAGATAAACTACCTGAATACTTCTATAATACCTAAGGCAATAAAAGCAGCCATTAAAACTCTCCCAACCAGAAAAAGCCCTGAGCCAGATGCTTTTAGCACAGAATTCTACCAGATTTTCAAAGAAGAGCTAATGCTGTTACTCCTCAAACTATTCCAGAAATAGAAACAGAAGGAATACTGCCAAACTCATTCTATGAGGACACAGTCACCCTGATACCTAAACCACACAAAGACAACAAAGAGAATTTTAGACCAATTTCCCTTATAAAATTTGATGCAAAAATATAAAATACTTTCAACCTAAATCCAAGAACATATCAAAGACATCATCTACTACAATCAAGTAGGCTTCATCCTAAGGATGCAGGAATGATTCAATATATAAAACTCCATCAATGCAATCCACCATAAGGAAAAAAAAAAACTGAAGAAAAAAACCATAATCTTGGTGGGTGGAGACCTCTGCCTGGGCTACCAGGAGCCCATAGCCAAGGAGCGCTGGGAGAAAGCTACCCTCCCAGGAGCATGGAAAAGCCGTAAGTGGGGTTAAGGGAGCAACACTGCTCACCAAGACCCGCCTGGAACCAGCGGGATACAGGGCCTGAGGAGATCTTGGGGACAGGAAACCTCTGAACCTTCTGGTTTCCATCTGTGGGTGGAGACCTCTGCCTGGGCCATCAGGGATCTGTGCCTGGGGACCTCAGCTTGGGCCACAGGACTTCAGGAGAGAGCGGGTATCCCAGGAGTGCTGACAAACCTTGGAGCACAGGCAAAACCACCACTTCTGTTCAAACTCACTGGATCAAGAGGGACCCTTGCAGAGCCATCAGGAACATAGGAACCAAGGGACAGCTGAGGACAAGATCCTTCTGATTTCTGTCTGCACCCCAGAGCTGATCTTGTGCCACAGCTCTCCAAACTCAAACACCTCTCAGAGAGAGCTGGTCTTCAAGGAGTATTGACACAGAGGCCTGCAAGAGGGGCAA
>CM052705.1:25854641-25894092 GCA_028551405.1 Uromys caudimaculatus
CAAGTCCAAGTGGATCAAGGACCTCCACATAAAACCAGATACACTGAATCTAATAGAAGAGAAACTGGGGAAAAACCTTGAACACATGGGTACAGGGGAAAAGTTCCTGAACAGAACACCAATGGCTTATGCTCTAAGATCAAGAATCAACAAATGGGACTCATGAAATTGCAAAGCTTCTGTAAGGCAAAGGACACTGTCAATAGGACAAAACAACAACCAACAGATTGGGAAAAGATCTTTACCAATCCTACGTATGATAGAGGGCTAATATACAACCTATACAAAGAACTCAAGAAGTTAGACTCCAGAGAACCAAATAATCCCATCAAAAAATGGGGAACAGAGCTAAATAGCGAATTCTCAACTGAGGAAATTCACAGGGCTGAGGAACACCTAAAGAAATGCTCAACATCCTTAGTCATCAGGAAAATGCAAATTAAAACAAGTCTGAGATTCCACCTCACACCAGTCAGAATGGCTAAGATCAAAAACTCAGGTGACAGCAGATGCTGGTGAGGATGTGGAGAAAGAGGAACACTCCTCCACTGTTGGTGGGATTGCAAGCTGGTACAACCACTCCAGAAATCAGTTTGGCGGACCCTCAGAAAAATGGACATAATACTACCTGAGGACCCAGCTATACCACTCCTGGGCATATACCCAGAAGATGCTCCAACATGTAATTAGGACACATGCTCCACTATGTTCATAGAAGCCATATTTATAATATCCAGAAGCTGGAAACAACCCAGATGTCACTCATCAGAGGAATGGACACAGAAAATGTGGTACATTTACACAATGGAATACTGCTCAGCTATTAAAAACAATGACTTCATGAAATTTGCAGGCAAATGGATGGAACTTGAAAATATCATCTTGAGTGAGGTACCTCAGTCACAGAAGAACAAACATGGTATGTACTCACTGATGAGTGGATATTAGCCCAAAGGTTCAGAATACTCAAGATTTAATTCACAGACCATATGAAACCTAAGAAGAAAGACCAAAATGTGGATGTTTCAATGCTTTTTAGAAGGGTGAACAAAATTCTCACAGGAGAAAATACAGAGACAAATTGTGGAGCAGAGACTGAAGGAAAGGCCATCCAGAGATTGCCCCACCTGGGGATCCATCCCATTTACAGCCACAAAATCTGGACATTATTGTGGATGTTAAGAAGTGCTTGCTGATGGAAGCATGATGTGGATGTCTCCTGAGAGGCTCTGTCACAGCCTGACAAATACAGAGGTGGATGCTTGCAGTCAACCATTGGACTGAATTCGGAGATCCCCGATGGAGGAGTTGGAGAAGGGACTGAAGGAGCTGAGGGGATTTGCAGCCCCATGGAAGGAGCAACAGTGTCAACAGACCAGACCTCCCTGAGCTCCCGGGGACTGGACCACCAACCAAAGAATACACATGGAGAAACCCATGGCACTGGACACATGTGTCAGAGGATGGCCTTGTTGGACATCAGTGGGAGGAGAGACCCTTGGACCTGAGGGTGTTCAATGCTCCAGTGTAGTGGAATGCCAGGTTGGGAGGATGGGAGTGGGTGGAAGAGTGGGGAAGCACCCACATAGAGTCAGTGGGAGGCAGGATGATAGGGGCTTTCTGAAGGGGAGATCTGGAAAGGGGAAAACATTTGAAATGTAAATAAAGATAATATCCAATTGAAAAAAAAAAAAACCCAATCTTCTCATTAGATGCTGAAAATGCATTTGACAGAATCTAGCACTCCTACATGTTAAAAGTTTTGGAAAGATCAGGGAATACAAGGTTCATACCTAAACACAATAAAGGTAATATTTAGCAAGTCAATAGCCAACAGCAAATTAAATGGAGAGAAGCTTAAAGCAATTCCACTAAAATAGGGAACAAGACAAGGCTGTCCACTTACCCTAACTCTTCAATATAGTATGTCAAGTTCTAGCAAGAGCAATAAAGCAACAAAAGGAAACCAAGGGGATACAAATTGGAAAGGAGAAGTCAAAGCATCACGATTTGCAGATGACATGATAATATACATAAGTGATTCCCAAAATTTACCAGAGAACTCCTACAGCTGAAAAACACCTTCAGCAAAGTGTCCGGACACAATATTAACTCAAAGATATCAGTAGCCTTCTTTTATGCATGCCATAAATAAGCTGAGAAATAATTAGGAAGACAATAACTTTCAC
Source organism: Uromys caudimaculatus (assembly GCA_028551405.1). Classification (NCBI taxonomy): domain Eukaryota; kingdom Metazoa; phylum Chordata; class Mammalia; order Rodentia; family Muridae; genus Uromys; species Uromys caudimaculatus. The sequence continues at coordinate 25,856,831 of CM052705.1, forward strand.
AATAGCCACAAATAACTAAAGTACCATGGTATAACTCTAATCAAGCCAGTGAAAGGCCTGTATGACAAGGACTGCAAGGCTCTGAAGAAAGAAACTGAGGAAGATATCAGAAGATGGAAAGATCTCCCAGAGATTGGTAGGATAAACTTAGTGAAAATGGTCATCCTACCAAGAGCAATCTACAGATTCAATGCAATCCCAATCAAAATTCCAACACAATTATTTGCTGATCTTGAAAGAACAATTTTCAACTTCATATGAAAAAACAAAAAGTCCAGGATAGCTAAAGGATATTGAAAAATAAAAGAACATCTGGAGATATCACTATCCCTGACAGAAAGCTATACTATAGAGCAATAGTAATAAAACAACAACAACAACAACAAAAACCTTGCATGGTATTGGTGTAAAAACAGACAGATTGATGAAAGGATTGAATTGAAGACACAGAAATAAACCTACACACTTATGAAGACTTGGTTTTTGACAAAGAAGCCAAAAGTATACAATGGAAAGGGGAGAGCATCTTCAACAAATGATGCTAGTCTAACTTGATGTCTGCATTTAGAAGAATGCAAATAGATCCATATTTATCACCCTGAAAAAACCTCAAGTCTAAATGGATTAAAGACTTCAAAATAGAACCAGATACACTAAATCTAATAGAACAGAAAATGAAGAGTAACCTTGAAATTGTTGGCACAGGCACTAGGATCAAGAATTAATAAATAGGACCTCATGAAAACCTTCCAGAAGTCAAAGAACACAGTCATTAGGACAAAACAAAGGCCTACACATTGTAAAAAGAGCTTCATTAACCCTACATCTTATAGAAAACTAATATCCAAGATATATAAAGAACTTGAGAAGACAGACACCAAACAATCCAAATAACCCAATTAAAATATGGGATACAGAGATAAATGAGAATTCTCAAAAGAGGTATCTCAAATGGCCATGAAGCACCTAAATAAATATTCAATGTCCTTAGTCATCAGGGAATTGCAAATCAAATGACTCTGAGGTTGGATCGTACACCCCTCAGAATAGCTAAGATCAAAAACTCAAAGGAAAGCACATGCTGATGAGTATATGGTGCAAATGGAACACTCCTCCATTGCTGGTGGGAGTGCAAACTTGGACAACTACTTTGGAAATCAATTCAGTAACAGCCCCAAATTGAGACCCATGCCATTGGCAAGAACTAATCCCTGACATTATTAATGATACTCTTATGCTTGCAGACAGGAGCCTAGCATAACTGTCCACTGCGAGGTTCCACCCAGCAACCAATGGAAAGAGATGCAGAGATTCACACCCAAACATTATATGGAGCTCAGGGTGTCTTATGACAGAGTTGAGGGCAGGATTAAGGGATCTGAGGAAGACAGGGACAGCACAAGAAGACCAACAGAGTCAACTGATCTGGACCTTTGGGGGCTCCCAGAGACGGAATCACCAACCAAGCAAACATGGACTGGACCTAGGCCCCCTACACATATGTAGCAGAAGAGCAGCCTAGTCTTCATTCAGCAGAGGCTGTCCTTGAGCCTACTACCTGCCTGCCTGTGAATCCTGAGCCCCTAAATGGACTGCCTTCTCTGGCCTCAGTAGAAGAGCTTGTGCCTAGTCCTGCCTGGACTTGATGTGCAGGGCAGAAGGGGAGATTAGTGGGTATCTTAGTCAGGGTTTCTATTCCTGCACAAACATCATGACCAAGATGCAAGTTGGGGAGGAAAGGATTTATTGAGCTTACACTTCCCATGCTGCTGTTCATCACCAAAGGAAGTCAGAACTGGAACTCAAGCAGGTCAAGGAGCAGGAGCTGATGCAGAGGTCATGGAGGGATGTTCCTTACTGGCTTGCTTACTTCTCCTGGCTTGCTCAGCTGGCTTTCTTATAGACCCCAAGACTACCAGCCCACAGATGGTATCACTCACAAAGGGCCCTCCCCCCTTGATCACTAATTGAGAAAATGCCTTACTGCTGGATCTCATAGAGGCATTTTCTCAACTGAAACTCCTTTCTCTGTGATAACTTCAGCTTGTGTCAAGTTGACACCACAAAACTAGCCAGTACAATTGACCCCTTGTCAACTTGACACAGAAACACATCACCAATAAGCCTCGACCCTTACTTCCTTATTCATCTCCAAGATCTAAATAACTTTAAAAGTCCCACAATCTTTGCAAATTCTTACATATTAACATTTCAGTCCCTTTTAAACATCCAATCTCTTAAAATTCAAAGTCTTTTAAAAATTCAAAGTCTCTTAACTGTGGGCTCCACTAAAATACCTTCTTCCTTCAGGAGGGAAAATATATCAGGGCACAGTCATAATCAAAAGCAAAATCAAACTCTAACTGTCCAATGTGTGGGATAAACTCACAGTCTTCTGGATTCCACCAAGGACTTGTGTCACTTCTCCAGCTCTGCCCTTTGTAGCACACACCTTGTCTTCTAGGCTCCAGATGTCTGGACTCCACTGCTGCTGTTCTTTGTGGTCATCTCTTGGTACTGGTACCTCCAAAACACTGCTGTCTTCCGCTGCAAGTAGGTTTACCAACAGCCTCTCATAGGCTCTCTTCATGGTGCCAAGCCTCACCTCCTTTGCATGACCCCTTCAGTCCTGGGCTGTCAATTGCAACTGAGGCTGCACCTTCACCAATGGCCTTCCACGGCTTCTCACAGTGCTCAGGCCTCAGCTGCTCTTCATGACTCCTTCATGCCTTCAAAACCAGTACTACCTGGGTGACTCTTACACATTACCAAGTCCAGCCACAACACAAGGTATAACCCTGGCTATCTCTGGAATGCAGCCTCTGTGCTCTCAGAAAACACTTCTCAGAAGAGTTCACCCCAATGATGCTGGTCTCCTCTCAATCACCACCAGTTTCCCAGCTTCAGCCAACCAGCATTAATAGTCCCAGCAATGCAATGGTTTTCTTTAGTAGTTCTGGTATCTTGTAATTCACAGCTGATCCTTCAGCCCCAGCTAACCAAAAACCACAGAATCTTCACAGTCAAAATAGCAACAGCCCTGATAAGAGTCTTTAATCTTCCCTCTGAAATTTCACAAGCCAGGCCTCCATTTTCTGCGCTGCTCTCAACATTATCTTCCAAGCTCCTACACAACATCCTGCAGAGCAGCCCAAAGTTCCAAAGTCCTTCCACAGCCCTCCCCAAAACATGGTCAGGTTGTCACAGGAATACTCCACTATGCTAGTACCAATTTGTCTTAGGGTTTCTATTCCTGCACAAACATCATGACCAAGATGCAAGTTGGGGAGGAAAGGGTTTATTGAGCTTACACTTCCATGCTGCTGTTCATCACCAAAAGAAGTCAGGACTGGAACTCAAGCAGGTCAGGAAGCAGGAGCTGATGCAGAGGCCATAGAGTGATGTAACTTACTGGCTTGCTTGCCTCTCCTGGCTTGCTCAGCCTGCTTTCTTATAGAACCCAAGACTACTAGCCCACAGATGGTACCACTCACTAGGGGCTCTCCCCCCTTGATCACTAATTGAGAAAATGCCTTACTGCTGGATCTCATGGAGGTATTTTCTCAACTGAAATTCCTTTCTCTGTGATAACTTCAGCCAAGTTGACACACAAAACTAGCCAGCACAGTGGGGGAAAGTAAAATGGGTAGAAGACTAACATAAGGGGCTAATGGGAGCTATTGGGATGTAGAGTGAATAAATAATTTTAAAAAAGAAAAGAAAGTTATCAACTAAAGATGGTTAAACACACACTTTTAAAAAAGTATCTTTTGGGGGAGGAAAATATCAGTTTGGTTTTCATTGTACAAACAATATTTTACACTAACCAGCAGAAAGTTAATTTTGTGTCTATCTCTATTTGGAAGTTAATCATAGTGTTTTTAAGGATGCACCTTTTGTCATTGCATGCATGATGCCTTGGGCAATGGCAGACTGCATATATGAAGGTGGTAGCCTAAGCAATACATAATGGGGCTGGAAGTTTCCGATCCCCTACTAACACCCTACTAGCTGCTGTAATTTTGGAGCATAAAGCAAAACATTGTTCTTGTGCATGTGGTAATACTGTATGAACAAACTCACATTCAGGTCAGTCATGCAATCAGAGAAAATACAATAGTGTCTTCTGCTAAACAATTGATCACGATAATAAACATCCCTATTATTACTTTATATTCTTACTGTATTATGCCTTTAATGGCCACTGTAGAGAATCTTTCTCCCATTATGTATAAAAACCTATTGATCGTAGGGCATGCTATGTCATGTAAACACAGCTACATAGATCTGTGCTTATTGTCTCTTGATTGTATCAAGAGACCATATCTCACGATCGACCAGTAACATTTAAGTTCATATATGCTTTAGGATCTTTTCACACTAGTAGAATGTCTTAATGGCATATTCTTTAGAACATAGCCCTCAGAACACACCTCCATCATTAACTGCATGTCACTACATAAATGTCAGGTTAAAATAGCTGGACAATAGTGAACTTGTCCCTTACTGTGGATACATCTGTACATTGATAGTCAATCAATTGAGCTGAAACATCTATTTACTCAAATATTCTACATTGAATATTTCTCTGTCAGCCCCATCAGCAGGAGATATTTGACAGGAGACTTAGGAACTAGAAGCTAAGTATATTCTCCTCAGTCTCTGGATCAGCACAGGTCACCAAGCACAGTTGCCAGGGAAGAATTCTTTTGCTTATCAACTACCTCACCTGGCTCTCGTAGAATACCAACAAAGCCAGTTCTACTAGTTTCCACCTATTTTCTTGGTTTCTCTGACTCCTGGACTATGTGTATACTTAGCATCAGATGAAGAGAAAGTCTCATGTATCAGTGAGGTTGAGGGCTTGGATGCAGTGAGAAGCTCATTCAATTGTAGACTGTATACCTGGGTTTCTAGCTCAGGCGTATAGAACCTAGATTTTTTTTCTTTGTTCTACCTTACTTTATATTCATCTTTCTTTCTTTCATGAATATATTGCTTTCTAACCAAACTGGCTCCACTGCTCACTTCAAGGCTCCATGCTAAACACTGAAGCAATAACTTTTTCAGTACTGTTGAACCAGCTGTCACAATTGTCTAACAGAATCATTATAATAAATTACATATTATCTATTATTTGTATTGGGTCTGCTTTTCTGGTTAAAGCAATGCATTTATAGAGTGGTTTATACAACTATAAGACATGGGAAAGAGAACACTGAACAGAACCATCACACTTCCCTGCCACTGCTGAGCTTAAAGAGATCACAGACTGGATAGTGGTATTGGGATTCAGACCCAGACAAATGGCTGAGGTGCATATTTACATACCAAAGCAGACCTGGCCTCTAGGTTCTCCAGCATCCCTCAGTCCCTACCTGTTACAGGGCATGGCTGGCATATCCCACCCTCTACCCTGAACTTTCCAGCATAGGAGCTGGGCTTCCCCTCCCCCAGAAACTCTTCCCTATATAATCCTGATATTTTTTGCCTCCCCCTCTCTCTTCACCCTCCCTCTCTCTGCATTTTCTCTCTCCCTGTGTAAACATACTTTCTCTCTTTCCCTCTTTTTCTTCCCCTTCCCTCTGTCTCCCCATGGTGACCTCCCTGGCCTCATTTCTTGGGACTAGCAAATCGCCCAAAAGCAGTTTCCAAATAAACCTGCCTTTATATTTTAATTTTGCTTAAATTGGCTCATTTCATAGGTGCAGAATACCTATCAACTGGAACAAGACTTCTGGATAATGCCAAAGGTGAAAATGTACAGCATTGATGGCTGAAATGAAAGAAAGCATTAAAGGTCACTTACATCAGAAAAAAGTGTTAAATTTAGAATTACTAACATGATGTCTATTGTTGTTATGAGGTAGGTCCTTCAGAGAACACGCACACTGTTTAATAGAAAGTCTATTCACTGGCCAACAGGCTGCATAGTGAACTTGCCCAAATCATGTAGCCTTATTGTTCTTCGCTTTTTTATGTCCTGGTTGACATACTTTGATTAGCAAGAAAAGTTAGTTCTAAACAGAGCTACAGTAGAAGAAAAAAGGAAGATTAGTATATTTTAGGACTTTCCAAGAACTGTGGACGATGATGGTTTGTTTGGGTACTTTGTGAAGGTGTTGGAGTCCATGTGCTGAGCTTTTAGGTCATAATGGTGCCTTTGATTCCCTAACATGGTGTTAATTCTGTAACTGACCTTTTACATGGTCATTATCTGAGAATAAAAAAGTGAGAAAAATTCTTCACCCAGTAACTCAAGGATGCACAGACCAGTCCTGAATCAGGCAAGTGTTAGGGCAACAAGATTAACTGGCTCATAAACTGAAGGGAGATGTATCCTGAAGACAGAGTCCAAAGAGAAGCACTATTTTCTAGACATGTCTACAACTATATGTTGTTGTTTGAATAAGAATGTCCCCCACAGACAAATAGATTTAAATGATCACCAGGGAGTCACTCGATTATAAAGTATAGCTTGTTGCAGGAGGTGTGGCCTTGTTGGAGAAAGCATGTCACTGGGGGTGGGCTTTGATGTTTCAAATAATCAAACCAGGCCCAGTATCTCTCTCCTTCTTCCTGCTACCTACTAATCCAGATGTAAAACTCCCTGCCGCCTGTCCAGCATCATGTCTGCTTATATGCCACCAACATGCTTTCCATCTTGAAGATAAAGGACTAAACCTCTGAACCTGCAAGCCAGCTCCAATGAAATGTTTTTCTTTGTAAGAGTTGCTGTGGTCATGGTGTCTCCTCACAGCAGTAAAACCCCAACAAAGATGCTGTACATTAGGCTTACAGCATCCTTAAGCTCTGCCTTCAGCCGGAGCTGGCTCATAAACTGTGTCATACAGCGTCGGCCTTAAGCTGCTTCCTCCATTGGTTTCATAAGACAAAGGTTGACAAAGGCCGATCAATTTCTAAAGGATACAAAAGAACTAACTAAGAGAAGCTTCTGGAATAGTATCATTACAATTCTTTCTGATTCTATATGTGATTCTCTACCAGAGAAGCCATTCACATTCGATACCTACCAGTGCACATAGAGGCCCGTGTTTAGGATTGAGCTAGAATATCTTTTTTTAATTTTTAAACATATTATTATTATCATCATCATGTACATGCACATGCATGTGTACACATGTATGTGTGTGCATAGGTGAGAGTGTGTGTTTGTGTGCACACACCACAATGTATATGTGGACATCAGAGAACAAACGTATGGAGTTTTTATGTGGGTTCTGGGAATTAAACTTTTGTTACCAGGTTTGCTCAGAAAATGACTTTGCACACTTAGCCATCTCATCAACCTATGCTTTGGAGTATCACAAGGGAAGAGTGATATACTGAAACCAGACTAAATGTCTGGAGTGATCAACGCAGCCTCACACTGTGAAACCCAGTTAAGTCAAAAGGCTGAGGACAGGACTAAGTGGTACAGGTAATGTACTAGAGTACAAAATATCTTGGTCAGAATTTAGAATTGGCAGAAATCTATGCCAGTTAGGATAAACAGGGACTATAACAAGAAGCTAGTGTTAATATTATCTTAGATCTACACCAACACTTTCTACTTTAAAAGGCATTTGAAATATTTATTCAGTCAATGCTGCAGGCATAGTTCTACACAGTAGATTACAGTGGTGATAAAATAAAGGGCCCACTGACATAAGGCTCACTCTTTGGGGGAAAACAGACGATTCACAAGAAAAGAGATAATTTGTGCTATGGACTATGAAAGCCAGGAGGAAGATGGGAATGATGGGGGTCTATGTCATAGCAGAGAATCAGCCAAACTCTTGGTCTTAAAGTAGCCTTTATTTGGGGCCTCTGAACTAGGGTAGTAAAGTATGCAAAGTCTGTGGGAGAAAGGGGCATCAATTAATCGATGTCAGATTTGAATCTGAGGTACCTGGTTTATAAACTTATTTTTTTCATGTTTCTCATTTTTTTATTACTCATTTTATTTATTTACATTTCAAATGATATCCTCCTTCCTGATTACCCCTCCACAAACCCCCCATTCCTCTCTCTTCCCTCCCTTGTGCCTCTATGAGGGTGGTCCTCCACCCACTTACCCACTCCTGCCTCACGACTCTAGCATTTCTCCTACACTGGGGCATCAAGCCTCCACAGGACCAAGGGCCTCCCCTCCCATTTAATGTCAGATAAGGCCATCCTCTACTACATATGTACCACCCATCTCAAAATTGGGTTAACCCAGAAATGTTCCTGCCCAAAGGAAATACAGGCACAAAAAAATGGAAGAGAGACTGAAGGAAAGGCCATCCAGAGACTGCGCCACCTAGGGATCTATCCCATCTGCAGACACCAAACCCAGACACTATTGCTGATGCAAAGAAGTGCTTGCTGACAGGAGCCTGGTATGGCTGTTCTTGAGTGTTTCTACCAGCACCTGATCAATACAGATACAGATACCCACATCTAACCATCTGACTGAGCCCAGGGTCCCCAATGAAAGAGTGAGGGGAAGGACTGAAAGAGCTGAAGGGGATTGCAACCCCATTGGAAGAACAATATTAATTAACCAGACCACCCAGAGCTCCCAGAGACTAAATCACCAACCAAAGAGTATACATGGAGGGATTCATGGCTCCAGAGACATAAACTTATATTTTCTTTCCAATATTCTTCATGCTATTCTTATCCTCAGTTGACATTTGACACTTGAGTACATCAAATAGTATTCAAAGATAGCTGTGTGTTATGTTTATGCTCATTCTTCAACTTCTCCCAACCTTCCAAGGTAATGTAAGTTCCTTTTAAAGGGGCCAAAGGTATGGTAGGAGGATTCAAGCAAAGGTCCCTTAGACATAAACCATTATGTCAAAGCCCATGAGACACTACTGTCAAATGGACATTCTCCTATTAGATTTCCTATGGAAGCCTCATATTTGTTGCATACATCATCATCCTAGCACTAGAACGCATGCCCTTTGAACTGCAATGAAAAAAAAGAAAGCCAGTTTTGAACCTAGACAACCTTGGCAAACATGCATTGTAAATCTAGACTTTCTAGGTTGGCAAATTCTGGAGGCTGAGATTGGTGCCCAATAAATACTTTTTGCTACAAAGAGTCTTGGTGCTGGCCTGATTACCTGATATTTGAACACTCTCCATTCCAAAGTTCTTCAGTTATCAGACAAAAAGCAAATAACGCAACAGCAAATTTTCATTTGCTACCTCAGTTTTGCCAGAACTTAGGTGCTTTAGGAGTTCGCTTGCAGAAACTCACTTCATGGGGAAGAAAGAACGAACCTGCTGAGAAGAATGCTCAATCACTTCCATGCCCCTCAGTCAGTGAAGACATTCATGTCCCTCAAGTTTAAAGCAAAAGCATGTGTGTGAGCTAGTTCTTAACATACTTTTGTGAAGTCTTCATTCAAACATGGACCTCAGCTGTGTGGTGGTAGCACATGCCTTTGATCCCAGCACTCAAGAGGCAGAGGCCAGTCTAAGTTTCAAGGACAGCCAGGGCTATGCAGAGAAACCCTGTCCAAAAATATCTAAAACAAAACAAAGAAAACATAAACTTCATGAAGAGAGTTACACAAATCATGAATGCCTTTCTTAATAAAAATCACCAACACGTCCTCATGAAGTCCCAATTATATGCCCCACATAATAGTAACTGCCATTCACTGTCTTTGTTAATGTTGCACAAGAGGAATAAACATCACATACTCTTTCGTAGCTGTCATCTTTTCCTCAAGATTATTTGTGTTTCATCCATATTGCTGCATGCTGAAGGTTATTCTTACCGTATCCTTTTGTATAGCCTTTGTGCCAATTCCCAAATGAATAACTTGTTTCACTAATTCCTGTGTAACAGGTTTAAATTAAAAAAAAAAATCTAAGAGTGATAACTCAGTTTACATGGAGAAACATTAAGAAACGTAGGGGGGAAAGATAATATTAAATAAAGAACCCTTTGAAAAAGAGCTTAGACTTGAGAAAGAAACTAAAGGGAGATGTCAAATCATTAAAATCTAATGGGGATTGTCCTTAACACAGGAGTACAGGCATCTCTCCGTGTCAGGAGAGCTAATTGCAGTATATTATTCTGTCTATTGAGCACTGACTGTATAAACATTGAATTGAAATTAATTTGAGTAGAAGCTGGCCAAATGTACACTTGTGGGCATCCTCCTAATGCCCCCAAACAAGAAGCTGAAAAAGATCAAATCCCCAAGGGATTAGGAACAAAACTAAGAAAAATGCTGGCTGGAGACAGAAAGTGCAAAGCTGAGAATGAGACTGTGAGCCCCAACACTGAGGATGGGTGCCCAGGAACGCCATTCTTGTAGACGAAGACAGGTTGTCTATTACTTTATTTAATTAACTGCCACATTCTGTTCATCAATGAGGTTTTGGGTTCCATTGTGCTGTAATTGCTTCCTAAAATTTCAAACTCTGTTTTTTAAAAATATGTAATTTTCTAAATGTTGGTTGGTTTCCTTATCTACAACCTAAGTTCGAATTTTCAAATTATTATTGAGGGAATCAGATGATGCACGGTATAACCAATGACTCACATGGCAATCTTTTTTAAAAAATGAGTCTTTGGCAAATTTTTCACCAGTAATTGTCTATTAAATACAAAAATATTAACTTGAAATAAAAGTAGAAATGAAAGCATAAAGTGCCGGCCTTCTACTTGGTCAATTTGTGCATACATGTAGGCATTGATATTCATGAGTCAGACAGAAACAAGTAGGGATGTTGAGCTGTCATCTCTGTTATCATCTGTCCTTAAGCCACCTGCCCACGACCTCTTTCACTATCAGCTAAAGAATCTTCTAGCTGGCAGCTTCATATCCCTCTAAACAGAACGAAGGTCACCAGAATCCTGGCTTCTTTATAAAATATCAGACCCTGAAAGCTGTAAGGGACTCACAGGACATGGGACCAGCATCCTCCGAGGGCTTGTATCTGTGGTATCTTTGGCAGAGGTCATTCGCCTTATGTTTGAACACCATCCTTGACAGGAAGTGCAGTGCTTTACAAAGCAGTATGCCCTGTTGTTGAGCTTCCCTGATCGCTACATGTTCCATGTTCAACTGAAGCAGTGTCTCCCTATAATGCGATCAACTGATCTTCCTTCTGACCTGGCAGTACATACAATCTCAATTCTTACACATAAACATCATTCAGGGAGATTTCTTTCCCATTTCAATACGGATCACTCACCAAAAAATATGATAGGCAAATGAGTTTTGAGAATTGTATAGCCTCTTCCCTTTACTTCCTTAATGTTTCTAGGATAAATCAATCAGGCACTGTGTGTGTATGTGTGTGTGTGTGTGTGTGTGTGTGTGTGTGTGCGCGCGCGCGCGCGCATATGTGTTGAATTTTACATGTAGCAGTAGTGAAATAATTGTTCATAAGGTTCACCAAAATTTGCTTATATGAATCTAACTTGACAGAAAATAGTTCCATAATTCAAATTCAGCAACATGTTGAATCTATACTGCTAGGGAATGGACTGCTCTCACTGTTCTTAGAAGATGGTTAAACATGTGGAGTAAGGGGTTTGGTGGAAGTTTTTGAAACAGTATCTTATGTGCCCGAGACTGATCTCACATTTGTTTTGTAAAAGTAAATGACCTTAAGTTCCTGATCTTCTTACATCTACTTCCCAAGTGCTGCGATTGCAGGCATATGTCATCATGCTTGGTTTATGCAGTGCTTGGGATTTAATCTAGGGTCTTATGCATGCTAGGCAGGAACTCTATCACTAAACTGCATTCCTAGCTCAGAATATGGGCTGTGCAGTCAACCTGCCATAATGAAAACTTTGCACTTCTCTACCCTCTACTTATTAAGTCACCTTGAACAAATCCATTTTTTTCTGAGCATCCTCTTTCTCATTTTTCAATAGTTTGTTACGAATTTTATATGAGAAAATTGTGAATATTTAACTCAGTAACACAGTACATAACCAATAAAAATAAATTTTATAATGATAGTTATTATTTTGATTACTATTATTCTGGACTGTCCCTGACCTCATTTGACCACATTAACCTGAAATACATTTCCCCCCAAATCTGTCAGGGCCACATAAGTAGCAAGAGTCGGCATAGAAAATCAACTTTAAAGCATTTAACTTTAAATACTGTGATTCTGTTAAAAGGCTCAATCTGTCCCCATGTCACAGGCTTGATTAAATAAGGAGCCAAGCCTTCAGCAAAACATGAGGCCTTTTCTTACAAATAGTTCCCACAGGAGATAATTCCTATATTCCAAAGATGTTGCCTGCTCAGAATATATCTAGATTCCTTATAGAAAAGATTTGAGAGCAAGCTGAACTTTGAAAATAAGGTCTCAGTGGTAGCAAATTGTGCCTTTTGTTGCCAAAAATAAAACTCACCCTCACTCAAACATCATTCAGAGTCAAGTCTGCTGAATAAACTGAGTGATAGAGGTGGGATTAGCTTTGTGCTAGCCATGGCACTGTGCCTATGAAACTGGGTCATTTTCATGTGCGAGGCTCATGACTGAGCTCCCAAAACCATTCCCCAAAGGAATTTCTATAATAGTTTTTGATTGTTCTCTCACGATTAAGCCTATGCCTGAAAGAAATTACATTCAAGAAAGACTACATTTATTTGAAGGTGTAAATTCTTACTTGTTTGTTGGAAACTGAAAGTCAATCCCTGTAACTTACCTAAAGGCAACAATTTGGTAAAATGTCTTTACCAAATGCTTCAGATTGGATCCTAAATCTTAAAGATGCAGTCTTGTCCTATGAAGAGTTTAAAATGTAGACAGGACAAAGAGCTACTAATGATGCCATGGGAACTGATTCATGTACAGGGTGTAATGAGAAGAAAAGTAGATGTTCAGACTCTACAAGTACACAGGGATGCTAGCTAGAAACGGTGACAAACGACTGACTTTCAATGGTTATCTATCTAAGAGTTAATTAAGGAGATAGTAAAGAGAAAAAAGACATATACAGAATCCAGCCAACCGAAGTCCAGTGGGACGACACAACAGAGGACGGATATTTACAAAGTTTTAGCATGGCTAATTTGGAAGTTTATTTATTTTAGCATTGTAGAAGACTTGCAGAATCATTATTTATAGAGCTATACTGGAAATATAAAGAAGGTTGCTTCAGCCTTGACTGAGTATGCAGAAACACATGGCCAGTTTTTACAAATTAGAAAATTATTCCTTAAAACCAGATATGGTGACCCATCACTGTAACCCAGAATTTGGGCAGAAGATGCAGTCAGTAGGATTTCAAATTCAAGGTCATCCTTGATTACATAGGAACACAGCAGGCTCAAGGACAGTCTAGGTTACAGGAAAATGAGGACTTGTTGGGGGGGTGGGGGGTTAGAGAGGAGAGACAGAGAAGGAAAGAAAGGAAGAAATCTTTACAACAGCATGAAGAACCAGGAGTGTGTGAGGTGCATGAACACACACACACACACACACACACACACACACACACACACACACACCAGTGAATGCATTTTATTATTTTTAGTCAATCACAGAGCCATCACATAGAAAGTAAGTGAAACATGAGATAAGAAATAATTTTAGAGCTCTGTGTTTGGCATTTATTTAAGGTTATTATCAGGCGATAATAGTCTGTATGTTGCTTATAATAAAGCTGTAGAGGTGTTTTTCCTTTCTTTCTTTTTTCTTTTTGCAAATTAAAGTAGCAAGTAGTGAAAGTGCCTTGGGCATGACAGTAATAGTTAAGCATCTTCCTTTAGTTTCTTTCTCAGGTCCAAGGTGATTTTAAAGAGTCCTTGGAGACTGCTGAGAGTTTCCTATTGATTCCATATGCACAGAGGCTCCAGGTGTGCTCCAAGGATGCCTGTTGTTAACTACTTTTCAAGGAGGAAGGGTCTAAGAGGCAAGAAAAATCACAGGAGTTTCAAGTCAAAAAAAAAAAAAAAAAAAAAAAAACCTACCAGCTGTGTGTGGGGGCACAGACCTTTAATCCCAGCATTTGGGAGGCAGAGGCAGGAGAATCTCTGTGAGTCTAAGGCCAGCCTGTTCTACAGGGTGAATTCTCAGACATAATTAGACCCTAAAATGAAAAGGAAAAAAATAGAAAGACAGACAGACAGACAGATTACCTCCCCCCAAAAGACTGATGCACCACCACAACTCTCTCATTGCTAGAACATTTTCTTAGAGCATGGGCCACAGTGTAAAGAAAAGCATAAAACATTTTTTCTGGAATACTCAGTGTATCAAAATAAACAATCAGTCAAATACAAAAACTTTGCCAAAAAGGAAGGATATAGAGGGGGAAAATGGAAAGGGGATAGGGAGTGAAGAAAGGACTCCCCATTTCTCCACCAGATGTAATTAATTGCTAGAGAAAAGACTCTAGGATAGCTAGCAGCAATGTGGGAGCAGGTTCTGTGCAACAGGAGATAAGGTCACTATGGCCCCAGTGACTGCAGAGGAAGGGAAGACAGCATCACAGAGGAGCCTTACCCCTTCAAGGCCTGGCCTCACAGAAAGGACTTAGTCCTGAGAAAACAGCCAGGCAACTAGCTCTCCTATCTCAATTATCCATATTACATTAGTGAAATGTTTTAGCAAATTCACATTTACCCCCTTGAATTCTTTAGGGGATTTGTTGGGCAAATGCAGACAAATAGGAACTACTCACATCCTTTCCCTGAATGAATTCATAATGTGGAGGTAATTCCTTCCAACCCTTATAACTGTGTTGCATGATGGACAGGCTGGCATATCTCATAGCACATGGACACACTGTGGAAGCAGGGAGAAAGTCATTGTGGGCACCTGGAACACGACATTTATACACAACATGTTACACTTACATAGGACACGCTCAAGTTAAACAGGAAGTGTTAGTGCCAAGGCTTCCTCTCAGTGTTATGTCTTGGGAAGATGAGTGTGACATAAGCTTTTCCTTAGTGAAGACACAGTTCTCCACCACCATGTATATTCATAGATGAGGCAACATCAAGACATCCATTCCTAAAAATCTCCCTCCATCTATACAGAGCACAATACCCTGAGAAAATGAAATTGGAATTTATTGTTTCATAGAGATCTGAGAACTCCCAGAGAGTGGACCTAACTAAGGAGGGTGAGACGGAGAAGGTGAGTTGAGAACCTGCATTATTTGTATTAACAGCAAACAGAAGTGGAGAAACAACCCTGACAAGTGACAAGATGGAGCAATTACTTACAGCACTCTGGATTTAGTCACAGCACCTCAAAATCCCTTTCCTGTTGTACTTGTCTTTGAATCACTATGGCAGTCCACCCTACTTTTCTGTAGAATTAGGCTGGTTTTATCTCTCTCCCCAGAAAACCACAGTTATCACGGTAGTGATTTGGAGATAGTCTTAGTTATTTGATAAGTTGTAATGAAAGCAAATGAAGGAATGAAAGGTTTATTTTGACTCACAGTTTGAGGTTATAGTCCTTCATGGTTTGGAAGGCAGAGCAGCAAGAGCTGAAGGCAGCAGGCTATATTGCATTCATAACCAAGAAGTACAAATTGATAAAAGGTTGTACCCAGCTTCCTTTCTCCTTTCAATATAGTTCTGGGTTTCAGCCCAGGGAGTGGTGATATGCACTCTGTGCAGGTCTTCCTAATCAAGATAATTCTCAACTTAATCAAGTAATCCTCCACAGATATGCACAGAGACTGATCTTCTAGGTGGTTCTGTTATATTAGTATGGGGCACTATTTCCCTCTGGTCAGAATAATGGATTTTACCTCTGGGAAGAAATATGCTATTGTCTCCTTCTTTGTGAGTTAATATAGTTGGGCCACTCAGTCTTCTGGCTAAAGGTGATTCAAGAAGACGTATTTACCTTAAGCCTCCCATGGCATCCACATGGCAGCCTATTAACTCCATGAATCTAATCCATAAGACTCTGATACCATCTTCAGGTATACATGTAGTATTCCTACATATCTGCAGGTAAAGCACTCATATGCATAAAATATTTTTAATGTTGCCAAAGAGATAGGAAGAATAATGAGATATACTATTCCTTTCCCAAAACCCTACCCTTGGTAAATCACTCTAGGATCTCCATGAGGTATATCCATGGAGGCATCCCCTTCTCTGAGGAGAAAGGGAGAGGAGGATAAGAGGAAGGGGGTGAGAGGGAGGGAGGACAGAGAGAGGGAAAGCTGTCATCAGTCGGATGTAAAGTAAATAAATGATTTAATTAATGGAAGAAGAAGAAAGAATGCCCATGAGGTTCTGTTAGACCTGCACAGCATTCTGAGTCCCAGATCAGGATGATGTCCATTTTCCTTTCCCATTTCCATTTCTTGTGTGCAGATGTTGACCAGAGCCTAAGTCTAACTATGAGTTTCCTTACTCTTTCCAGAATTTCCACCCCTCTCCCAGCACCACCACATGGCTCCTTTTGCTATATGGCTGCTTGTTTTCTACATTGTCTAATATCTGTTATGCCAGGAAGTGTTTGTGAACCCCAAAAGACCACCAAGGAGTCAACTCTGATGCAATCACCCTAGGGTCTTTTATTTACAAGCTCAAGCCCAGGCCACACCATCATCACTGACATAGCAGCATGGGAAGATGGAGCCCTAGTTTCAGATGAACCTAGTTTCAGACAAGCATTTACAGAGGAAAGAAGGGGGTATCTTGCTTAGTACACATCTGATTGCGGGGCATTATGGCCTTTAACATAATTGCCTGGTGCTAGCAGTCAAACCATAAACTTAACTTCTACCTTCCTCCTGATTGGTGGTTGTTAGAAAGTGAGGTGTCAGGGGCAGGCTTGTAACCTGGAGGTGCAGATTTTATTATGGAGTAACCTGGAAACTGGTGCCAGGTATCAGTTTGTTAGTTAACTCAAGTTCAACCTTAAGTCAGGTTCTCTAAGATGGAGTCTGAACCCAAAAGATCTGGTCTCTCACCTCCAATTACTGAACAAACAAACTGCCAGCCTACTCGAACAGCGTGACTTTCTCAAATATAGAGATGTCTAGCTTATTTGCTCTGTTGTTTTTCTTTCTTAAATATTAATAAAATTGCACTCCAGCTTATGAATCCTTTCTTAAATTTGTTTAATAAGGAGAGCAAGAATCGCCAGATATTGGAACTAGAGCAATGGCTCAGTGACTAAAAGTACTCACTATTCTTGTGGAGGACTTGGTCTTCATCATCCACATGGCAGCCTATAAACATCTATGAATCTAGTTCATAGGAATCTGATACTGTCTTTTGACCTCTGCAGGCACTAGGTATACATATGATACACTGACAAATATACAGGTAAAACACTCATGTACATAAAATATTTTTTAATTATTGAAAAAAAAATAGAACCCCCCAGATGAGATACCAATTTCTCAAATCATATGAGTCACCCTAAGTGGGAATCCTCAAATTTTCTGTTCATAACTCCAGATCTCATTGAGTTGACAATTGAAATTTATCATTATGGGCTCCATAAGTCAAAGAAAAAAGGAGCAAAGAGCTGCATTTGAACTCGAAAGAGAAGTACTTCTTTTGTATCATAGACACTCTGGGAATCCGAATCTAAAACCAATTCCATACACATGTGAGACCTCTTAATAAGCACAGGCTATCCATACCCACGCATTGTAAAAAGAGGTCATCATGCTTCATAGGTGAGACATGAGAAGACCACAGTGCGGTAGGGTGGGTCTCAGTTCTCCCAGGCTAAGCTTGCAAAGTCTCATTCTGTTCAAAATCAAGCACACCCTTACTGCCCCATTGGCTGCCAACTGAGCTGTGTGCAGATCTGCTGCCTGTCTTTGTCTCCCTCCTCAGAGACCACAGAATAAATAGATTTACATGTATTTACACACATTCTTAGAATATTAAGTTAACTTGAACATTGTAGGAAAATTAATCTAAACAGTTGTTAAAACAGTGGCTGACATTTATTGAGAGTGTTTTATATGAATTAACTAATTCATTTGCTCTGCACTGTTGATGATTTTTTAAAAACGAATTAACTAAGTGACTCTCTTACTTCAACAAAAAGATGGGAATAATTATAAACCTTGTTGTAAAAGTGAGGAATGGGAAGCTGAGCAATGGGCCCAAGGCTGGGAAGTGTTAAGCAGAGAAGTCCAATTTTACACATAGTCTTTTGACACAGATGTGGCGTGGTTTCAAGTACAAACTTAAAAGTGGATAAACAATGATTAAAAGAACTTCAAAAGCATTGGATTTCTAAATGTAGCTCTTAGGGTAAGGGCCTTTCTCTTCTTTAAAGATTCTTTTTATAGTATGTTTGAAGCATATGAGCTTACATATGGCCTGTTATACATCACATTCGGGACTTCAAGATGGTTCTGTTACAGTAGTATTAAAGGCCCATGTGTCATGTAGCAACTCCTTCATAAACAGTTCCTGAAAGCAGGATGCTGCCTAAATGCAGACACAGGTAGTACCATCTAAATTCTCTCCCATGAAGGAAGGATTGAAATCATGCATGTTCCCTGGTGACTTTGTGCTTTAAGAGTCCTGTTTGTGGGTTGCTTTGCAGTCCTCTAGAGTTCTGACTTTATAAAGGCAAGCTTTATAAATGAAATGAAGACCAGATGTAGTAAGACAGTCACTACTTCACTATCCTTGGGGTCATCTAGCCACTGCCTTGAGATGAATTAATCCACCCCAAAAAATAGCAATAGAGGAGAGGAAGCAGTATGAAGTAAGAAAATGGGGGATCAAATTTAAATAGACAAACACAGGAAATAAGCATCCCTAAAGAGACCCCATGGTTGAGGCTGGTGTACAGGGAGGGCGAGAAAAGTTGACAGAGGACAGACAGTGGAGGCAGGAGTTGGTTGGCACAGTGGAGTCAATGGGACGACTGTGAGCATATGATGAGTTATGTGTTCTTGGCATAGACAGTGAGCCAGACACTCTGCTAGGCACAGGAGACCCAAAAGAAATCAGCATATGTCAAAACAAACACAGGAGGCAGGAGGGAGAGAGAACCTTTGAGAGTGCTTTCAAGGATGCTGTTCACCATCAGTCAAGCATAGCTAATTAAAGACATCAGAAAGAACATTAGGATCTTTCTTGGTGTGGTAACTGGGAAGAAAGAGGTCGACAGGGACACAGAATCCTTCAGTCCAACTGTTCATCCAACTGTGTGCTCAGCAGGTGTATCTGGAGACAGTTGTTGTGGACAGATTACTCATTAATGTCAGAAATTGGGAGGGGGAGCCAGAAATGGCATGGAAAAAAATCATTTCTGAATGTAAAAGAAGCCAAGGGACAGGACAGAATTCAGTGAAGGCTTTACTCTTCTGAGCTCTTACTGAAGGGTTTTACAAACTACAGGGTTGGTGGCACCATTGACAGAGTGGCCACCTGCTGAATGATAGCAGAAGCTTGGAAGTCATGTGGGAGGGAGAGTGGCTTATTCTTAAGAAGTGACCCAATTCAAAGAATGTGCCTTCTAGTCTGATTCATTTTCACACTTTTCTTTAAGTTTTCAGTAAGTTTGGTAATATTTCACATGAAGTCAGATGAGTAGTGAAAAAGCACATGCTTCTCTTGGTCCTTTTATGTCCTGTTGTAAATGTTGTTGGCTCTTCAGAAGTTGTATTATTTTTGCCTCTCTTCTGGAGGCCTGCTGTTCCCTTAATTGATGTGGTAGCATTTGACTGGCGTGTTGCCCATCCTCACATAATCAGTATTTTCCATATCTCAGTTGTTGCTCCATTTCATTAATTTTTTTCAAAAAATCACTCCCTATTTATCTATTTATAGGTTTTGAATGTGTGTAGTCTTTGCCCAAGCCCAGTATGATTTCCTTTATCTCCTTTCTTTTGATCTTTCATTTTCCTCTGTTCAGAATCAATCATTTTTCCCCTCGATACTTCCCTTTGATATCTGCTTCTTAAAAGTGCTGACACTATAATTGGGATTGTCTTAAATTTGTGCTTTATGTAAATTCTTCTGGTTATAGGTGGTCAATCTGGGAGACAGCAGGTCTCCAGTTGATGGTTCCTGATCTAGTGCCCCAGTATTGTCTCTACCCCACCCTTTCTTCAACAAAGTTCATTTCTTCAATGTTTCCTCTACTACATAGTTTTACCCTACTTTCTCTTTGACATTTCCTGGAACTATAGAATTTTCATAATTTAAAATCCCATTTCTGTAACTGCATGTCAGTTTATTAATTTTAATTAATGTTTGACAACTTTCTAAAGACTCATTTTTAAATTTAATCTGTATGGCTATTTTGCTGGCCTGTGTGTTGGTAGACCAGATGTATGCCTAATGCTTGGGGAAGCCAGGAAAAGGTATCAGATGCCCTGGATCTGGAATTTCAGATGGTTGTAAACTGCTATGTGGGTACAGGGGATGGAGCTCAGGTCTTCAGCAAGAACAGCAAGTGCTCTTAACCACTGAACTCTTTCTCCATGCCCTTGATAACCTGTAACACCATTATTTACCTATGGATCTAAGATCTTTAGGTTTCTCTTTCTCCTGTATTACTGCTTTGTAGAACCAACCTTGTATTAGCTCTATGTATTCTTTATTGCCTGGATCATTACGTTCATTTTAGTGGACTGATTATTGTGGCATCTCTTATCTTCAGACCTAAGCTTAGAAGAAACTCTGTCATGGAATTCAATATATATATATATATATATATATATATATATATATATATATATATATATATATATATATATATATATATACTGAATGAGTGAACTGGAACTTGCATTGACTCATGGGAGTATCACAGAATATCACACCATCTCCTTTTGTGTTGCTTTCAGTGATGTACATTTAGATGCAGTCAGGCAAGGTAAGACTGTGAATCTCTGGTTTCTCTGATTTCAAGATTTCACTAACTGTTTATCAAACCTTTTATCTAGTTAACTCAGCTTCTTGCTATTAAGATGTGTTATCTTCTTGGCTCAGAAATCAAAATCCCAGGGTAAAGAAAGAAAGAGGCCCTGTGTTCCCTGTCTTTGAAGGCCTGTTTGATTGTCCCCTGGCTTAAGCTTCCTGGGGCTAAATTATCTAAAACAGATCTTGTTGTAACATGTGAAATGTAAATTCTAAGGACTAAGAGGGCATTTGCTTGTGCCTGAGAAAGCTGTGGTTATGGAGAATAGCAATACAAATTATAAGCAAAACATACATTCATGCCTTCTATATCTGATATGATGTTTTTCAATCCTCTCTAGGTTCCTTGTGAGTCCTGGCTGCACATTAGCTCATACAGGATCACCAGATTTTATGTGAAAGCACAGGATACTACCAGCACCACACTGGCTAGTGACTGACAGTTCCTTTCTGCTTAAAGCATTATGGTCACTCATTTCCCTCAGGAATTGTGTCATCTGCTTGTTCCCAGACTTGATTCTTGCTATCATATGTCACAGGGCAAGCACATACTCTGAATTTTCTCCAATTGATTTTGAATTAGTTCATGAAAGTGCTCCCAACTCCACAGCACTGCATCAGTCTTCTGAGATCTCACTACATGCCAACCAAGTCCCTTCAGTTATTGTAATACTGGGTCATGATACCAAGCTCAAGTGTATCTGTCCCCATGTATAAAGGCATCTCTTACTCCCTGCTGTCATCAAGTTGGATGCAATGCCCACTCTAGGAAGAAAAGCTCTTTTGCCACAGTCATTGGTCCATTGCTGCTTCCATATACCTCTTCTGATACTATTAGAACAGATGTTTGGCCCTCACCAAGCTCCAACTGGCA
Organism: Uromys caudimaculatus; assembly: GCA_028551405.1. Classification (NCBI taxonomy): domain Eukaryota; kingdom Metazoa; phylum Chordata; class Mammalia; order Rodentia; family Muridae; genus Uromys; species Uromys caudimaculatus. The sequence continues at coordinate 25,878,575 of CM052705.1, forward strand.
CAAAAGACCCTCAGTGTGACCAAAGACAGCTACATCTACACCTTGAATTGTATGCCAGACTACTCCATTCCATGACCTCTATTTGCCTTTGAGTTGTATTTTGTTACAAGAAAACCAGAACAGGATACTTTACCAAATAATCAATAGATGTATTTCTCCTTTGTTCTTTATTTATTCCCTGTCTTTGTTGTAAACCTTAATTCCCAGGATTCTATGGGAAAAGTCTAAGACCAAAGGCTAGATAAGTCTGAATGTTCTCTCCCCCTTGCATTTTACTTCATCCACTTGAGATATTCTTGAGAGTTCAATTCCCTTATCAATATTAACATTCTCTTTCCTAAGAACTTCACAATATTGTGGTAATTAGGCCTCTTTTGGAACTGCCTGATGGGCTTGCTAGTGTTACTATGTGCATCCATCCAAACTGGAATCACACCTTCACCCTTGGAGTGCATATGATCCTGAAAATAAACACACCAGGTTTGATTGTGAGGCCAACCCCTATCCCTTGATTTATTATTATAGAACCATTAGCACTTCTGGCCCTTGACACATTTATTTCCCATAATCCTTTTTGTCTATGTGTAGCAGTTCAGGCTCGAAGATACTTTGACATCAACCACTTAATTAGTTTCAAAATAACACTACTACATAAGCATCATAGGTACCATTTTAAATATCTTAATCTTCATGTGACCAATATATTCAAAATTGCCTTTTATCCAAAGCTACCTGTTCTGGTTTTGTTTATGTGGTTGTCACAAAATAGCCTGACAAGAAACAACTGGAGAAAAAAGGATGTATTTTAGCTAACAGTCCACAGGTCATCCTTGTAGGGAAGCCAAAACAAGAACTTCAGTCAGTCATATCATACCCACAGTCAGGAGCATGAGCAATGAATGCATGTATGTTCCTATGCTTCACTTGATTTCACCACTGGTATACAGCTCAAGACCCTGCCTAGGGAATGGTGCCACCCAGAGTATACCGAGTCTTCCAACGTTGATTTAATTAAGACAATCTCTCCCAGGGCAATCTAATTCAGAAAATTTCTCATTGAAACTCTCTTCCCAGGTGATCCTAGGTTGTGTCAATTTACAACTACATGAGTTGCACAATGTGAAGGGTACTCAGTTATTACTTCTTACAATTCAAATATATAACATTGATTTTCAAAATCTCTGGGTCATGTTAATAAAGTTTAGATAAGGATAGCCTAAGCTTAATCATAACTATACTTTATTAAGGAATTTGAAATGTTAGTCAAATTTGGTAACCTCATAACTTATTTGTAATCCATTCAGAAGTCTGGCAAAAGAAGATTTTGCTAGTGTTCCCTTCTAGTAAAGAAATGTGAGGATGATTTCATCTAACACAGGAGGGGAAACAATTTTAAGCAAACATTAACTCATTTAATTCTTTTATAAACTCTTATCCAGGGGAACAGCCCCATTTACAGGTTTAAGAGAATTTCAATTCACTTCATTGAGCACAACTCCAGTTGCTTTGTTGCCAGATCCTGTGCCGAGTTGCAAGGAGGGATTATAGAACTGATTACAAACCAGACCTAAAAATCAAAAAAGTTCACAATGTGCTAGGGAAAATAAACCTCATACACAAATAGCTAGGAGAGGGGTGGACTGTGATGAGAAACATAAAACTGAGCTAATCCAGGAGTAAACAAAACAAGCCAGCATTCTTTAAAATGTAAATAGCTCTCCCTCCCTTGCATATGGGAGTAAAAATCAAATTCACTTGATAAATCAAATATGCAGGAGATGACCCCAAGCACCCACCCAAGATATACCCATGTATGGGTCCCTAGAGCAGGAGTTGCTCTTATTGAAACACAAGTGCTCTAGAGGCATTGAAAGGTGTTGTTCCTAATCAGTAGCAGATTTTAGAAGCTTTGGTATTGACCACTGGGTGGATGTCAGGTGACTCTACTGCCTGGGTGGTCTGACTCAGCCCAGTCTCTTCTGTCACAATTGATGTCTTCTCATTTCATTAGGGAGTATTAGATTTCCACGGGGCAGATTCCTATTTCCACAGGGTACACACAACTCACTAATGATGATAGCAAATAAGAAAGCTATGTGTATCCATCCAAACTGGAATCACACCTTCACCCTTGGAATATAGTTGTGATTACATTAAAGACACATTACAAGTCTGTCGCCTCTCATTCCATTTATTGTGTGTGTGTGAGTTGCATCTGATCCCTTTATCTCCCATTAAATTGCAAGCATTTCCTTTGGATTCAAATGTGCCTTCTCTACTACAAAACAGCAGCACACCCAACAGTTCCAGTTAGGAAGTGAACAGGAAACACTGCATCCATTTAAACAAGCCGGTATATGGTCTACTATGCACAAACATGCTTTTCTGATTGCAAAATGTAGATTACAGACATTATGCCTGGGACTTGCCTTCAATTTTCTTTTAAAAAGACAAAGCATAGCTGGTTTATACCCCCTGTGTCTCATCTTCAGTATCTCTTTTCTCTTAAGTGGCATATTTTCAGACTACTTCATGCATAAAGACCTGTTAAGGATGATTGGCAGTACTCAGAGGTTGGCAGTGTGGGGTGTGCCTGGGTTAAAGGTCAAAGAAGGGTAATAAAAGACTACTATCTAGAATGCCAACAAAGGGATTTTTTAAAAGGGATAACCTGTTACATCTTTATGTCTGTTTTAAATATCATGCATTGAACATTTTCTTTTTTATATAAAAGAACATTACCAAGTCTTTTATATATAACTGTAATTACAAAACTTAAGTAGATAGGCTAATCTTTATTGCTCTCACATTGTGGGAAAGAAATAAAGGCCAGGGATGTGGTTAAGACAAGATGGGGAGCACAATGGAAGCAGATGCTTTGAAGATTGGTTCTATCCTCTCCGCCTGGATTCTGCAAGCACCATGGACCCAGTTCTAGGAAAACAGGAATATTAAAGTGTGAGTTGTGGACTTTGTCCCAGTCATCTCCCAATGTTATTACCACTGCCTTTCACATGGACATCAAAGCATTGTCCTGTAACTGTCTGTGTGAACACATAAACCACACAATGCCTCTCTCTGGGTACCTATTTGAGTCAAAGGCAAAAACAAAATACAAAAACAAACAAAAAAAACCCCAAAAATATAAAAATAAACAAACAAAAACCAAAATCCCATAGAACAAAAATTGGGATGTGAAAAGCACTCAAAGAGGTTGCATCTGAGGTGGTGTTCAGTGGAGTAGAACACAGAATATAGAGCACTAACATACCAAGCCTGGAGGTGTATTCATTCATCACAGATATTAGTTCCTAACTCTTTGTATGAACTGATGGCTGCATGGGAAGACAAAGATCATCATTCAAATGCAGGCAGCTATGAAATGGAAATCTCCTGGGAAGTTGGTTATGCACGCACATTTACCAGTCAGGCAAGAGGTGTCTCAGATGCTGGCCAGGAAATGTCTCATGGTCTTGGGAAGGTTACTTTGATGCTCAGTGAGTTTTCTACCGAAGTCTCCATTTCCATCATGTGTGATGCAGACAACCTTGAGATCTCAAAATTCTGTTTTCTGCTTCTTTCCCACTAGGAGAGGCTGCAGAATCTTAAGCTTAGCTGTTGTTCTTGTGAAGAGAAATTATCTCGGGATCAGTAGATTCCGCATTGATAGACGCCATCCTATCTCCCTGCATGATTGTATTAATTCTTATAAGTACATATCTGCTCCAAATCTTATGTTCTGGATCAAAATGCGTTATAACGAGCTCAACATTGTTTTTCAGTTTTGCTCACAATCAATTTGCAAAGCCACTGATACACTGTGATTTCTATTTTCTGGCCCATCATAGCCCTTCTGGCTTAAGCTTACCACAGCATCTGCAGTACTGAATGGAACAGTTTCTAATCTGTGGAGCACAGTGGAATCTCATGAGCTCTAAACTGTAGTGGTTCCCACAGTGTGCTTTATGTCTGCTCATGAGAGACCCACACCAGGCCCTTGGGAAGGGAAAAAATAAATAAAATTTAATTTGATTCCTTTGCCTGCTTTTAAGACCATCATAAACTGTCATTGGTTAGTTACTAGGAAATAAGATTTAAAATATTTAAAGTAATTGATTTTTCCCTGTGTAAACAACTTCAGAGCTAAGCTAAGGGTTAGCATATTATCCTTACATTTCCCTTGGCAGACACTGGGGAGAGGAGGGAGGGGTGTTTGGGAAGATGTAGCTATAATCTTTCCCAGCCGAAGTTCTTAATTACACTCAGGTCTTGAATCCTCAAGTTAGTGTATTTTGCCCATTCATTGCTCAATAAATATTAATTGGTGTAGATGGGTTATAATTTAGCATGTGTGTGATCTATAATTTACCTGTAGCCTATAATTATTTTAAATGTTTGAATAAGAAAGTTGATTGGAGTGAAAAGAAAATAACTTATTTAACTTTGAAAAATGTTATTATGATCTAAGTCTTCATAAAAACCACCCAAACTCATGTGGCATTTCACACAGACTGGGGACTATCATCCACCACCTCCCATCCCTAAGACAAGACCATAGTTGACACCGAACTCGGGTTGATGCAAGCTCTGAAGTTTTCTGGTAAAAAAGAAACAGTTCCTGCTATTGACCCAGATGAAAATGACCGTTTTCAAAGAAAAAGAAATACCTCCTTTGTACACAAGAAAAAGCCCGCAGGAGCCCACAGATTTTATTCCAGGGTGTTTATTGCCGTTTGAAGTTCACTGACAGCTTTGTATATCCATTTGATGGGTTTTAGTCATGATGCTGCCCCTATTTCCCTCCTATCCTCCATCCCTTCCTGGTGAGTTCCTTCTCCAAAAGTCCCCTCTTCTTATTTTGTGTGTTCTTATTGAATGTGATCTCACGACATTCAGTGAGCCACACACAAATAAATATAACATTTATTGAATTTATTCTTTAACAATTAGATTGTGTATCAAATGCATTCTGACTTCTGTGATCATGCTTACGAAATCTAATCTTCCTCCCAACCCTAGTCTCACACCTTCTCCCTACAAGTCATTTTCCCACATTCACTCCTTTTGTTTTGTTTGTTTATTTCTTTGTTGTTGTTTTGTTTTGTTTTGGAGAAACACTAAGTTTTAGGATCCATGCAGCAATAGGTAATAATTTCCATGACTGATGATAAATGATTAGACCACAAATAGGTTCTATAATATTTAAATGCTGGCTTTATTATTAATCACTACCAATAGGTAGATCCAGCTGACTTTTTTTTTTTTACCATAGAGTATAAGGACATGGGAAAGGCACATTAGAAAGCTCTGATTGTTGACTCTTAACTATTAACAAATGAATGTTATTTATTAATGAGGTTGTGTGTTATTTCCAGACATGCACTACTCAGATATAGGCGAATGGACTGTATTGTTGACATACTAATTACAAATACTGATAGAATTCAGTGCAATATATCTATCCCCTCCCTACAATGGGCACTGACCAAAACCAAGTGCAGTGTCTGATCTAATCAGATTCACCTCCCTAGGAATATGAGAGGACAGTTTTAACAGGGCCTCCTCACTCTGTGTGCCTAGGAGTGCCTTAAATGATTCAACTTAGGATGTTGACAGGCTTCCTCCATTTTCTACCCAATATACATGTGAGAGAAGCAAGGGAGAAAGCTCACCTAAGAAAGAATTAAGAAGATACAATGAACAGAGACTGAAGTCAAGGACATTGCAAAGTTCCTATCGTAGTCTCCTCAAGCCATTGTACCCCATCCTTCTACATCTAGAAGAGGTCCGTTGCTCTGTACCTTTCAAGATGCAGCAGCTGTCATGTCTTCCCAACCTCTTTCCCACTAGTGTCTATTGTTTATGTTAAAGATTGTTATACCATTTCGTTTTCTAAAAATTGACTATACCTTCTTCCCTCACGATTTTTACCCCACAGACTTTGCAGTTCACATGCTACCTACCCTCCAAAACATTTCTTCAAAGACCAAGAACAAAACCATTTTTGAACACTCTTGGAGAAGAGAGATGATGACACACCTGAAATAATTTTCAGTCTCATAAAACCAAACATTTTCATAATCAAATTGGCCAACAGGGATAACCTACTGCCCATGGCGTCAGGCCTCCATGACCTTGAGTGCTAGTGGGAGGAGGTTTAAAATGTGCAATTAGAGAGGAAAGAGAAGGTTGCCATTCTCTCCCAGTCGCTTGGACACTTGCACCTGGTAGAACATCTGTGTCTCCCAGTCACCTGGACACTTGCACCTGCTAAAATACCTGTGCACAAACAAGAAAACACACACACACACACACACACACACACACACACACACATACATACACAAACACACACAAACAGGGGGGAGGGAGAGGGAGGGAGGAAGGGAGAGAGAGGGGAAGGAAGAGAGAGAGAGAGAGAGAGAGAGAGAGAGAGGGAGGGAGGGAGGGAGAGAGAGAGAGAGAGAGAGAGAGAGAGAGAGAGGGAGGGAGGGAGGGAGGGAGGGAGGGAGGGAGAATGACTTAAAAAAGGAGGGGCTGACTAAACCACTAGTATCCCAGTAACATCTCTGCAGTATTTCCAAGCTGTGGGAACACTCTACCAACCTCTACTGCTCTCTTGGACCTTGTGATGACAATTGCTATTCTTTCTGCACTGTCTTTCAGACTGTCTTGCTTTGCAGTTCTGTTATCATCTCATGAAACTTTAAAACTCTCCACCCTTCCTTCATTGTAGTCAACTTTAAATAAATTCAGAGTGTCACTTGTTAAAATAAATGACATTTAAACAAGCTCAGCATGGTAACTCATTCCTCATTATCATAGAAAGCTCTTCTGAAAGGTCTATAGTACATTATCTCTATGAAATGGATTTTACCTTCAATATTAACCTCATTGCTTAGGGAGAACAGGAGGCAAGCACTCTGGTGAGAGGTGGCGTAGAAATGCATAGGTAGATTGATAGAACCGCACAAGTGATGATAATCTAAAACAAAAGCAGAGAAAGCATTTAGGTTAAATATTAGGTAGCAAATCCAAGCCGGGAGAGCTGTGATGATTGAGCAAGCTGTCATGGAAGACTGAAGAACATTGGCTTTATTTTGGCTGCTCAGAGCTCACTGTGTTTATGCTTCTGCTGAAAGAGAAGTGACCTACAGGGTGAGTGCATTGACTAAAATGCGCTCCACTTGTGGAAACTGAGACCCAAGGTGCTGAGTAATTAAGTAACGTGCTTCATTGTGGAGATGAAGTCAGCAAACACAGTATCCCTGCCCTCATGGGACTCTTAGAAACCTTGCAGTCCTTTGTGTGTCTGAGTGTTTCCTAGCACACCTGGGTGTATAAGAACGTGTGCATGAGGAAGCTTGAGATTGATATGAGGCAGCTTCTGTGGTTATTCTCTATCTTATTCATGGAGGCAGGCTCTCATTTGAACCCAGAGCTCATCCACAGGGCTAGTGTAGCTAGCCAGCTTGCTCTGTGAATTCCTGTCTCCACCTTCTGAGTGTTAGGATTATAGGCAGACTGCAACATCCACCCACCATTTCATGGGTTCTAGGTGAGTATCAGAACTCTGGTCCTCATGCTTGCTTGACAAGGACTTACCCACTGAACTATCACCCCAGTTCCAGAGACCCCATGGTCCTTTGCTTATTCTGTCTCTCTAGGCCTTTTGACACAAGACCAGACCTACTTCCTCGTTTGATTCTCTGTATTTTCTTCATTTTACCTTCTTCAATTCCTCTATTTTAAGAATGTAAAACCAATGGGTCACACTGCCTGTTGTTTTGACTATGAAGTTATTTTCTTTGCAGCTGTATTCCCAGAAAAATGTAGCCAGTAAACAATGTTTCTACTTAATAACCCAATAACCCAATAACACAAAGAGAACTGCTCAGGCAGAGAGCTCTAAACCATGGCCCAGGATAAGTCACTAGAGGGATTCATCCATACTCAACTGAGGCCTGGAGAAGCTTTGAATGGTGAGACACAGAGAGAGGCACGGTTGTCTATCTCCAAAACACCTCCTTTTGAATCTTGATGTCTAACATATAGGGCCTTTTTTGGTACAGACTCTCCTAAATTCTGGTCAGGGGCTATGAGCTTTGTGTATCTTCTGAATAGGCATGCACAGTGTTTGTGCCATAAACTTAATCCTGACTATGTGGTACGACAGCACATGTCTAAAGGAAAGCTAAGCCTTTGTGGTATCTCTAAACTAGGCACAGTAAGGAAAGGAGGCAAGTTTCACAAGCAGAGGATAAAGAATTCCAAATACAGGACAGGACTCCTGAGCTATTTCTTTTGCAGCAAAAACAAATAAAGAGGGTAATGCCACAAGGCAGTAGAAAGGACATTCAGTATGAATGAGCATTACTTCTAAAACCTGAAAATGTGATTGTATTTTATAGAGAAAGTAAAAGTATGGATGGGAAGTCTAGGAATGCAAATTACAATCTGCAAATTCTAATTTGCAAATCACTTTGTAATCTGGGAGTTGTTTTTCTTAGATCCTCAACAGGCGATAGTTGCAGGAAGCATTCAAGAACATTCCCTCATATGTATAGGATATCTGGACAGGAGATACTTACATAACAAAACCCATTTCTGTGTCTCCCAGCCCTTTCCTTACTGGATATTATAATAAATGAGTTCCGTGAGTATGGCCATCTGGGCCCCACGGATTCCAGTGAGCTTTAGTGGTCAATTTGACACATGTTTAAGATACCTGGGAAGGAAGTGTCAATTGAGGTACTACCCAGATCATCTTGCCCTATGAGTATGTCTGTGATGAATTATCTTGACTGTTAATTGATTTAAGGTCTCAGCCCTCTATGGGAGGCACCATTGTCTGAGCATATGGTCCTGGGCGGGATACAAAAGCTAGTTAAACATGAGCCTGAATGAGCAAGCAAGCAGTGTTCCACTACTGTTTGAACTTCATATTTTGATGAGTTCAGATCCTGACTTCCCTCAATGATAGACTGCATCTTGTAAGCTAGAACAAACCTGTTCCTCCTAAAAGATGTTTTGATCATGGTATTTGTCCCAGCATCTGGGTGAAACTCAAACAGCATCCTGTAGGATTTCCCTTACATTAAATATATTCTTATAAGAACCCCCAATGCTCCAAAGCTTAACTTTGGAACTCATACAAGTTAAGTGTTTAAAATAACTATTTACTAGCAATAATGAAAATATTTGAGATACTCTTTAAAGTTTTAGTTGTGAAATATCAATAAAATAATTGCCTAATTCTAAACCGTGTACAATTCTAATTAATTCTGAGTGAGACATTTTTTTTCAGCTTCAAAGATTGCCTTACTTGTATTGCATAACAAAATAATAGTATAATTAGGAATAAATTTGTCACTTTTATAAGTAATTCCTTTTTATTATGTGTTTGGAAGCAAAGCACATGCATGATTAAAGTCTCTTTTAAAAGGTTTTTATTAATTACTATGATTATTATGGAAAATCAGGGTCCACAAACTGCAGAATGCACCCCAGAGAAGATGTACAAAGCCACAAAACATGGCAGAAACCCTGATAGATCCTGAATCCAGGTTTGCTAGTCTCTGTGTTCTGAGTCTCCCTATCTACCTTTTTCCTCATGGAAGTTAGGGGAAGGGGCCAACTTTCACATCTCTTGCTGTTTGCTGGCAGGTAACCTCCTTGTGGTACAATGGAAGAAGTAGTGTTTTGTCTCAGTCAGCAGTTCTCTACCTGTGGGCCATGACCCCTTCAGAGATCAAATAACCCTTTTGGAGGAGTTTCCTAAGACCATCTGCTTATCAGATATTTGTGTTATGATTCATAACAGTAGAAAAATTACAGGTATAAAGTAGGAATGAAAATAATTTCATGGTTGGGGGTCATACAATAGGAGGGATCACATTAAAGGGTCACAGCATTAGGAAGTGTGGGACAAACAGACACACACAGGCATGGTTGTCCTTTTCCCAAACACCTCCTTTAGAATCCTAATGTCTAACATGTTGGTCTCAGTGCTTTACTGCTCACAGTCACCTTCCTCCATTATCTCTGGTCTTGGTTAATTAATCCTAGACACAGAGAACTGGAAACCCTCTAGCCAGGATGGATCTTTCTGTAGATGCCACACTCACCTCAGTTATGGCTCCTTTCCTGGTTCCATTTCTGTTGCTCTAATAAAACACAATGACCCAAAGTGACTTTGGGGAGGGTCTTCTTTAGCTTACAGTTCTAGGTCACAGGCCACCATCGCAGTGAAGTCACAGAGCAGGAGTACAAGAGCGCTGGTCCTACCACACCCATAGGAAGGGTAGAGAGGATAAATGCACCATGCTGACTGCTTGTGCTCAATTAGCTCTACTCTACTCAGCCCATGAAATGGTGATGCCCTCATTCAGAGAGCTTCTCCCTATCCTAATTAACCATCAAGACAATCCCTACAGGCCTGACTGCGGGCCAACCTGATCTAAAAAAGTCTACAACTGAGGCTGTCTTCTCAGTTGATTGTAAGTTGTGACAAGCAGATATTTTAAAAACTAGTCAGCATATAGAGTGACAAGCTACTCAAGGGCAAGGACTGAGTCTTGATTTTGCTGTTTCTTTCTTAGATCCCTAACTTAGAGGCACTGACAGCAAACATTCAAGAATATTTCCCGAGCCAGAACCTTGGCATGTGCTTGTAGCACCAGATGAGAAAGATGAGGCAGGAAGACCACATAAGTTCAGGAGTTTGAGAATAGCCTGTAGACTATACCTTAACTGCAACTTTAAGAAGACATAGTTTTTTAATATATGAGCCAATTAATGGTATAATAAATCGCTGTTAGTTTGTTACCAGATTCTACTTCCAAACTTGGACTCCTATAGCTTTGTGTAGAGTTCTTATAAGTTCTACTCCTTATTCTGGATTAGAATGTTAACTCCTCCATAATGTCTAGTACGTTCTACCTGAGAGGTCATACTTCAACATAAAATCTGTCTCTCCAGTATTACATTAGGATTTATAGCAGGACCAGAATTTCATAGATCATCGTAGCCACCAGAGTACTTAAATATCTCTTTCTTCAAGTCCCTCCTATTGCAGGAGAAAACCAAGACCCAGGTATGGATGGAGCATAACCAAACTCTTTCTGAATTACATCTTCTAGAACACAGCATTTCCAATGCTACTTATGAGTTGCCAGGCCCTTTCCTTCTGGAAATTGAGACCAGTAACTTAAGGAGGACACAAAAGAAGTCCATCAGATAAAGAAAGAGACAAGTGGGGTCGCCAGGAAGCACTGTGCTCCAACAGACCTTTCGCTATAAGACCTCCATTCTCTGATCTGTTCTTTATATCCATACACATTCACAAGTATTCTTGGACTCATACCACTGCTACGGCCATCTGTCCACTTCTTTCCTAAGTCTCGTTGCTCTGCCTCTGTCTCCTCCCTCTGAAGCCCTGCTGCCCTCTCACTCACTTAGCCCATTTGCTAAAAGACAGCACTATCTGCTAACAATGACTGACATCACTGCCAGATGATGATCCCCATGGAAACCACATAAAAATGAACAGTAGTCAGAAGACATGTATCCTATTTTAAGTCCAGACTCTGGTTTCCTACGCTTTCTCTGTCTGGTTCCCTTTAACCCATTCCTCAGTCTACAAATGACTAAGCAAACATCAGTTTATATTATGGGAGAACACTGGAGAAGAACATGGGCTGAATGGTGTGAAGAGAGCAGGGCAAAGGTCATCGCTTGTTTTCCTCACAGTTCAGCACTACTCCTAAAAAAAAAAAAAATGGCAGTTCACCCATCCTAGGCAACTCCCAGGACAACTGGAGAAAACCTTGATGGCTCCATGATGAAGAATCATAAGAGAGTTTTCTACATCCTGCCTAGATTCTCAGACCATTCTCCAAAATCCTGTGGATGGTACCTAGGAATAGTATTAAGATATACTTTTTCTCCCCTTTAATGAGACCTTTGAAATGCCCAAAAATCTTTTCTAAAACCCTTCTCAAAAATTGCTATAAATACTTCACCTACAGGACCAATAAGGTGCTGAAATAACGAAGGAAAGAAGTAAAGAAAGAAAGAAAAGAAAGAAAGAAAGGAAGGAAAGAAGGAAGGAAGGAAGGAAGGAAGGAAGGAAGGAAGGAAGGAAGGAAGGAAGGAAGGAAGGAAGAGAAGGAAGGAAGGAAGGAAGGAAGGAAGGAAGGAAGGAAGGAAGGAAGGAAGGAAGGAAGGAAGGAAGGGATTCTGTTTCTCTGTGATAGCAGGTCTGGTGACTGAATATGTGTATCAATAACATGTAATAAAATGGAGCACAAATTTCGCAAGGATGCGATAAAGCACTGGGTCTGGCCCATACATGAGAAAGAAAAAAAAGTGGAGAAAGCCTCCTTTTTGAGTCATCATTCAGGCTAACCTTAGAACACTGGCCTTAGATCTGGGGTTGATGGTAGCATAATCAAATATTTCAGAGTGCTTGAATTTTACAGCAGCTATTAAAAGTGCGGAGAGTTATAGCAACGGCAGCTAAAGGCTCTCAAAATCTGTGTGATATTCCCCATCTTTCCACTGTGCTATTCTTTCTAGCTGCTCCCTTCATGTCTTGAGCATACACATGGTTGTTTGAAGAATGTTTGGTCAAATGTGTCCTACATGTTTCCCCCAGAATAGCAAAAGGGGAAAGAGAAAGGATGGGGGGGGGGGGCTTCATGAGGCCGGACCTATGATTGTGAGAATATCCACAGATTTAGATATTATCTTAATTGGGCACTGACATAATTCACCTCATAGAAATTAGTTTTTCTTACTTATATGTCTCCCAAGAGCCTGCTCATCTGTGACAGCACTCACAGAGTCATGAACCCTGCATTACTAATCACTTTGGAGAAATGACCAGGTGTTTGGGATGGTCAAGAATCCCCATTATCAATTAGATACATGTTATCATGTCTCCCAGTTTCCAAAAGCAACTTAGATCCTGCCATTGTGCCTTTTTCCTACTTTCTCCAGAATTTATAGATTCCCTCAAACTCGTATAGCATTTACTACATGAATCTATTCAGCATCTCATTGACCACTAGATTTATTCTTGTCTGAGCTACATAATAATTGTCCCCAGCAAGTAGAGAGTGTGACCCCCATGTTTCTTCTATCAGTCACAGTGATGATGAAATGAGAACCACAAAGTACAAATTCATCTGTTCATCTACCTTCAAATGATTATTGAGCACCCGTTACCGTGTCAGGATTTATCTTGGGCATTAGCCTTATATTCAACCACCAAGTTTGAAAGTTCTCAGTATAATGAGAGGATCAACCATGTGGAGCTAAAATGGTCACAGTGTACAATGACATGCAACAGATGTAAAAACAGTGTGAGTTCCACTGGGGTACTGGGGAAGGACAGACTCCCAGGGGTGACAATGGGATTATATCTCAAAGCATCTCTATAAATACTTGTTGATTAATTAGGGGAGGAGTAGGTGTCTTTGGGGATCACAGGGACAAACTGCCCTCATTAGGTGATGATGAGAGAAAACTTTTCCTTATAGTGAAGGAACTCATGGGAGAGCAAGTGGAAATATGTGTTAATGATAAGGAAAGGAAAAATTCAGGCGCAAAAGGCTCATATACATCATGAGTATCTGACCAGTCTCTTACATCTGTCTTACCTTAGGGGAGAGGGGTTATCCCCTCCTTTCTGTTTTCTTCCCAAGTCCTTGGACATGCGTTAGTCCAGAGATAGCCACATGGCAGCAATCTAGTCCAGGAAACCATGTGGACTCAAGCTCACAGCTGACTGGCCAAGGGATATACACAGATCTCTCTTAGAGACCCTGGCCTGGCAGGGGATTGGAACCTGTGTGTGATTTGGGCTTTGCCTGCATAGTTTATTTATTCTGCAGCATATGCTGGCTCAGAAAATGAAGGCAGTTCCAATTTTCCTTGTTCATTTTAGTTCTCCCTTAATTCGCATAAGGTGCATTCTGCTGGATTCTCATCCTTATGGTTTATAAGTGAAACATCTGTGATTTTTTTTTGTCCTTTGAACTTTTGAGCCAAATGGCCTAAAACTACCAACAGTTGCCCTTTCCCCTGGATCCACGACCAACAGCATGGTGTGTAGTAATGAGCATCTTCTGCAAACTGGTGATGTTTTCATTCTTATAACTCAGTTCGTACTGTCCTTGGGCTTGCACATCCTCAATCTGCCTATGGATCAATGTCAAAGAGAAAGAAAACATGGAGTGATGAGGAAGGATGCTTGGCCCAGAGGAAGAAGCAATCTAATCACACATATATCAATTGAGGCATCCCTAGCCCTGTTCCCAGATCGTGTTCCATCACTTTTAATGGGTGTCTATTCATGCCTACCTTCACAGTTCTTAAGAACTCTTTCTTTCTATAAGGCAGTGGTAACTCAGGATTTGTAGCTGTCCATATTAAATAGAAAGAGACAGAATTGGGTCTGTCAAACAACAAACTTCTAAGAAAGACTTGTACTTTCAATTCTATTTATGCCTAAACAGTAACAACCTAAAAGAACTCATTACACTAAAATTCATGGGAGTGGCCAGCCAGGGTGATCTTCATCATTAATCTTAGGGTTTAGGAGTCAAAAATAGGACACTGAGGAGTTCAAGGTTAACCAAAGCCATATTGTGAGTTTGAGGCCAGTCCCAACATCATAAGACTCTATCAAAACCCCAACCAAAACTAAAACAAGGGCAGAAAAATAACTCTCATGGTTGTGAAACAATTAGTTCTAGAAAGCGCAATGGCATATCTCTGTCAAATAGCATGGGTTTTTTTTCTTTTTCTTTTATTTTTTATTTTTTGATACTTTATTTACATTTCCAATGTTTCCCCCTTTCCAGGTCTCCTCTTTGGAAACCCCCTACTCCTTCCCCCTCTCCCGCCTTTATGAGGGTATTCCACCTCCCACCCACCCACTAACATATTCCCACCTTGACATTCCCCTTTACTGGGGTCTCTAACACCCTCAGGCCCAAGGGCCTCTCCTCCCCCTGATGGCCAACAAGGCCCTCCTCTGCCACATATGTGTTTTGAGCCATGGATCCCTCAATGTGTATTTCTTGGTTGATGGTCCAGCCTGGAGGAGGACTGGGGGGTCAGGCCAGTTGACACTGTTGCTCCCTCCATGGGGGTGCCACTCCCTCAGTTCCTTCAGTCCCTTCGCCAATTCCTCCATCTGGGACCTCACTCTCAGTCCAGCGGTTACTGTAAAGTGAAAATTGGGTATTCAGAACTTTTGGGCTAATATCCACATATCAGTGAGTACATACTGTGTTTGTTCTTTTGTGATTGAGTTACCTCGCTCAGGATGATATTTTCAAGTTCCATCCATTTGCCTGTGAATTTCATGAAGTCATTGTTTTTAATAGCTGAGTAGTACTCCATTGTGTAAATGTACCACATTTTCTGTATCCATTCCTCTGATGAGGGACATCTGGGTTGTTTCCAGCTTCTGGCTATTATAAATATGGCTGCTATGAACATAGTGG
>CM052705.1:25894592-25945509 GCA_028551405.1 Uromys caudimaculatus
AAAAAAAAA
The DNA here is from genome assembly GCA_028551405.1 of Uromys caudimaculatus. NCBI lineage: Eukaryota > Metazoa > Chordata > Mammalia > Rodentia > Muridae > Uromys > Uromys caudimaculatus. Next base: position 25,894,602 of record CM052705.1, read on the forward strand.
AAAAAAAAAAAAAAAAAAAAAAAAAAAGAAAATATTCTTCATGTCTTTCATGTGTGTATCAGGCCTGAGTCTCAAGACAGTGTTTTCATCTATCTGAGCCAAATAACTCCTGCAGTCTATTTAGCATCTAAAGATGTAGATAGCCACAGATAATCATTTTCAAACATTTCTCAAATACATGATTAGCAGCCAATAGCTAGACCCATAGATAAATGGTATTTGCCTTCCTAGAAACCACAGTAGAGTGAGAATGTAAACAATTAACAGACATAAGTGGTATAAAATACAGGACTGCAGGAGGCAAAGAAGGGAGTGAAATAAGCATATGACAGATCACTTGTTTTAAATGAGGAAGTCTACCCCAGGATGACTTTCCACGATCTCATATCGTCTTCTTTGCTCTTTTTGTAGAGTTGGGATGTCATCATTGAATCAATGGTACTCAAGAAATATATCACATTCTAATATACTATGCAGCATGTCATGGTATGTGTGTGAAATGGCCCCTCCCCCACAAAAGTCTCAAACTGAAGGCTTAGTCCCCAGCTGCCCATGTTATGGAAAGCTCATAGAAACTTTAGGAAGCGATACAGCTGAAGAAAGGTCACTGGGGTATGCCTTCAAAGTGATCTTGACACTGGTGTCCCCCCACCCCAACTCTTTCTAGTTTTGCTTTCCTGGACACCATAGGTAAGCAGATTTACCTGATCCTTGGCATAAGTAGTCTACTTCATTACATAGTACTGCACACAGCAGAGCCAAATGTAATGGACCAAGGCCTCTGAATGCGTAAGCAAAACCACGTCTTCCTTCCCTCAACTTTTCTTCTTGTTATTCTGTCACAGAGACAGAAAGGTGAATACATTTTATGCAATAAATAAATTTTATCTAGTTTATTCACACACACACACACACACACACAGAGAGAGAGAGAGAGAGAGAGAGAGAGAGAGAGAGAGAGAGAGAGAGAGAGAGAGAGAGAACCCTTGAAGAAGAATACCCTTTCTAAAGGTTTCCTGGTTTGTTCTATGTCACTGGTTATACAAAGTAGAAGTGTGTGTGGAAACCAGAGAAAGAACACTTTGCACATTGTCAACAAAACCCCTCTACCTGGCACACTGTTGCTGTGAAAGAAGAAGCAGAGAGATACAAGTCTCTGCCAGGGACTCATATTTACCTGCAACTTAGCTTTGAATTACTCAAGTGGATGAATACTTTGAAGAATATGCTCTTCAAAGCTCACATTTTAGCTTAGCAAAAATGCCTCAGGATTAGAAACAATAGAAGACACAGCCAGGGATCTGCTTGCTCAACTCTCTCTTTTAGAAGGTGTAGACAGGGAGCATAGGATTGTTTTACAAGAGATAAATGTCCCTGCTCTGGATTCTGAACAACTGAGAACTTGGTACCTTGTGTCTGTGATAGAAGATAGATACCTTCTGACAAGTAGTAGATATTTACCCTCACCTTCCTTTGATTTGTTCCCTACTACCTGGAACCTCATTTTAAGTGACTGTACCAATACCTTCAATCCAGGCAAGTAGGGTCCCTGAAAAAAACTGATGTACCATCTCAACTTAAACACCAAAGATATCATTTTTGGAGCATGTTTTATGCAACATGTCTCAACAGAAATCACCTTATTTTGGAAGTCAGATCACCAAAGGTTCATCATGGCCGCTTCTACAGTTAACTTCCCGATGACTTCCTCTGACAACTCTTTTCAGCTCTCTGGGATAAATGAGTCATCCTTTAAGGGAGATGAAGATAAATAACCCAAATGATTTCCAGCTCCGTGGTTCTCTGATCAAGTGAGGCTGCAATGACCTCAACTAAAGCAGAAAGCAATAAGACATATTAGCAGAGATTCTGCTGTCTCCAATACCGTGTTTAAAGCTATTTCACATTCAGAGATCATTGGCTGGCAACTTAACTCTATGGCAAATATGTGCTATTTGACAATTGAAGGCAATTACTCATAAAACTACACAATTACCAAAAGAAAAGAAAAGAGACACTCACAATAAATCCATATGCTTTAAGAATAAATCTTACAATTTTTTTTATGACAAGTTGAGTACCGGAACCACAAATTTCTGACACATTTTACTTTTAGCTAATTCAGAATCGTCCCTAATAAAGTGTTCCTTCTACTTCTCCGTAGAAAGAATTCCATATCTAGGACTCCATGCACTGACTAGCTTATACTGGTGAGATAATGTAACTATTAGCCAACCTACTCCCAGATAGATGCTGAATTCCAAACACAGTATCAACCTAGGTAACACAGAGTGATTCCAGCTTCATTAAAACAATACACATTAGTTTTAAAATTATGCATAAAAGGGATCCTGAAAACATGAAAATCTTGAAAGACCTGAGGGGAAGAGTTACACATCTTCCTTCTTTGAGCCATTACTCAGTGGAATTTTACACATTTCAATCAACTATATACCGTGTATTATTTTTAAATGGGCCATTTGAATCTTCACAGATATCTATCATTAAGGTATCAGCGTAGATCAGGGCAATCTGGAACTGTATGTCGGTGTGACAATAGGTGATTATGAAACAGATTCATATATTAAATTTGATTCTTTGTTCTCAACACTTCATTGGGAAAAAAGAAAATCTTAAGTTCTTTAGCAAAGAATATATAGTTGCTGAATGACGGATGGAATGCTGCCATCTCTTGGTAATCTAGTACAGAAGAAAATAGTTTTTGAGAAGCAAAGAAAAGTGATTTTGCATCTTTATTGGCTGAAGGCAATACAGTTAAGAAGCATAATTCTGCTCTTCTGGTGTCAGAACAATCTGTAATTGCTGTTATTATTTTTAGCATTTAATGCTTACGGTGCATATTGAAGCTATTCCCTGACAATAATACCATATTAAAAAGAATCCATCACATGGCTTCCTGGCTTAGCTTTCACATAGAAATATCTAAATTAGATTAGCCCAGCATCTCTGTATCTGAGATCTGTACTTAATATTCTTCAGTGATTTCACAAGATCTATATGACCCTACATTGAGCATTGTATCAATGTTTTCTCCTCCAAGATGCCCAGCAGGCAAAGAAACAGGTAAATGCCTGGTTTGCCAATTGGTTTCGGGAGGATAAATGAAAATCCGAAGCTTATTGTGTTGCCTTGCCTTGTAGACGGCCCATAACTTAACCTGAACTGTCATACTTCCTGGGTTTTCTCATTGACAATGGAAAAACAACAATCTCTATTTTACCTCACTCACACTGTTATCATGGGCATCTGATAAGATTTTAGAGGTGAAATATTTTTCAAGAAGCAAAGTATTGTCTTTTGGTCAAGGATTATCACAGAAGAAATAGAATCATTCTTTTTCTAGAGAAACTTTGTTAGTAAAACTAAAAGGCAAAAAGGAACTCTACTTTTGGCTTTATTAATAAGTGGTTAATATTTTTTTCAGAGTTGAATATCTGTTGATACCAATTAAACAAATATAAATAAACCAAGAGTGTTACATAGGTGTTATTAGCATCCATTAACCCTCTGTGGTGATACTGTCATAGCATGGCATCACTGATGGTCTGGCAGCATAATTCTGACCATATGACAGTACATCCAGAAAAGCCAAGAGCTAGACAGAATCATTCTGCCTCCTCAGCAATCTCTTATACCAACAATACATTTTCACAGTTGTTGTTGCCCTATTTAAGAACCCTAAATCTTGGAATACTATATGCTTTATGGCTATACTTGGGAAGCAGAAAGGAACTCTGTACCCAAGGGAGCATTTATTGCATAATTACTTTATGTATGAACTAAAGTGGACTGGTAACCAGTAAACACATGATATTCTAGTTTTCAAAGAGTTAAGAGGAATGAGTGAAGATAAAATATTAAGTGTAATCAACACACTGGGAAATAAAATCCATTTTGAGATGAGGAATTTTGAAAAAGAAAAAAATAAGATTATGAAATAGAATGTCATTTGTACTTTCCTAAAAATCTAAAAATGGAGTGACTAGAAATATGTTAGCCATCTTTGTTTTGGAATAGTAAGAATGCTGAGGGGTTGAGGGATATTGAGGTGTCATATAAACCTAAGCAATCGAGGGCCAGTGCCTTTATGGCCATTGGGAACCTGGTTTCCACCAGGAAACATACGATAATAACAACTGTACCAAGCTCACTGTAATCAATGTGGTCATGTTCGTTATATGTTATGTCAAGTTTTTAGGTTGTCACTAAGAGGACCATGGTAATTCTTCTAAGAATGCAACCTAACTAAGGCTATTTGGGGAATGGGAAATTGAGGTGGGAGAAGAAACAATGAAGGAAGTTGAATGGCATTGAGCTGAGAAAGAGATCCTTTACAACACAGACCACTATGATTCAGAGGTTGAGAGATCGTCATTGTCAAAGATATTGAATGCTGGTTCTTAAGTTAGAACCAATCCCTGCAGAAGAGTCACAAGTAAATACCTTCTTAATCCCAATCAATTCAACAATAGCAACCACACTTTTTAAGGAGACTCTTCCCTACTATAATGGGCTATTCTAGACATAAGTGAGATTCTTGCTAGAAGATATGTTTCAGAACAAAATAGGAGAAGTGTGTAGGACCAATATCAGGAGTCAGTCCAGAGGTTCATTCATGTAGTTGAAGAACTGCCTAAATGAGATGATAACTTTTACCACTGCATGATACATGCAAGCTAGGAATACAGTCCTTTTAAATTACATAATTTCAAGAACCGGGTATAATGGTACACAGTCTTAATCCTAGCACTTGGGAGGCAGAGGTAGGTGGATCTCTATGAGTTTGAGGCCAGCCTTGTCTACATAGTAAGTTCCAGGATAGTCAAAGCTACATAGTAAGACCTGCTTTGAAATTTAAAAAAAAATACATAGTATCAGAGAATTATATTTAGGGGAAAGGTAACCTGAGAAGGAACCAGGAACTAGAGAAAGCAGAGGAATTCACAGTAAAATAAAATAAAATAAAGCAAACTTATAGACATTCTGGATACATTTATGAGTCAGAGTGACTATAAGGTCAGTATTTCTCTACCAGCTTTATTAAGCCAAATTGAACTTGGTGCCACCTGCAATCTTTAGGAAGCAAGGTCGCCTTACATATAATCACTAAAGGCAATCCTTTATCACGGTGAGTTTGTCTTATATTTAGATAAAATGATTCTAAGTGTTTGCTCTGGAGATTGTAACATCCTCTGTACCTGCTCTCCTGCCTCGTACATAATTAACCTGCCAACCCACCCTGCAGTAATAAGTGTGACAGACAAGAAATATATTAGGAAGGAACTTGTGTGTGATGTGCTTTCAAGCCCTCCTTTATCCTTCAACTATCTTTGCTTTTAATTAGCACTTGGGTAACAGCATACCTTAATGAATTACCATATTACTGTTATCAATAAAAATTATTTTGGGTCTAAAGTACTCATTAAGATGAAATGTGTAAGATCTGCTCTGAGGAGTTTGTGGGGAGAGAACAGTGGGGAGCCAGGTCCTATTTTCTATACTGATCTTAAAAGATCTGGAAACTCGTTTTACAAATCATAAATGCTGGGATCCATAGAAAATCAAGGAAAGAGAATAAATACATACATGTGAGGAGAATAAAACCATGAAGTGATGAAGAGTATATTTTTGTTAAAGGTAAAATATTTATAGAAATATGCTTCCTTCTTATATGTCTCTAGAACCTAAGCATGGTAGGGAAGAAGGCTAATTGAATCCCCTAGAAAGGAATAGCGTGTTCTAGAAAAGAAAGGATGATATGTTCTAAACGCTGCAGGGGGAAATTGGAAGGAGTGGATCTAAAGTTTTTGAACAGTTAGATGGCAGCAGAGAAAACAGGAAAAAACTGAGTCATAGCCTTCAAGGTGACCTATAAGTTTATGAATTGGCCACAGCCAGTATTTAAAGACATTAGGTATGAAGTTAAAGCTAGAAAGACGAGAATGAGGAAAAGTCAGTTTAGGAAGCTACTAGTTAACATCTTCTCTTGAATGAGCTGAGGAACAGTTATCCATATTCTGTTATTTGGTGACAGGTAGAGGTGCCCTCTGGGAGTAAGGTAAAAACTGGAAAAACTTGAGAGCAAGCATTCCCTTCTCTTCTCCCATCAACCTCAAGGCAGCCAGAATTATGGCTGCAAGAAGAAAAGATTCAGTTAAAGGGGAAAGGCTTAAAAGTCTAACCAATTCCACCCATAATAAAACTTTCCAGCACAAATAGAACATCTGATCAATGGTTTACTATCATCCCCTTCAATGATAAGGCAATAAAATAATCTAAGGATAAGGCTAAGCAAATGGCAAAGAATAAAACACAAACATTAAAGTATATTTTAAAAATATTACCCTTTTAATTTGTTAAAGCATGTAGGATAAAGCAATAATTTTAATATTGTAATATTTGGCTCATAGTATGTAACACTGTGTGGGAAAGTTGAAAATGAAGCAATATCAAAGCTGGTAAAGTGTCTTTACTGGAATTAAACGAAAAAAAACTCTACTCACATCCTTAGCGATGTCCTCACACAGTGACAAGAAAGAGCAGCCACAGGATAAGAAATATTTGCAAATAAACACAGAGAAGACTTTCTGCTTTCTGCCTGCAAGTTAAGTGAAGAAGAGAGATGAAAGGAAAAGTGGAAACATTTTAAAATGTCTTATTAATATTATTTATATTAATTAAATATAAAACATAACTCAAAATAAAGATTAATTAACAATGATTACCTGAGCTTCCCAAATGAAAACTGACTTTAGGGTCCCTAAAAATAAAATGAATGAAATACTCCATAAAGTACAACACCACGTTACCTTAGAACATTGGGTTGAAACAAAAATCTAAACCCAGCAGGGATTAAAGAAACACTGGGCGAGATGCTTCAAAGGGAGGGGATTACAAAAAATGCCATCTCAACAGTAGGGATAGAGCTCAGAGCACAGAGAAACAAGTGCTTTTCCCCCAGAAGTCTGTTTTTATTTCACATTTAGATTATCACAAGATAGATTAGATATCACTGTGACATTTTTGAATGAAGCATGTTTTAGTAGATTTTCCTCCGTATTCATTCTCACCTTAGTTTAGACCAGTGGTGCTCAACCTATGGGTCATGGCCACCTTGGAGGTCAAACAAACCATTCTCAGGGGTTGCCTAAGACCACTGCAAAACACAGATATTTACATTACAATTCATAACTATAGCAAAATTATGGTTATGAAGGAGTAACAAAAATAATTTTATGGTTGGGGATCACCACAACATGAGAAACTGTATTAACGGGTCACAGCATTTGGGACGTTGACAACCACTGGTTTTAAATGTCCTATTTAAAAAAATTCTTACTTACACAGAAGGTGCAGTGAAAGTGTCTATGGCCTTCAGAGAAGATTCACCTATACTGCACCTTTACCCAGGGATATAGCAACAGGAGTTTATACTGAACTGAAGAAGTAAACAGTAAATGAAAAGACATAAAATCTCGATCCTGATACCTACAGAAAATCCCACTGTATAATAGGTCTTAGGAGCAAATAATCCAAGAGTGAGCAATTCTAATAGATGGAAGAAGAACCTAATTTTTTCCTAAAATGAATATGATTAATAATAAAATGTTTTTATGGATTAGAAAAACGCTCAGCAGTGAAGAGCACTTGCTGCTCTTGCCGAGGACCTGGCTTCAGTTCCCAGCACCCACATGGCAGCTCACAACCACCTATAGCAACAGTTCCAGGGGATTCACTAACCTCTTTTGGCCTCTGTGGTTATCTAGTACCCACATGGTACATAGACATAAATTCAGGCAGAATATCCAAACATTTAAAAATATATAAATCTTTTTATGGATATATTTTATATATAAAATATATAGTAATTGAAATTTGGGGATGAATAGGGGTAATTCTTGGAGCAAAAAGCATACAAAAAGAAAAAAAAAGATTATTACTGGTTCTCAGGAAATCAAGATACTGGATGACAAAGAATGAGTAATGATGAAATATATGTCTCTGTCTGTGTTTGTGTCTGTGTGTGTCTTTGTCTGTGTGTGTGCATGTGTCTCTGTGTGTCTGTATGTGCATATGTGTCTGTATGTCTGTGTGTATCTGTGTGTGTGCCTTTGTGTGTCTGTCTTTGTGTGTGTATGTCCATGTGTGCATGTGTGTCTGTGTGTGTATGTGTTTATGTGTATGTGTTTATGTGTATGTGTCTGTGTGTGTCTATGTCTCTGTGTGTGCTTGTATCTGTGTGTGTGCTTGTGTCTGCGTGTCTGTGCGTGTGTCCATGTCTGTTTTTGTGTGTCTCTCTGTGTGTTTGCATGTAACTCTGTGTGTTTGTGTCTGTGTGTGTGTTTGCATGTGTGTCTGTGGGTACATGTATCTGTGTCTGTTTGAATGTGTCTGTGTCTGTCAGTGTGATTGTGTCTGTGTGTGTGCGTGTGTGTCTGTGTGTGCCTTTGTCAGTGTGTCTATGTGTGTGTCTGTCAGTATGTGTATGTATGTATATGAGTGTGAGTGCATGCATGTGTGCATGTGTATGATATTACTAACTTACACTTTAAGAATTGTGGTAGAATGGGTGACAATACACATGTGAAACATGCTGCAAACTGAACTAGCTCTCCTCACTAAGTCGGTAGACAATGCCTTAAAAGGAAACGCTGGGAAAGCCACTGCGACTGCAGTACTGAGAAACATAAAGGAAACATAAACTCTGGAGAGGTAAAACCATGGCAAAGTTCTTTGTTCATAATCAGCCTCACAGAATTATTTGTATCTTCATGTGGTATACGAAAATGCCAAGGTTTTGCATATTTGTAAAGCTCCATATCACAACTACATAGTGTCTCCTTAGAAGCCTGAAGGCAGCCCCAGGGACAGAAGGACATTGCTAGAAGATGACAAAGAAGGCAATGCTTTCTCTCGAGCAACTTTGAGGATTCAAACCCCCAGGGGACGATGATATACAGCTAGAGGAAATAAAATCAAGGAGACATACTGATATTCACAGGATCACGTTCTGTGCTCTCCCATGATATCTGGAGAATGGAACAGCAGACAGCAATGTGTGAAGTTCCCCCACTTCTGGGGAGGCTGTCGCTTACTATATGCATTATTCTCCAGACTTAGGTCCTCATTAGAGCTCTTTCTTTTTTAAAAAAAAATGCTCATTTCTATAAGCCTTTTTATGAAAAATTAGCCCAAAATGAACTCTTTTTAAGTCAAGTATTCTTCACTCTTCATAGCTTACCTTCACAAGTAGGTAGTTTGAAATATAGACACAGAACCCCAAAGTCTACGTGTGATGGTTTGAATGAGAATGGCTCCATATGCTTATATGTTTGAATGCTTTGTCCCAGTTGGTGTGACCATTTGGGAAGAATTAGGAGGCATGGACTTACTAGAAGAGGTGTGTCACTGGGGGTTGCTTTCAAAAGCCCCTATCATTTCAAGTTATCTCTCTCTGCCTCATGGTTATTCTGTCAAAATGTGAGATCTTGGCTTTTGCTCCAGAACCATGCCTGACGGCTGGCTGCCAGACACCCCACTATGATGGTCATGGACTGAACGAATCCTCTGAAATGATAATCCCTAATAAATGTTTTTCTTTTATAAATTGCCTTTGTCATAGTGTTTTATCACAACAAAAGCAACAAAAAGGAAATGAAGACACAGACTTTAAAAAGTTGAATTGTCTGTAATGGCATTAAAAAAGTATAACAGGAAGAAGACATGACTGTGTGAATGGGGATATCTCTACTCTCCTTCAATTTCTGTGGTTCATTTCAATAGATAGATAGATAGATAGATAGATAGATAGATAGATAGATAGATAGATAGACAGACAGATAGATAGATAGATAAAAGGGGACTGGAGAGATGGCTCAGTGGTTAAGATCACTGACTGCTCTTTAGGAGGTCCTGAGTTCAAATCCCAGCAACCACATGGTGGCTCACAACCATCTGTAATGAGATCTGATACACTCTTCTACTGTGTGTATGAAGACAGCTACAGTGTACTTGTATAAATAAAAAAAATAATTAAAAATAAAAATAGAATCAATCTTTTAGGCTATTCAAATCAAGTGAGCTCTCCTTGGTGCTGAATTCAATACTGCAGAAGGAACATCAACCATAGACATTGAAAATTAGATGAAAACTTAGAGACAATTTATTCTAATATTCAAAATTACTTTGGACTCCCAATGACTCAAGAGATACAAAACATTTTAGATTTCTAATATATGGATAAGTTAGCTGTTTAAATCTATTTAGTGCCTCACAACTCTGATGTTGACTGTGTTGGGAGTAGGATATTTTATCTGCATTCACTGATAATACATAAAACTATTGTTAATCTTTCCAGCCCAATTATGCAAATGATATTTTGAAAAACATCAAATATCATCAACATCTTAACACACCATTTTTAACAGACAGCTTGAATGTACTTGGTCTCTACTCTTTTTTTATTACAAAGATTATATTGCAAATAATAAAAACACTGTTTCTATGCAATATTTTTAGTTGTGAGTCTACTTTTTAATGGCCAAGCCATCTCTCTAGCCCTCTATGTTAGTAACTTTATTAATTTCTTTAGTATTTTCTTTCTCTTCCTTCTCAAATCTCATGTTTTTCTACAGTCTCCTGAATCACTTATATCTAATTACCACAAATAATTAATAACAACTTAGTGGACTTTCCCCCTAGATGTTTGAACCTTACATATATTTTTTGAGATGAGCAGTATCTAGATAATACTCTGATATTAATACAAGTAAGGTGTGAGTCACATCTGCAAGTTTAGATTTTATGGTGGTCACATTTCAGGACATACAAATCCAGATAAAATTAAATTTTAATATTTTATCATCTTGAATATCAATATATAATCAGTATATAAGTAATATTATATTTTCTAACTCTTGTTCATGATACATTTTTGAAATATAGTGTGTAAATTTTCTGATTGGTTCATGTGCCAAATGGCTACTTTATTGAGAAATCCAGGTATGAGGTGTGGTAAGAACATAGCTGAATCTTTTCTTGATGTAGAACAACATATTATTCGAGAAACACCACCTATATAGAACATAGCAGTTTTTCTGGTTTGCTTTAACTGTCAACTTAATACAGTTTATAGTTTTCTGAGAGGAGGAATTGCCTAGATGAGACTGGCCTATGAAAATGCCTGTCAGGAATGATCTCGATTGCTCATCACTGGGGATGGACACAGACATATTTGCATGGCCCCATCCTTGGACAAGTGGTTGTGGCTATATTAGAAAGCTAGTTAAGCATGAGCCAGAGAGTGACCAGAAAGCAAGCTTCTTTCATAGTTTCTACTTCAGGGTTGCTGTCCCCACTTCTCTTAATAGTGAACTGTGTCCTGAAAGTATAAGTCAAATAAGCCCTTTCCTCCCCAAGTTGCTTTTGGTCAAAATGTTTTATCTTAATAAGGAAAAACAATTAGAACAAGAGCAATGCATAATTTCCCATGACACAAGTGGTTCTGTCCTAGCTGCTCCTTCAACAATAAGTCCATCTTTAGCCTAAACTCTTTCAACACTTCACAGTTGGAAAAGTTCTTCACTAACACAGGTTCTGAATATGCAGCCTAAAGTAAGCTACTTCAAAAGACAGGGACTTCACATACACTCCAAAGAAACAAAAAGAAATCATCAGGGTGAGGCATAGAGAACAGGGCTAAATTCCCTGTGTCCCATTTCATTCTTGGATTTAACCGGTAGAAGTTGTCTGTCTAACAGGGACGGGCATATTGGTGCATGAGCTCAATCCTATGACTCAGCAGGCAGAGGCAGGTGGTTCTCTATGAATTTGAGGCCAGCCTGGACTACAGCCAGGACAACCAAAGCAAATAATGAGACTCTTTCTAAAAACAACAACAACAAAAAAAGTTGTCTAGCTTTAAGATGGCCCCAGAATCCTGCTCACTACCTTAGAATAGCAACTTAGCTGATGCCTCTCCTACTCAGACCTGCTGTGAGTGCTTAGCCACCAACGCCACTTTGGAAATAACTGACAAAACATAGAGGAGAACTCAGATGGCCCACAGGCTTTAGAATCTCAAGCAGGAAGAAAGGTGAGGGGAATCTCTCTTCAATCATCATTCTGTTTGTATAAAGTCAACAAATCTCAAAAGGAAAGAGTTTCCAGGTTTTTCCTAAGCTGCCAAAGACAGCAATAATTTTTTATGCACGTGCACCTGCATCTGAGTATATTTGTGCAAATGTATGCTTGCATTTTTATATGGCCTTCTCTATGTGCTCAGACAGGAGCTGAAGCTATTCGTGTTGTACATATTTCATTGGCATTGTAACGATGACATTTTCCTGATCGGTATAACATAAACAGAAGTACAAATATATATTGACACACAAGTATATGTGTGTATTTATATATATGTGTGTATATACATGTGTGTATGTATATATGTACATGTGTAAATGTGCATTTATATATGTGTGTATATATGTGTACATTTATATAAATGTGTGTATGTATACATATGTGTGTATATATGTGTGTATTATATATATGTGTATGTGTGTGTACATTTTATATATGTTTAGAATATATAAATATATATAGTGATAGCTGAGTTTCTAGCATTATTACAAAAATACCAATGTAACGTAAATGACTTTCTGTATAATCTAAAGCAATTTAGATTGTTCTGCTACATGGCACTATGCCATATAATATAAAATTTTTACAAAAATCCAGAGAGTTATCTCATTTCACACATAAGAAAATTGAGTCCAGGGAGCCGAAGCAAATTAGAATTCGCATCTACTATGTATATAGTATGTTACTTTGGGAGTTTAGCCACTGGGCTGAAGTGTTTCTGCACTGTGTTCAGAGACAGAAAATGCTCACTATTCAGCTGCTTCCAATGGCTGTTCTAAGACATTTATACTCACTAGCTTCAGTCTCTTCTGTTCAGAGGGTGGTCCCATATCTCATCAGAAAGGAAGGGAAGTAGGATTGCCAGGGCTATTTTCCTTCTTAGAAATCTATGTAGTTTCATCTCAATTGCTGTGTAGATAAAGTACATGGAACATACGAATAATAGGCAAAAGAAATATTTCTTTATGCCTTATTCCATGTGAAATATCAGAGTCACACTCAGTGCTATATTTTGTGAAGCCAACGCTAATCACTTTCTTTTTGATGTGAGCTACCTTAAATCAGGGTAAGTATACCTCAGGATAGATATTGTAACAACTATTTTCTGAAGTGTCATTTTAAAGATAACATTAACATCTAATAGCCAACCAATATGCATGTGTATTCTTTGGATATATGAGTGCATGTTCTTTTGAATGAATTTGCATTGTCTTAGTCAATTTTCTGCTATTAAAATAGGATATACAATCTGGGTAAATTATAAACAATATTTGGGTCTTGATCTAGAGGTCAGAGTCTAAGACCATGGTTTCAGCAACTATAGGATAAGGTCATTTGTACTGTGTCAGAACATGAGAGAAGAGTAAGGAAACACAGCATGCACAAGACAGTCAAAGGATGAAATGTAAAAATATGTGCAAAGCAAATTCACATTTTTAACTAGCCCACACTCCTATGATCATGGCATTCATCAGTTCATAAGGGTGGTACTTGAACATTCTAATTTTCCTCTTGAAAGTCTTACTTCTTCATTCCATTATAGAAATGAGTAAATTTAAGAGTGAGTGTTCAAAGGGACATCCAGACAATAGTGTGTACACACACTGCTTTGAAAATAGTGCAACACAAGCACTCAAATGTGGTGTGAGTTCTTCTAGACATTGTAATAACATGAGTTTTGCTTTGCCAGACATTCATTTTCTTGCAGCATATTCCCCTACAGTCAATGGCACACTTTTGGGATAATAGAAAATATGATAGTTAAAACCCATAATAGCTCTCAAGAACTAGATATTGTATCCAAGAAAAACAACCTGAATGTCCACAAAGGGTCTTACAAGCCTTTATTTAATGACTAGTATGAGGAATTTGGACTGTGGTTTTCATACATAATACTGAGTTTGAACACAGGGGGGAAAAGTCTAGAATTCAGAATGAGTATTGAAGTAGTTATTTCTACATGTTGCAGAACAGGTGCTAGAATCCCCACAATGGGAACTATACTCACTTGCCTTGGATAATAGAAGCACTGCCCAAAGCAATAGCTTGAGAAGGAAGATGAGAGGCAAGTCACAACTTGAGAGTCCCCAATCTCAATCTCATACACATTAATGGGCAGGAAGTTTTGCCCTTCTCAGAAAATGGAGCCTTGGCTTTGTATACATGAGCCATGGAATCTGTCTTTTATCCTCATTCTCTATGCCTCTGTTTCTCTCTCTGGTTGCCTCACTTTCTTCCTCCACCCCTCTCCCCCCTCTCTCCCTCTTCCTTTCTCTCTAAGGATCATTTGAACCCCAGAAGGCACAGACCTTAAACATAGGCAAACCACCTCTGAGTTATTTCTGCAGCGCCACTCCCTCCTAGACTTTAATTTTCTTATGAAATATGTTAGGCACTTAACTGCCCCCTGTCACATATACACAGCAAAGGCCTAAACAAATAGTTACTGGTAATTGCACTTACTTTTGTAGGCTTTATCCTAGGTCCACAGACAGCTTCCTATACATTGTAGATTAAAGCTTTACCTCTTCCCCCTTTCTCTTGAGCTTTTGTTCACATAAAACCTTTCCCTTATTCGACATATAATTCCACTTGGACAGTAAAATGTAGCACATGTGAAAATGTACAGTGCCCAAGCTTGGCCTACCTCAAGTGTCTCCCCCTAATGGTTGGATTTCTAGTCTTGGGATCCAGCCATCAGCTATGTGGATGTGAATTCTTGCAGAGAGGCCACAAGGAGGAGACTTGAGAAGCACTGGCTGACAGCCCAGCTGCGCTTTACCTTCAGCTAAGTAAATGCTGCCAGCTATATAATTGAGCTATTGTGGACATTGTAGCCTTATTGTATTTTCTGAAGGCTGCATAACCATCCAAAGTCACATACAGATCTGAGACAAGTCCTACATGAGAGATTATAAATGGTCATTCTTGGAGGCCATTGAGTTTAGGGAGTGGTTCAAAATACAGTAATAAGTATCTTAAGTACTTCCTGTATCAATTCATCTCCTAGCCTCAACGTAGACACTGAACATTCTCAGTATTTTGGAAGTTCATGCCCAGACATTGCTAATCCCAAAGATGCAAAGAGAAAGACCACCAACCCAAATTATCACGGCAAAATTAATGCAGTTATAACATGTAGTCATAACAAACTTTTGAAACAAAGGCATGGTTGCCATCTTCTGAACTATTTGTTGTTAAGGTAACAGGTGGAGCATAGCCCAATCCTTGAGAAACAGATTTAATCATAAACAGAAATAAACCTAGTCTGTCTTTACTATAAGATGACTTTCACACCTAAGATAGAGTCAGGCTGGTTTATCAATATATGGCACATAACAAATGTTCAGTGACAGTTAACTGTGTACTTACAATCTAACACATATCATAGTAGAAAAAGGTTTGTTAAGGACATATCCTTAGCGTTTTCCAGTCACCCAAGGTCATTGTGATTCTTTTTGGGCTACCTCAATAATACCATGCTACAGAAGAGCAATGTTGTTGAACGTGTTTCTATATGCTTCTGCTGCTCACCTGTCTTGCAGGTATCTAAGAAACCTTCCATGGGCTCCATATATGTGTGTGTATATATATATATGTATAGAAATATAGATAGATAGATAGATAGATAGATAGATGTATTTCTATATATATTTCTATATATACATATATATATTTATATATATATATATATATAGAGAGAGAGAGAGAGAGAGAGAGAGAGATGATAGATAGATAGATAGATAGATAGATAGATAGATAGATAGATAGATAGATTTCCAGCTTCCAGGGTTAGAGAAAGATTTTTTTCTTTCCTGGAACTATCCATGTGACTTAATCTCTTGGATCCAAGTGCAAAGGACTCTGATAATGGAAGCTGCGAAAGTCACTTGTCAAAAGACTAAAGAGAACATTAGTCCATTCATAGGCTCATTCTACTTCAGAGATAATCACAGTTCTAATTCTTTCATTTAATGCAAGTCTTTGTCTTATATTTTAATGGGTCTTATGCCTTCCCTATCTATGTTAAATTTCGGACATATTTCTTAATGTTTTCATCCTCAAAGAAATAATAAAGACTCTTCCAAGGACATATTTTGATAAAAATTTTTAAACAATGTATCTCACATCAAGAGAATTTCTTATAATTTCGAAGTACCTTAAATATACAGCCTACTTTGTAACAGTCTGTTCATGAATAAAATTCTGACTTGGGGGTCTTTTAAGGTCTGCCTCCTAAGGAGGATAATTGTTTCAGGGCTATCAATCCAGCAGATGTTGGCTTGCTTTTCTCACGTTTCTCCAGTCCATTATCTTTGCTCTCAGGCATTCCTACAAGACAGGAAGTATACAGATGTATTTTATTCTGAGACTTGCACTAGCTAATCACTTTCTAACAATCACTTTGAGAAAGCAAGCAGCATTGTTGATGCTCTGCAATTATGCAAATTAGGGAGAGGAAGTACTTGTATTACTTCCTTCCTCTCAGAAAGCACAAAGGTTTGGAGTGGAGTTGGGTGTCAAGTAGGTCCAGGTGAGTAATTTGATTAGAAGCATCAAAATGCTCCAGAATACCAGGTTCCATGTGTGAGACAGAGGTAGAAATTCTACAGTGGATGCCTGCCTGGTCCTTGTTTGAGAAATACCACCATCTTCGGGAAATGTAACCACTTCATTTACATGCCTCTGCTCACTGCATAATGTAATTCGATTCACTCCTCACTGGCAAAATATTACTCTCAGGTCTATGTGCCTTCCACGGGAAATGTCTGACCACTCGTGTATCTTTTTTACTACTTTCTAACCTTACTCCCAAGAGAATGATTACTGTGAAACAAAACCAGAAAGGAGATAAATAAAACATCACAGCAAAAAACATGTCAAGAAACGACTCACATTTGTTCCAAAAATACAGTTCTGACATTGCAACTGAGCTCAGACATAAAGCACACAACTTAAGTCAGTTAGCTTCCCAACATTCTCATTTATATATTGGAATAATCATAATTTTAACACATATACCTCTGAGAGATATGTATCATGTACTTAGCACATAAGTGTTCAACAAACTACTATTTCTCAAATAACCAGCAAGTTTCAGACTCTCTTCGATGCAAAAATAAGGAGCACAGGACACTGTTTGCCTCTGCAGAAGCATACAAATGTGATGGTTATTTTTGACAACTACTTCACTGACCTATGGAAAGCCAAGAGAGATGACAAAATGCCATTTCTAGGTGTGTTTTGGTAGTGTTTTTAAAACATCCACATTTAAATCAATAAATCAATAGATTAAGTAAAGAAGATCCACCCTCCCCAGAATAGATGGGTACTATCTAACCCAATACTAGAACGGAAGGTGGGGGGAGGGTGACTTCACTCTCTCTATTAGAACTGAGACATGCTTTGTTCTACCCTCAGTTACCAGTACCCGTGGTCCTGAGGCCTCAGGAGTCCATCCAACCATGTAGCTTATCTTGCTCTTTAGCCTGCAAGTGGTAGATCATGGACCTCCTCAGATGGTACAATTGCCCAATCTCCTAATATGCACTAAAATCCTTAAACAGTATTTGGAAGTGGAATATGATGGTAGACGGAGACTTACAGGAATTGAAAGACTTTTAACTAAAGACAGGATTTTGAGTAGAAAGAAAAGGAAAAGACAGAGGCTCATGAAAGCAGAATTGAGTGGTATGAAAAGTCTCGCTTCTAGCAAAGATCTGGAAGCCTTGGATGTGCATTGAAGGAATGGTGGCCAGCTGATTCTATGTGACCTATCCTTTAAAAGGGTGTCAAGTTCTAAATGATCATTGCATGATCCTCTATCTCATTTGAGCAATATTCATGTTCAAATACACCTAAGCAAATCTGAGTATTCAGTGGCATAGGAAGGACTTTTTAAAAATAAAGAGAGTCAAAAGAAAAGGTCAGGAGGACACTCCATGAAAGTGCCATAAATAAGCATTGAGATATAGAATCGGGAGGTCGTATGAGACTGTGGGGGCATTTCTGGAAACAAATGGGAGTCTTGGGTGTGAATGATAAGAAGGATCTTATGCAGGTCTGGAGAAAAGGCTCCTTGGTTCAAAGCATTTGTTGTTCTTGCAGAGGACTCCTTGGATGCATCTCAACACCCATATCAGATGGATCAAAACTGCCTGTAACTCCAGCCCTTGGAAGCTGACATACTCATGCCTCACCGGCCACCTCATGCACATAAATGAATAAAAAGAAATAAATCTTGGACTGGGCAGAGAGCTCAGAAGTTAAGAGCAGTTGCTACTTTTACAGAGGACCTGAGTTCAGCTCCTAGCAACATCCTTATGGTGACTCATAAGCATCTATAACTCCAGTTCCAGGTGGTCCAACAACTTCCTATGGATTCTAGCATGCGTGTAATACACACTCATACTTTGTCAGCAAAATGCTTATTCACAAGTGTACTGGCTAGTTTTGTGTGTCAACTTGACACAAGCTGAAGTTATCACAGAGAAAGGAGTTTCAGTTGAGAAAATGCCTCCATGAGATCTGGGTGTAAGGCATTTTCTCAATTAGTGATCAAGGGGGGAGGGCCCCTTGTGAGTGGTACCATCTGTGGGCTGGTAGTCTTGGGTTCTATAAGAAAGCAGGCTGAGCAAGCCAGGGAAGCAAGCCAGTAAGCAGCATTCCTCCATGGCCTCTGCATCAGCTCCTGCTTGAGTTCCAGTCCTGACTTCCTTTTGTGATGAACAGCAGCACGGAAATGTGAGCCGAATAAACCCTTTCCTCCCCAACTTGTTTCTTGGTCATGATGTTTGTGCAGGAATAGAAACCCTGACTAAGACAACAAGCTAAGTAAATCCTCTAAAAATTTAAATGTATACATCTTTAAAAAATAATTACCTTATGAATATGCATAATAAAGATTAGGAGACACAGCCTTTACATTGAATTGTATCCACTTATCTCGTTATTCTCTGCTCATTACACTCTTATTATTAATTGTTTTTCACAATGAATTCTGCATGAGAAACATTAGTATGGAATTTGAAATTAGATCAAATTATGAGTTTTGCAAACAGGATGCTAACAATAAGTGTTATTAAAAATAAGTTTCCAGTTTCTTAGCTCCTAACGTACACTCATGCTCACAAAAATACACAGACATAAACAGTAAAGCTAGGATCTGTATCTGAGAAGGGAGACATGCTTTAAGAGAGAGATAAGGAATGTAGCACATATGTGATACAGAAGTGGAAGGGGAATGCTGGAAGAGAAAGAATGCAAATGGATGGGGACATAAGGGGACAGGGTAGAGGAACAGGTGGGCACCCGCTAAACTAAGGAGGTATGAAAGCGCGGTAAGAAACCTGCTATTTTCTACGTCAGTTAAACATGAGGAAGAAAACAAGCTTACATTTGTATCTACACGCAAAACTAGTCTTGTAACAGAATTAGAATCAAGAAGATCTCAATGGCTACTTTGACTGATTAACTTGCAAGACTCAGTATCATGTTTTCCTTCACCAAATGCCTTCCAAATGCAAGGACATCTTAACCAAAGCCTCCATGACATGACGCAACAAAGGAAAACTGAGGCTACAGAGAAAATACTCATTTTGACAAAGAAGAAAAATAATTTAAATTCATTGCAAGTCATTCTGGGTAAATGATGTTTACCAAGAGACTAGGCTAAAGTGGACTGAGTATGGAGGGAAAGCCAGGGCTTCTTGGCAGCCAGAAGGCTCAAGACACATTTTCTTCAATGTGTGTTGGTCTGTATTCCCCTCCATAAGCTTTCAAATTTCAATCACTATCCCACTGAGTCTGGGGAGAAATTGATAAAGCAAATAATACAGGAGACAATCACAAGTGAATTGAATTTGAGCACAATTGAGATGAACTGCAGTGTTTAAAAACAGAAACATTTCAGAGATGAGCTTAAGGGAGTCTCTCTCCCTCTCTCCCTCTCTTCCTCTCCCTCTCCCTCTCCCCCTTCTTCTTTTTCTCTCTCCCTCCCTCTCCTATCTTCATGTTTGAGACGAGAAAGAGGAGAGTTGAGATCAAAGGGCAGCAGATGGGAGGAGTAGATTGGAGGAAGGTTATGTGCTGACTTGGCTAAATGTTTACTAAATTTCTCGAAGCTTTTTCTTTCTCTTTTTTCTTCTTTTTTTTATTTTTCTTTTTGATGTTTCTTTAAACCACCTGAGAGGCATTATGAAGAAAAACTTGTTAAAATAAAATGATATCGTCTGTAATCACAAGTGAATTGAATTTTTCCACATGGGCTATGATGTGGAAAAGCCTTTCCAAGAGTAGGATATGTGCCTGAGTATGTGTGTGTGTGTGTGTGTGTGTGTGTGTGTGTGTGTGTGTGTGTGTGTGTGTGTGTGTGTGTGTGTGTGTATCACTAAAGTTTTAAGGAAGAAAACTGGAATTATATATTCATAAAGTGCACAAGGAATTTAGAGATTATCTAAGCTATTTCTCAAACTGGGCTTGACCCTCTGCATCCTCAAAAAAACATGGAAATAGCTTCCCCTCCACTAAATCCGACAGATCCCTGCATCTGAGATTCTGGACGTCATAGTTTAAAAGCTTGAGACTGGTGTTTGGACCTGTGTACTTAATGCATCATTCATGGTTTACAGAAGAAAAGAAAAACAAAAAGCCGAGTCTCTGACAAGAGAAGTCACATAGATGTTAACTGACAATACAGTGAAGAGGAGAATCCAGTATTCCTAGATTCTGCCACACTGTACTTTTCTACTATGTCAAAGAAAGAGAAAGAAAAGATTGGACATGACTCTAGAGTAATTAGGATTTACACACATCTCAGCAAAGTGCAGACATCATCATGTGACATGATGCACAGCGCATGTCAGGGATTGCTGGGACCAGGTAAGAAGTGTCCAACCATCCTGCATGCTGAGGCTAAAGCTTTAGAAACCTACACCACCCTCAGAGAAACTACAGTGCTGCAGTCAACTCAGGCATGCTGAACGCAGGAGAAAGTTGGATAGTCTTCCCTAGGGAAGAGCATACTAATTGCTTATCCAGTGCTAAATGGTCTGCCCCGAAAACATACATACAAAAACCATTATACAGATTGACCAGGTTATATTTAGTAATACATATGCATGTACTTATATGCAAATGTATGCATATGCATGTATGCATATAAGGATGATTTAAGAAAAGATGGGCCAGGAGTTGGAAAGAGATCAAGATGGGGTGTACTGGAGGGTTTGGAAGGAAGAAAGGAATGGGGGAAATGATATAATATTATAACCTCAAAGCTAAAATAAACAACAGTAGAAAACCAGGAAGATGCTGTGGTGCTACCTCTCAGGCTCTAGTCTTCACCAGATTTGCTCACTGGAGGTTGAAGAGTGATTTCTCTAAAGACAGTCCACAGTCCTGAAATGAACTCAGGCAGACGGTATGAGAATACATGAGCAAGGCACTGGCAGGGTAAGACAGAAAAAAAAAATAAAGCTAATTCCTGTAAATATCGAGAGAACAAGCCAAGCCAACATTTCCTGTAAGCAGCTCTTTCTAATTCAGGAGGCTGCTCATGCCAGGAACAGATTCTCAAAATTCAGACTGACCTCAAAATTCACCAGACTCAACCCTTCACCAAAGCAGTATCCTTGCTCAGAGCACCATGTAAAATGGAAGACATAGGAAGCTGGGTGCTCACTATCTTTAGTTAACCAATTTTAATATCTGTTGTCTCCTTTTTCATTATAAGTGAAGGAAATTCATCTATTAACATCTAAACAAGATTCTCTGCTGTTTATAATATTTAAGGTGCCTTCCAGGGTCCTTATCTTTCCTTCCTTCCTTCCTTCCTTCCTTCCTTCCTTCCTTCCTTCCTTCCTTCCTTCCTTCTCTCCCTCCCTCCTTCTTTCCCTCCCTTCCTCCCTCTTTTCCTTCCTTCCTTCCTTCCTTCCTTCCTTCCTTCCTTCCTTCCTTCCTTTTGTCCTTCCTCTTCTTTCATCTTCTCCCTATCCTCCCTCACCATCTCTCCTTCCTTTCTCTTTATTTTCTTCCCTTCTTGACATCAAATTAAGTTCATTTCCTGCATAACATAGAAACTCTTAAACTCTTTTTAGAGAGTTTCCCAAACCCATAGAAGCATTCTTTTCAATCCCATGAACTGCTCCTTAGTGAGACAGACTGCTGCTTGCATTCCTTAAACTCTGCTCATCACATCTCAATTGACTGTGGGGTTCTCTTAGCCTCGGGACCAAGATGTCCTGTGGTAGACACCATAAAGTCACTCTTCATGTATCAGTAATCCCAGCGGAGTGTGAGCTTCAAACCAGATATTTGAATGTTTCTGGCAATTAAATGACACTTTATCCTACTCTCGATATGCTTCTTCCTTGGGATGTATAGCCTACATTCTTTGGGCCATTAGACTTCTCGACTTAACTCTGTTTTGTTCAGCATTTTACCACAGTATCTCTCCACGGTACTCAACTAACTTCATCAGATTGATTTGAAGCCAGAAACTCTTCCAGAGCCTTCATAAATCTTAACATTGCCCTCTTTGAACATAATAGAGTTTTAAAGCTCTTTAGTGATGCCTGTCATACATGGGTGTAGGACCATTTGCTAGTGCATGGGTCACCCCTCGGATGACGCATTCCTGAATGTGATGCATTACTTTACCTACTCCAACAGCCATCAGTTGCTGACAGCATCTCAGCAAGGGGTAAGTCTTCATGAACTCCTCCCTTCCATGCTGGGATTTTGGCTGGCTCTATCTTCTGCAGGACTCATGCATGCAGTTATAGTCACCAGGATTTCATGCATTCAGGGACCCTGTCAAGTCCAGCAAATGATGTTTCAATGCAGATGTCTGCCACCTCTGGCTCTTAAACTATTGTTCTGCCTCCTGTTCCATGATGTGCTCTGAGCCCTGCAAAGAAAAAGTGTAATACTCAATGAAATGTTTAAAAGAGCATGGGAAAGCACTTGTAGTTGGGGCAGAGAAGTGGGTGGGGCTAAAGGGAGAAAATTGAAGGGGAAGGAAATGGGGTGTGGGTTTAATCAAAACATCAAAACACATATACATGTATGAAATTCTCAATAATAAACCAGTATCACCCCAATGGGGTTTTGATACACAGTAACAGAATTGTTGCCCTTGAGCCAGACATTATGTAGCTCAAAATGCATTTGACTTTTCAAATAGTTACTTCGTATCTTTGGTTTAGGCTGATTTTGTAATCCTTTAAATTGGAGAGTGATTTTCTTATAACTACTTGTATCCATGTTTATCTGATCGTGAAAACAATGACTAGATTATCTCAACTACAGACCTAAGCACTTAAAATAGCAGAATAATTAAATATTCCTGTTCAAATCCTGGCTGTCTCAGTTATTAGCTGTACAGTCCAAGAAAGTTGCATCTCTTCTATAAACTTCAGTGTTTTGAGCCATAGACACTCATAATATAGCACATAATTCATAGATTTTTTGGCACATAATAAACTATGAATAATATTTAAAGCACTTCTTATTTTCCTAACAGATATTAGATGCTAAATAAATGCTATACTTTTTATATGTCTGAACCTACTACTTTAGCTTGGCAAGATTATTTGAGATATATATGTGAACTAGCTTATTAAATTGACCCTCCTAAATTTGCACCAAATGAAAATGCAATTAGTCTCCCTCCAGTGTTCCTAGACATGGCATTGATTGAGGAGATAGAAGAAAGATAGGGGCTCTGACACAACTTATCTTAGACATATCGATTCACACTTTCTTAAAAATGCATTTGTTCCATGGTTTATATGAAGGAATCCATAACATGTACCACAAAGCCTCAGGCTCTTCTTCCATGTTTACTTTCAGTGTGTAAACTGCTGTACTAGAGGGCCAAGATGCAGGGCTTTTGGCCACCAGACATATATACTGTATCCTGTGTTGGTGCCTGAAGGCAATACTAACTGTTTTCCCATCCATATTAAGGATATTTAAGTGTTTGGGCCAAAGGAACAGCCTACTGTACTGTGACATCCAGACCAACCTCTAGGCAAGTCAGGGTTCACTGTGGTATACTTGCAGATTGTATCTTTTATCCTGTTTTCAGAACATCTCATGCCAGTCTCTAAATAATTTTAGCATAACTGTTGGTCTTTCAAGATCCTGTGAACAATCTGAGGGCAGGCACTATGTTTTCCATCAGCACCTTCTTCATTCTATTCCCTCTAAAGGGAGTGTACTGGCTAGTTTTGTGTGTCACCTTGACACAAGCTGGAGTTATCACAGAGAAAGGAGCTTCAGTTGAAAAAAAATGCCTCTATGAGATCCAGGTGTAAGGCATTCTCTCAATTAGTGACCAAGGGGGGAGGGCCTCTTGTGGGTGGTACCATCTGTGGGCTGGTAGTCTTGGGTTCTATAAGAAAGTAGGCTGAGCAAGCCGGGGGAAGCAAGCTAGTAAGTTACATCCCTCCATGGCCTCTGCATCAGCTCCTGCTTCCTGACCTGCTTGAGTTCCAGTCCTGACTTCCTTTGGTGATGAACAGCAGCACGGAAGTGTAATCTCAATAAACCCTTTCCTCCCCAACTTGCATCTTGGTCATGTTGTTTGTGCAGGAATAGAAACCCTGACTAAGAAAGGGAGAGACTTCTCTAAGCATATATGCATGCATGCATACATGTACACACACAAACACATACACACACACACACACACACACCCTGAACTTATAAGTCATTATTAGAATCATTTTTTTGCAAACAAACTGCAGACCTGTGCATGGACCTCAGACCCCCTTTTAGCAATGTCTTTCCAAAGTTTTCCCCCATATCCTGGAGAGGCAACTCAGTGTTTCACATGGGTATAAGCCTGTGAGACTGATACCCACTTCATCCCCAAATAATAGAAGCAGCAAACATGGGTGACATAAATAAAAGGGAAACCTTCCAGTCTTTCATATACCTAGTTCTACATCGCAAGCCTCTCCCAGGATGCATTATGGAAGGTATAAAATACACATTGAGTTATCCGTTCTATACCTGGTCATGGATGAAGGTCTTTGCTAACTTCATTTCAAAAATACTAGATAGATTCGGTTCACCCTATTTTTTTTGCCTTCAATGGGCCCACTAGCATAAGAGAAGAGTGTGTGTTCACACCTGAAATGGGTTGCACAATTACAGCAAGCATTCAAGAGGTGGATATTACAGGTCATAAGTACCTTAGACCCTCTGAGGAGACACGGCATACTAATTGATGAGTGACCAGGGAAGATTTCTTAGAATCTGTGATCCTTCACATCACTGTACAAAGACAGACAAGATTTTGTGTAGGGAAAATGACATTTCTAGCATTTTCCCAATCATTAAACTGCAGTACTGCCAGCATTCATCCCATGGCTTCTATTTAATTCAAAGCCAAATGTTAATCACAGACCCTGGTATGCCTATAAAGAGCTCCCTCTCGTTTCTGGAGCATCCCAGGGTGTACAGCCTGGCAGAGGTCAGTGGGGAAGAAAGGTGAGGACTGATTAATTTTATGGAGAGTATTTCTTAAAATACAGATAGGATTCCATACACCAAGAAAGTGTTTTTTGAAGACAGAATAGTAGTTTTCATTTATGTTGAAGTTTTGTGATTCTTAGAACCACTTATATCATTAAAAAAAAAAAAAAAGAAAAAGAAAAGGGAAAGTGGTTAAGCATCAGTTAAAATTATTCATCAAGTGATGGAAGCTGGTATCACAGAATTGAAAGGAAGAGGAATGCAATAAGTTAGAAATTCAATTGAATTGGTTGACTTTAAATATCTATTTCTTCCTTCCTCCCTCCCTCCCTCCCTCCCTCCGTCCCTCCCTCCCTCCTCCTTCTAGAAATTAGCTCAAACTACTCTATTTTTCCAGATACCAAATAAAGTATAGGTAGTCAGAATGCAAAAAGTAATTGGTATTGGTTATGAACAGTAATGATTAATCCAGTTTTCTAGTCATCAAATATTGGTTGAAGCTGATCCCACATCAAACATCAATCATTAAATTTCTATGCACATGAGCCATATAAGTAAGGAAGAAACTGTTAGAGCAGAGTTTAGATTTTTGAGAGCTTGGTGTTCGGAAATCGGTCCTCACACAAGCTAAGGATACACTGGATAACCATTTCCTTCAAAGACCATCAAGGAGGTTTGCATGATGCATATGAAGGGAGCAAGGTATCTGAAGTAAGGTATGGAGCATAGCATTTTAAAGTCAGGCTGGTCATCACGACTTGCCCCCAAAAAATGTATATAAAGTGTCCAAGCTCATTCATTACAGAACTGAGGGGAAATTTAACAGGATACCCAGCACATGGTTCAGTTCTCAAAACCAGACAGGTGTTGGTGGCCCAGGGCTTACATGTATATGTGACATTCAGATCCACTGGCTGCTGGAAGTTACCAAGTCTTTACAACCGCCTAAAGGCAAAGACTATGTTGCCATATCTGAGAGCCTTTTGTCATATGGGACACCTATAGAGAGGACCTTTGTGAAGACACTAAAGTGGCTCCCAAGCTATTTATGTGGGGAAAACTCAGACTAGGTCTTCAATACTCAATACAATTTGGTTCAAGGAGAAGAAGATTCAGCTCTGCAAGGCCACCAGCTCATCCTTTAAGGAATGCAAATAATGCAGAAATCATGAAACAAAATATTGATTTTTCTCAGAATGGCAGAAGAGTAGCAACTGTTTTAAAAAATGCACAAAGAAATCTAGTATCATTTTCTAACTTACCATTGAAACAAACAAACAAACAAACAAACAAAAAACCCCCTTCCTTTCTCCCTCATTTCCTGAGATTATAATTACTCTATTATTACTTCAATAACCCATCAAAAAAGAAAGGTAAAAACATGGCACAAAATCAAGATGCAGACCATTGAAAAGTTCTGAGGTTTAGCATATCTATGAGAAATATGTTTGAGATTGTATTTCACAAGTGTTAATGCAGAGGAAGCCTCTCTGAAGCGGCCCTCCTGGCTGAGCATGGTAGTTCCCATATTAGTGCATAAATGAACAGCATTATCTTCCAATGTAAGAGACTATTAGAGGATTTTTGGTTTAGTTATGTATGTATATGTCTGTTTTTGAGTTTTTGCATATGAGTGCAGTGCCCATGGAGGCCAGAAGATGGCATCATATCTTCTAGAGCTGAAATTACAGGAAATTATAAGCTACTTGACATGGATTCTAGGAATTGAACTCAGGTCTCAGCAAGTGTTCTTAACTGCTTTACCATCTCTTCGGCCCTGATAGGATTTTTTAATTGACATAGAAATCTTGATTTGACAGTTCAGAGAGAAAGACTCTGATCCTAGAAAAAAAGACAGCAAAGGCAGAGTGTAGTTATCAATTAAATCCATAAATCGATCCCAGTAACAGCACGTTCCTTGCTACTTGCCCCAAAGTTCTGGGTTCCCAAATAAAAGACATTCACACAACCTTTATAGTTTGATATACCTTAAACAGCTCAATGTCTGGGTCACTTCCTAACCTCCACATGGCCAGTGCATCTCCCTCCAATATTTCCAAGTTATTACCTACTAAAAATCTATATTTCATCTTTGCTGCCCTGGATCCAGTCAGGCAGCCCTCTTGGGGCCACTCTTTCCCGGTTCCTACATGGTGGCTATGCTCTCTGTCACACACCTTCTCAAACATGGCATCTTTCCTTTCCTTCTCTTAGCATAGCAGATCTCCTCCTTCCTCTCCTTTCTCCCTGCCCCTAGCCTGGGAATCCTAAAATTCCCACCTATGTCTGCACTGCCTAGCCATTGACTGCTGGCATATTTATTTACCAATCAGAACCAACTAGATGTGGGGTCCCTGAGTGTCTTAAGTGCAAACACTGGTGTGAGCCTTTTGGGAGACCCAAATTAATATAAGACAAGCCACATTAGACCAAACCCACTACGGGAGAGATACTCTATTCTTCCATCCATTCATATCAACAAATATATATTAAGATAGATGGTATGTTATGTCATAGAGAACATTGGGGTATGTGATAGAAGATGGAGAAAACTTTATGGAACCGTATGCCTAGCATCTCAAAGACTACACCACTGAATATTCATTATTCATTAATATGTATCTTTCTGCTCCCTTTGCTCATTTGCCCTTGATCCATATGCATACTAGATTGCTCACGTCATTCAAGAAATCCTCCACTGTGAACTGAAATCAATAGGTTGACATATCTGCCTTTCTAAATCTGTACCTTCACTGTGATTAGAAAACAACCTAAGCCTATAGCCTATGCCAGATTCTGGAGCACATTAAATGAACCAGGAGGAATGACTCCTTTTATACTTGAAGTCCTAAGGGGACCAAGAGATGAGACATCAGCCAATGTCTTGTTACCATAGAGCTCTTAGTGACAGAGGAGAACTAAAAGCCCTCCCTCTGGCTTGGTATTTGTCATGATTAATAAGGCTGCAGCTAGAATGTCTCCTCCAGAGTAGGTCTTGGGGACATGGAACAACATGGAATCAATAAATATTTGTTGATTGATGAACAGAATTAAAACAAATGAACAAAAATGAATAATGCTGAGTCTCTTTCTTGAAACTTATCACCTCAAGAGGGAAGAACATAGAGCAATGTATTACTTGTATCTAAAGGTAAAAACTCAAAGCAGTAGCCAATCTTCTTCCTTAATAAGTGGAAGTATAGACATCCATGGAAATCCTTACCTACCCCTGCCTGTCCTTGTGCCTGACATCTCACATCTTATTAATATAATGACATCATGCAAATTTGGAAAATAGTTAATGGCAATCAACCAGCAAGTTTTCTATATATTTTCCTAACACAGACATGCTCTCTAAATGTCGATGCTAAGACTAATAAAATTTAGAATAAAGTCAGGATAATTTTTGACAGAAACCTGCAGATCTATACACCATTTTCTAAGTTTTCTAAAGAGATGCTGCCACTTCTGGGTCCCATTTGAGTGGTCAGAGGACCCAAACTGACAACTTACCTTAAGGACCTTACCCTACAATTTCGTGTAAAATAAGATCTAGGACATGTCTGTCAATCTCATTAACTGGCTCTATCCTTGAAAAGTCAAACCAATAATCATTGTTCGACATACCCCTGAACCTATCCATGGTGCCAATAGGCACAAAGGGTGTTTACATCTTTTATAAACAAAATGATATTGTCACTGGTAACAAATAATAGTAATAGGGAAATAGTGGAAATTTTAAATAGAAGTGCCAAGATAAAGGACGGCCTATTCCAAGAGTCCATCCAAGAATGAATCAAAATAAAATAAAACAAAATAAAACAAAAAAATTGGGAGGCCTTAAAGCAAATCCTTTCTAGAAAACTTCAAGCAGAGTTGAGTTAGCAAAGTTTTTGATCCAACCTGATTCACCAAAATGGTATGGCTGCCAACAAAATTTTCTTAGAAAAATTAACAAGATTACTTTCCAGATCTATGGGGGTGGCAGACCAGCTGTCTCACATACCAGCAATAAATTTAATTCTGTACAGTAGAATGGGGAGAGGGGGTGGCATCCTGTCTTTAAGTGCTACTCTAAAACATGTAAGAGACTAACAAACTTTGTAAGGAGCACAATTGAAAGCAAAGAGAACATTTAACTGGGTGAAAAAGATTGAGAGGTACTGGAAATCATGTTAAGGCACTCCACAGTTATCTGGCAGAGAAAGAAATAGCCATTTGCAAAGCCCTAAAGACCAAGCAGAGTTTAGCTGGTAAGATTGGCAAGATGTAAATTCTTAAATTTACAAAAGGGACCCTTGTGACCATTCTATAGACTTCATCAACTCCTGAGGAAGAGGGACAAGTCAAACAGTACTTGAGTCAAGACTGAACGTGCACCTAATTAGGGCATGGTATCAGAAGGACTTAACATGAAGGTTTCACCACAGTTATTCCCATGCAGTCCCACCAATTTCCCATTTCTCATTGAAGGTCACAGAAAACAGGGCAGGTCTTTGTGTGCGACTTTTCATCCCTTGTTCATCTTCTCCTTCTCTAAAACTGCCGCTCTCATCACAGGGTGCGATAACATACTGTCTTCTTGTGCTTCCTTGCTCCCTTGAGAAATGTGTTCCAGTTTGGGTAATTACATTCTTCCAGGCTAAATTATCCTTGCAGTTTACATTGAGTAAGGCATTTTTCTTTAATATCTATCCTAAATTGTTGCATAGTGTTTCTGTGTACCAGTAAATATTACATACATGCCACGGTAATAGTCAGACGCTTGAAAACATCCCACCCTATTTAGAGGAGAACAAAGAAGGACTAAAACTAATTAAAACTTACTTCGATAATTCATATTCCTTCTGCATATTTGGCCCTTTATGCTGCTGTTTATGGAAAATGGCATCATATGACCTGGTCTTATTTTCCTGCTTTTTGCAAATCTCTTCAGCATTCATATCTTCCAATGTCCTCTTTACCCAGAGGACACTCCAAAAATAAGCTTGCAACAAGTAAGGAGTGATGAGAGGAGGGGACTGAGGTTATCCCTGTACCCGTTTATCACAGAGGTAAGTTTTAAACACCATTCTGCAATTTCCACCATGGTCCTAGTTGCTCTACTCCAAAGCTGCAACCCCTTTTATGTAGATTATTTTTTTCTTTTTTGCTTGTCTGCCTCCTTATTAAGAGTATTTATTCGACTTCCATTGCTGACCTTGGCAGTTTATTGCAAATATTATTTCTCTTGCTTGCTCACTCTCTCCCTTCCCCTCCCATGCATCCATCCCCTCTCCTCTTCTGACCCCATTCTTTAACAGTCTCTGTATCTCAAGATCACAGGCTTGCTTCTGTGCATCATATTTTCACTCATGGTTTTGCATTACGTAAGGGCACACTGGGACACACAGAAGCATGCTTGGAGCCCCTCGGCATTAGTGGATGATTTGCACCTGCTGGCTCTTCGAATGGTGCATAGACCACAGCTAATTAGTTCTTGGCTCTGAGGTCCTAGAGCGAAGGGGCTGAGTCTGCTTTTCCTCTGCTTCCAAGGGTTAACAGAAGCCTAAACTAAGTGAGTGTCCAGGAGACGCTGCTGGAACTTGTGTAGAAGTGAATCACACCAATTAGATCTGATCTTCGCTATGCTAAACTCCTCCATGTAGGCATATTTCCAGAGACTGGGAGCTCTTCTCTCGGATTTCTAAGTCTACCTTTCATATCCCTGTGAGATTTGGGTCTTTCTCCATTGCCATTTATTGCAGTATCAATTTATTTAATCATAGATTCATCCTTCCATTTGGATGAAAGCATACTATGGGCTTGGAACTGGACTACATGCGGGATAAAAATAAGATGCATTGAAGAATTAGAATCTAGGCCAGAATACAAATAATAAGCAAATGTTTATACAAAGAAATAGCTTAATTTCTAGGATGAAAAATATCAGTGTGAGGAAAGAAAAAGTGATAGATGGAACAGTCTCATGGTCATTGTCTAGCGCCAATGGGCATCTCTGTGCCACCTTGACTATTGGGTTAAGGGAGGTAGTATAAAAGTTCTGCTCTTCATTATTACTCTCAGTTCATGCACTCTGGACCAGGACAAAGCAAAGAGCCATGGGGTAGACGTCAAGTGTCATTAAGGCTTCAACCTTGCCACAGGCTTCATGCTGATCTTGAAAAGCCTCTTCCTCTGTAGACCTCAGATTCTGTAGAAGTGTAAAGGGTGGGATGGCACAGATTTCCCTGTGGTCCTTCAGTCACTGACATTTTATCCTTCTTGGGGCAGATGCCTTTACTTACAGTGAGCAGCAGGCATGTATGACTGTAGTACTATTTAGTCCTAAAGTCGCTTAATTAGGTAAAGAACACTACTCACATTTTTCTTCAACTGAACTTCAGATAATTTTTGCTGTACAGTTTACTGTTTCCTCCATACAGTTTCCTTATCTATTTTAAAACTGATTCACAAATGGTTGCAAGAATTTGGGGGCTTTACTCTGGCTGTTTTGCAATTCAGACAAGTGATTAGAATACTCCCAGCACATACACTTAATCAAAACAAGCCCAATTAAGCTCACTACTCCACATTCCACCTCATTAGCTTTCTGTTCCTAAAATATAACAGATGTCATTGCTGCAGGCCCGGAGGTACAGACACATTTTTCAGCTAAGCACTTCCAATGCAACCTAAGTTAGAGGAAGATGTAATTATTACTTTCATTGTCGTGGCTTCCTGTGGAAGCTCATTTTTCACTTAATAGCAATCTCTTCTACCTAGTTGCCCACTGCCACCAAAATGTGTCTTTCTCCTAAAATAGTGAGTTCATAAAAAGTATCATTCCAGCCCTTTCCTTCCTCTCACAAATTGATTTGGCTCCTCTTGGACTCAGCCAGCCTAGCACGTCTTGTGAGGTGCATAAGGAGTGGAACAGACAGAACAACATGAATTCTTTGCCTTTTAGTGATATTTCTGTTCTGATTTTGGATATTCAAGATGTTTGTTGTATCCCCACCACCTTTAGGACAATAATGTATTATTGCTTTCCATATTAATCAAGGTTCTCTGGAGTAACAGAATTATAAAATGAATCTTTCTGCTCCCTACTCTTCTCTCTCCTGTCTCTCTCTCTCTCTCTCTCTCTCTCTCTCTCTCTCTCTCTCTCTCTCTCTCTCTCTCTCTCTCTCTCTCGTGTGTGTGTGTGTGTGTGTGTGTGTGTGTGTCTTATTAGGATGAATTACAGGTTGTAGTCAGCTAATCCAACAATGGTTGCCTATGAATGGAAGATTCAAGAACCTAGCAGTATAGTTGTTTATTCTAAGAGGCTGGATATCTCAGCTAGTCTTCAGTATGTACCAGAATCCCACAGTAGTCTCTGCTGAAAGAATGGACTTGTTAACAAGGTCAACAGCAAAGCAGGCAAAGATCAAAAACTTCCTTCATCCATCTTTATATATGCTTCCAGCAGAAGGCATGGCCCACATTAGAGGAGGATCTTCTTATCTTAAAAGATATGGATTAAGGGTGTGTCTTCCCACCTCGAAGATCTGGATTAGAAATGGATCTTCCCACTTTAAATGATTTAATTAAGTGAAAACCCCTCACAGGTGTATCCAGATAATTAGGGGTTTTGATTAATTCTAGATGTAGTCAAGTTGGCAAGCAAGAATAGGAACCAAACCCTTGGTTCACCCTTCCTTCCTTCTCTGTTTTGTGTTATTATGCTCTTGACATCAACTTGTTTATTCCTGGACTCTAATATACCACCCTCTTCCTCCTCCTCCTCTTCCTCCTCCTCTTCCTTCTCCTCCTTTTCCTCCTCCTCCTCCTCCTCCTCCTCCTCCTCCTCCTTTTCTTCTTCCTATTCTCCATTTTCTTCTTCCTCCTCCTCCTCTTCTTTCTTTCTTTCTTTCTTTCTTTCTTTCTTTCTTTCTTTCTTTCTTTCTTTCTTTCTTATTTTCTTTCTTTCTTTCTTTTGTTTTTTTGTGATTTCCAGATCTGATCACAGGCTGGCCCACATCATGCCCTTTCTTTCCCTTAGAAAAGAAAAGGTAAATTGATAAAAAACAAAAAACAAAACAAAAAAAAACAAAAAAAACCCAACCTGAATCCAAATTCATGTATAGATTAACATAGAAAGGAATGAAGTTTTGTAAAAGGAAACATCAATAACTGATCTTGGTAAGTCGAATGGCTAGTAACCATTGGCTCAAAAAACAAATACCTGTAAATTTCATGCTACTCACTGATTGAATTGAGTTCTCTTCTCAATGTAATTATTCATTCACCAAACCTCACATGCATATAGTTATTATTATATATGTTCTTAATTGTGGAAATGCCATATTTTAGATATCTGGAAAAGTAATAAATTTTCTTATGTGTCATATATACATGTAAGCATTCATCTGTTCCTTCTTTCAAAAGCCTGTGGGGAGAACTGAGTCAGAAGATTCAAGGTAAATTTGACACTGTATCTGTTTTTGCAGTGAGTCTTGTTCAGTTCTGTGTCTTTTTCCCTTTCAGTCCTTGTTTTGTATTTCTCTAAAGAGACTCCAGGCAGTTTTCTTCTGAGACATTAGGGAGCAAGAAGGACTCTAACAAAACCCCATCTCCTAATGCAGCATCACTTTCCTTTAGGTTTTGTAGGGGACTGGTAGACCTCCTACACCTTTGCAGCTTTTGATACCCAAATTCATCATCAACACATAAAAAATTGCCATTCTTGGAGGAATATAGGGAATGTTCTTCCAAATCTGGAGACAATTTCCAAGACATTCTATTTATTCTAAATAATTACATTGTTACCAGAATTTGTACATATTTGCCTAGATCAACTTGAAAGTCCAGTTTCAGTGACCTCTGTGCCCCAGTCACAGGGTGTTTGATGCTTCCTCCATTGTAACAGCATCATAGCACAGAAAAGCAGAGATGACTAGAGTTAAATCCTGGCCTCTTTGTTTTTGAAAGAAGGACATTAGCCATGTTCATGACTTTATATCCTAGGCCTAGAATAGTGTTAAACATATAGCAAACACTATAAATGGTTAATGAATCAAACTGATGGGTAATTTTCTGAATGGTGGGCTGACCAAATCTTGCTATCCTGAAGGCTCTTTGACAAAGAAGAAAAGCTGGCAAACTTTATGTAACTCATGTTAAATCTGCTCCTATCCACTTTTTGGATAGTTTGGGAGCTAAGGATGAATTTTGGAGTTTTAAAATACTGAAAATAAGATCCAAATAAAAGTAAAATTTAGTAATGCTTAAAATATTTTTTTAAAAATTAAATTTTAGTATGCTTTATTAAAATACGTGCTATCCAAATGGAAACATTGCTTAGTAAATTCTTAGACAAGCTGTGAGTAAAAGAAAAGTCTCCAAAAGGAATTCTCCCCTGATCTCTCGAAATATCCATCATGGCCAGGCCTCCTCCACATGCCTAACACAGTCTGCCTATATCCACTTTCTTCCTCCCTTGACTTATACTTACGTTATGGAAGTACCTTTCCTGGACACTTCCTTTCTTGAGGGGAGGATGCAAACCTCATCTTCTTTGAATTCACACTTCTTAGAACTCCACCTGGAAAGTTGGAGAAGTAAGGAAAAAGCACATAAACAAACAGGCTTTGATATTCAACGTTATTCCTGACACCACACTGGCAAAGCCAAGCCTGACTCCAGGGAGAGGGGAGAAGTAGTCTTTAATCACAGGGTGCCTCTGCAAACAGCTGCTGTTGGAGCACAGAGAAATACTTTGTTCTCCTTAGTAGGTTAAATATGCCTCTCCACAAATGTGTTAACCTCCTTCCTTTGCTTAGCAAATCCTCTTTTCATGAGCTGTTCAAAGATAAACTTTATCCCCAGGTTGGATTATCATAACCTCCAAATCAGTCTGCGTACATTAAGCCCTCTCCCTTCTTAAAGAGAAATTACACTTCAGCCCAAATCAACTAACGTTCTCTTCCCTTTTATAGCCCAACATCCTGAACTAGTCTCTTATAATCTCTCATTGAAGCGACCAAGGTCGTCGCTAATGCTTTCTTGATACCCAGACACTTTAGAGGTTTCTTTCTTTCCCTAGCCTGTTAATGTTGGAATTCTCCAAACTCTTATGTAGGTTCCCTTCTAACACCATGTGCTCTCAAATGAGTTTGCTCACGTCCCTAACATGTGTAGGCTTGCCATAGACAAATAAGCATTTTAGAGCTCTGAGCTTATCAGTCAGGTACAGGACTAGAATTACACATTGTCTGTGAGACAGTCACTTGAAAGATACTTGAATGCCCATAGACACTTAAATTTTACCATTCTGTAAAAGATACCCAGACATCCCGGGGAGATGCTATATCTGTTGTGCAAGTGGAAGGACGATCCCCAGTAAGTTTATAAAAATGTGGGTGAGTGTAGTGGTCAGCCTATAATTCCAGTACTTGTAGGTAGAGACAGGAGATCCCTGAAGTAAGCTGAGTATCCAAATTAACAAGCTCCAAGTTTAGCAAGAGACTCTGATCCAGTAAATAAAATGGAAAGTGATTGAAGAATATATCCAAAGTCAATCTCCAATATACTCAGAGACACACACAGGAGCACTTGTACATATACACACACACACACAACATACACATTTATATATACATACATACATACATACACATGCACCTATGATCATGACAACACATAGGGCAATGTACACATAGCACATACATATACACATGCATACCACACATAAATACACATGTACAAGCAAGAGGTAAAATTAAGACATTAAAAATAAATTGGAATGCCCATCCTTTTCCCAGCCCCCAAGTCCCTCATATTTTATGTCCTATTCCAAAGAACATCGTCATCATATACCACAGTCTTAGGCTAGTCACAGCCTCACTCACAAACTTAGTCACCAATGGCCATGATTTGCACGTGCTAAATGTTTCCCAGTGATCTTGACATGCAAGAATCCCACCTGCCTCTGTCTTGCTTCTTATGACAATGTTCCCGCTTGAGACAATCTCTGAAGCAGTCTCCTGGTGCTCATTTTCACTCACCATATACACCCATCTTATAGTTCTTTCGTTACAAAAATGCATACTTGACTGAAATACATACCTGCTTTAAAATATTGTAGGATTACATCCAAACCCCGTAACAAAGTTTAAAAGAGTCAAGTTAAAAAGTGGGACTTACAGACCCATTTCCTCCTCTATAGAAATCCTGCTCCCCTGTCCTCACATACTGTCTCTAGTCAGTATGAAGACTTTTGCTTCAGAAATATCTTTATGGCTCTAGATTCCAGGTTTTTCCATTAGGGCCTTTCATGGTTCCAGAACATTCTTTTTCCATCCAGACTTTATTTATTCACTCCTATGTAACTTCTCTTTGTTATTTGTGTACCAACTTTGTTATCCCTTTGTCTTGGAACGTTTCTGGTGTTGTGTCTGCTCACTACCAGCAGGTTTGGGCTAAGGCCCTTCCTGTCTCTCCTACAGGACTCTGTCTCCTCTGACTGCATACACAGCATGATGTTCCATCATCTTCTTCCTCACCTAAATTAGAACTAAGTAGACATGTGTACTGCTACCCTCCTGGAAGTTTAAGCAATGATCAGGAATCCAAGGCCAGCCTGGACAATATAGCAAAATCCTCCAATAATATAAGGATTTGAAATGCAATCCAGTGGTCTAGCATGAGAAGATTCTGATCCAAATAAATAATAACAACAATAAATGAAAGAGAAACATACATAGACTATAATTTTGCAATTCATGCAGTCAGAACATGTGTTTCTAAATACTTGCTATTGTCCTGGTTAGCTTTAACTGTCCATTTGAAATAGAGAATTATCTAGGAGGAGAATCTCAACTGAAGAGTTGTCTAGATCAGATTGGCCTGTAGACATGTCTCTGCAGAATTGTCTCAGTTGTTAAATGGTGTATGCGTTTCCAGCAAACTCCGAATGGCAACTTCCTCTAGGCAGGTAGTCCTGAGCTATATAAGAGAGCGAGCTGAAAAGGAAGCTGTCTGTCATCCAGCAAGCCGTATCTGGTATGGTTCCTGCCATACTTCTTTGGCTGTGAAATGAGTTTCTTAGTCAGAGGTAATGTTGTGTGGACCAACACAAGGGCCTATCTTCAGAAGGTTCACTGTCTGTGTCCCCTTAATGATGGATTATGACATGGAATTATAAGTCAAATAAATCCTCACTTCCCCAGAATTGCTCTGGTCAGGGTGATTGTCACAACAGAAATGAGAGTAAAGCAAGTATGTACCCACTAACCTTACCCACCAAAGTGGCGCATACATATTAATCAATAAATACATGGAAAATACATTCAAAAAAGAAATCTTGTCGGTATTTTGAAGGATATTGGACAAAGAAATCTTTTCTTCCATATTCTTCAAAATGATTTGCATGGGCTGAGAAGTGTGCCTCTTAACAGAGAGGATTTAATCTAGGGACTTCAACACAGAGGGAGTACACTGTACACCGGAAGACTGTAATTTCTATGTCAATAAATGATGCCACAGCTTAACAAATAAATGATTGGATTTTAAACTTGATCCATTGAAATCCCTTGAAAAACTCAAAGGTGTGGTCCATAAAAGGGATTTATTTTTAAGCAAGAAGGTCGCTACTACACTGCCACTGACATTTACTCTGTTGAATAATGAGTTCAGTGGCTCAAAACACAATCACTTGACTGAAGTATCCTCCTCTGAGTGGTGATAGGAGGTGCTCACAAGTGTTAATAAACGTGTAACTATGCCTCTGAACAGAGATCCTCTGTGAATTCTCCATCTATCCAGACAGTTACCCCCTCGCCTTCCCACACCCTATTTCTTTTTCGAATCTCACCTTGAAGTGTGGTGATATTATCTATCTCTCCCTCCCTCTCCTTCAAATTCACACGCATGTCATTCATATGTTCATCCACCCTTAGCAAATCTCCAGAAAATTGGAAGAGAGGTTTTTAAAAAGATATGAATCGCTGAAGGTTTGGCACTCCCTTCATCCATTTCTGTTGATTTGCTATTAGCATCTGTGATGAGGCTTGGGGGCGGTTGCCAAACCTTGAATGTCACTGAGATGAAATTTAGCTGGTGGGGCCGAGGCCAGGCTTATTACTGTTCGGATTGAGCTTCATGATTGTCCTCTCTTGTTAGCGTGCCTCCATTTGAGCACAAAGAGCTTAGATTGCTTTGCAAAATCTATCTTAATTAATCATAAATAGTGCCTGATGGGAAGATTGCTACTTTCATCTTCGTTAAATAAAACACAATCACTAAATCCTTTTTCTTGCTCTAGGTTTTCACAGCATTGTGCAGGTCGCCTCCTTACATATCTGAGATGCTATAAGGTCTAATCACATCACTATGTTACTGATAGCCTCATTAGACTGTGCTATCAAGAGCTGTCCCCAGCCCTTTCTTCAACGGCAGAGCCAAGTCCCAATGAGCTAAATGGGGACACAGGAATGGCAAAACAATTCCACTCCTTCCCAGCAGCTAATTAAGAAGGAGGGTAAAGGCACTGTGCTAAAGACTTCAGCAATTTTGCCTTGTAGCTCTTCAAGGGTGACCTTGTAGCAAGTAGTGAAAATACAGAAGAGAATCACTGTTGCGTGCTAAATGATCGTCAGGAAAGTTCAAACACTACCGAATGGGTGGCTAAGTATGCTAGCGTGTGCCTGCTTTGTTCTCTGCCCCCTTTGAACGTATGAAATTTCCTTTCTGTACAAATATAGAAAGCAAATAATGAAGAACTTAAGGCTCTACTTAAATGAACAATACATAATCAGCCTATTGCACTGGTAACATAAATGCTATGGAGTGGGGCCTGAGAGCAGCAGTTTGCCATGGGGCACCCATGCATTGTAATGGGTCCATGTATCTGCATAATGAGTGGTGGAATTGCCTCCCTTCTTGCCAGCCTCTTCTTATACAACTAAAAAATATCTAAAAACTCAATTTCCCATTTTCTTTTTTCAGCTTCAGAGGAAGCACTCTGGTTCATCTCTGAGTGGTGGAATATATGGGGAGTCTATGGGTCCCATTCTCCCACCACTGTCCTCTCTGCAAAAAGGAAAGGTGACAGAATTTCACATCAGACACACAAAAAACCTACATGAGCAGATGACCAGGCCAAAAGACAAAAGGATCGATTTCTAATACCACCCTAAATCAGCTTCCTAAGTCTTGAATTGCTCAGAACCAAACCTCTCCTTGCAGGCCATGCCTTCTTTAAAGTTAAGTAACTATTAGGCAGGTTTTCAGTTCCTAGCAGAATCTAAGCTTTTTTGACAAAGAAGTATTCTGATTATTATTCTAAAATAGCACACCTCTTTTACTCCATGGCCTCAGAATATTTGCCTGAGCCTGGTCAGGAGGATGCCAGATTGTAGAGATCAGGCATAATTTACCTCCTCTTCTGAGAAATCCAACAGGATCTTAGCATTGAAGACTAGAACATTTTTCTAAGTTCATAAATACCATTTGCATCAATCAGACAGAGTTCAAACAGGAAAATAAAAATGTATGTGCTTCACCAGAGAGGTTTAATATAAGGGATTCAACACAGGGGCAGTATACTGTCTACCAGAAGAGTACAATTTCTATGTATGTCAGTAAAGAATGGATAGTTGAGTTTGGAGCACCTACACAGTTCATGGCTGTTCATTAAAAACTGCTTAGTGAAGTCTCTGATGACATTTGGTGTTATCAGGCATCTTTGTTCAAGGTAAAAGACAAGCAGAAACATTCCCAGATGATAACTTTCTGATACATGTTTGCCTATCTAATCAAGGAATTACCAATGTATTCCAGCATAACATAAATTCCACAGCTCTCCTCTCTCTCTCTCTCTCTCTCTCTCTCTCTCTCTCTCTCTCTCTCTTTCTCTCCCTCCCTCCCTCCCCCCTCTCTCTTTCCCCACTGAAGAGGGATTTTATTTGCTATCACTCACTACCAGTCCAAACCATCACATCATTATGAGAAGGAGGAACAAGTCCTTTCATATGTAAGTAACTTCTTCAGATGCAAGTAATGGAACGGGAAGGACAGAATGTTTTTGGGTTCAGGCCACAAGATATAATGGAAGGCTGCAGTTTAAAGTGGAAAAATATTTTCTGTATTATCTCAAAAGCTAGCAGGCCTTCTCAGCAAGCAAAAGACACAATAGAGATTGCATTGTACTGAGTATAGTAAATGCTAGAGATTTGGTCAATATCACCTATGCAAAAAGAAATGAAAAAAGTCAGTGGCAATAAGAACAGGAAAGTGAATAAAGAAAACAAACATTAAAAAACAAAATCTCAGACTTAGAGAGTCACCTTATGCTGTCGATATTAAAGTGGGACCATCAAAGTATCTGCCAATGTTCAAATGCAGTTCTTCATCAGACCTGCCAAGTTAAGGAAGAGGTGAAGTGATGGACAAACAATGGCTAATCCATCTCCATCATCCTTTTAGATGTCTACAAAAAGAGACTTGAGAGAATATCTAATTTGCATATGCCAATAAAAGATTCCTAAGTAAATGGGTAGGACATCAGAAGTCAGTCGGGCCAGAAGAGAATCAAATGCCCAAGACTCAAGTTACAGACCAGAGAGAAAATAATATTTCATTCTAGTCTTCAAATTTCAACCTCAGCACAACTATTATACTCCTGAGTGTAGACAGTAAGTTAAGTCTTGAGTGAGTGTTCATTGTTTGACATGGGCTCAGATATGTCAAGAAGCCCAATGCTTCAGCTTCTTAGGAGTGGCAAAGCCTTCCTCTGATGAGGCTCAGAGGGATGACAGAGCCTTCCTAAGGGGTCCTAGTGTAAATGATAAGTGTATGCTGAAAATATCCCCCCTAGCTTTCTACTCTC
The DNA here is from genome assembly GCA_028551405.1 of Uromys caudimaculatus. Classification (NCBI taxonomy): domain Eukaryota; kingdom Metazoa; phylum Chordata; class Mammalia; order Rodentia; family Muridae; genus Uromys; species Uromys caudimaculatus. The sequence continues at coordinate 25,936,102 of CM052705.1, forward strand.
TAATGTTTATGGCCTGACAACTACTTCCCTGAAGAGATTGCTCTTACAGAGATTAGCTAAACCTGTTTCCTTGATTCAGTTGTATGCAATAACTCCACCTCCCCATTCAACTACATATAATACACTCTGAGTTTCCAGAGCAATGCAATTTCTCCATCAGAGATCCCTGTCCACCCAATTCACAGCTTTTCTGTCCATGCATATGTGTGTCTGCTGTCTTACGGCTTCTATTCCTGCACAAAACATCATGACCAAGAAGCAAGTTGTGGAGGAAAGGGTTCATTCAGCTTACACTTCCACATTGCTGTTCATCATCAAAGGAAGTCAGGAGAGGAACTCACACAAGGCAGGTATTTGGAGGCAGGAACTGATGCAGAGGCCTTGGAGGGGTGCTGCTTACTGGATTGCTTCCCCTGGCTTTCTCAGCTTACTTTCTTATAGAACCCAAGACTACCAACCAGCCCAAGGATGGCACCACCCACAATGGGCTGGGCTCTCCCCTCCTTGATCACTAATTGAGAAAATGCCTTACCGCTGGATCTCATAGAGGCATTTTCTCAAGGGAGGCTCCTTTCTCTATGGTAACTCCAGCTTGTGTCAAGTTGACACACAAAACCAGCCAATACACTGCCCATTCTTCAATTCCTCACTACTCCAATCAGGTCAATCCATGACGAACTGCAAAGAACATCTGGGGACAGTGATCCTAGCAACTGCATTGTCAATATTACTTGATAGCCCCAATTCTATGGAGGGATTTTAGCCTCAATATATCCTTGCTCCCTTCTAGCAAACACTCATAAGTGGTCTAACTAGGGAGAAGAGACTATAAAGGGACAAAACATAGATTTAATAAATTGATATGGCTTTAGAATCAGAAGAAGCAAAAGTCACATGAATTAGGGATGTAAACTCTGTTCAATATTACGGGCCTTTATCTAGTATCACATTCCTTGGAAGCCACCATCATCTGTAACCAGGCAAGGCTTCCAGTGCAGGGATTGGAACAACAACTCAGTCACAAAATCTATAGTCTACAATTTGTCCTGCATTCAAGAGGTGCTGGGGTAAAGGTGGTACAGAAATTGTGGAAGTGCACAACCAATGACTGGTCCAACATGAGACCTATGCCCCAAGAAGGACCCCATGCCTGACACTGGCTGGAGGGCAGGAACCAGAAGCTGAATATCCCAGCGACATAGGATAGTACCAAATGTGAGTGACAAAATAAGTTAATGAAATAATTTTTAATGATACTCGGCCAAACTTTTAGACTAGAGTCTAGCATCATTGTCATTAGAGAGACTTCATTAAGCAACTGATAGGAGCAGATGCAGAGACCCACAGCCAAACATTAGACAAAGCTCAGGGAATCCTGAGGAAGGAGAGGAAAGATTGTAGGAGCCAGTGAGTTAAAAACAGCACAAGAAGCTAGCCCACAAAATCAATTAACCAGGGATCACAGGGGATCACAGAGACTGAAGTGATAATCAGGGAATCTACATGGGTGTGACCTAGGTCCTCTCTATATATTTATGGTTACACAGCTTCATGTTCTTATGGGATTCCTAATAGTGGGAGCAGGGCCGCCTCTGACTCTTTTGTCTGCTTTTAAATTCATTTCTTCCTACTAGGTGGCCTTTTCCAGCCTTAATATGAGGGAATGTGTCTACTCTTATTGCAACCTGATATGGGTTGATATCTCTGGGAGACTAGCCCTTTTCTAAAGGGGAACAGAGGAGTGATGGATGTGGGGGGAGGGGAAATGGGAGAAGTGTCTGAGAGGAGAGGAAGGAGGGTAACTATGATTGGGGTATAATAATGTATGAGAGAAGAATACATTTCAAAAAAACCCTTCAAAAAAAAACCCAACAGAAATAAATAAATAAATACATGGCAGTTGATGTATAAATAAAAGAAATTGACCAAAATATCTTCGAACTTACTATGGGTCAGGATATGACTATTAGAGTAGCATCTTTTGAAAGTTGTTGGTTAAGAAGTTGGAGATACCTAGAACAACTTTAAGATAGAAAGCATTATTCTAATCCTGAATCAGTGATTCTTACCCACTTAACCAAAACTTTCTATTTAATGTTTTATAAAGACTTTTGTGAAGTTCAAAGTCTAATTAATAATAGAAGAGAAAAATCATTAGGAGAATAATGAAGACTGGCCATTATATTCAGTTCTTTTAAGTGTAGACTGCTCATCCTTCAAGCATTTAGGGGAGGGGCATATAATAAGACCTTAAAGAATAAGAAAACTGAATTGAGTTGGTATGACCCCAGCGAAGCCTTGATCAATAGTATTTGATTCACTAGAAGGAAGAAATTGTTTCAGGTGAGAGAAACACAGCTTAAGCAATGGCAGGAAAGGGGGACAGAGGTGAGAAATATCTGTAACTACATTGAATAAGCAATTCTTTCCCTCTTGATTTTCCAGTGTTGTTTGAGCAACTATCTCCAAACTGGTTGAATGATGAATGCTTCAGAAAAAGACAGGAGACATACATATAAGTGACAGTAGAATTTTTTTCAAAATGAAATAATCAGGAATTGAAATCATAAAAGAAATTAAATTGCTAGGCATATAAAATGGATTCAAATTTACAATCACAAACTGATATATGCAAAAAGGTAAGTTATTTTTCTATAGTCAAATATAATTTCTGTCATTAAGATCCCATTTCTGTCTCATAGTAGAAAACTGATATCAAGCTGCATTCAGGTAAATTTCTTCCCATTTAAGCACTTCTCAGTCAATTCGGGTTTATAGTATAGCTGTATTCAGAGTTTTAAAATCACTCTCAAATTTTATTCTCTCCCTTCTCCATATATTGGTTCAAATCTCTACAAAATTTAAATAACTTCCATTGCAGAAGCAATAATGGTGAAAGAATATTTAAGTCACAGACTTTGCATGGCTACCTCCTGTGTTGGCTTTAGCGTGGTGGTTATGTTCCTGTCCTTATGTGTCTTCAGGTCAACGGTTTTGGTTTCTTGACTCTGATCTGTGTTGATGTGTCAGAAGTCTGGTCTTTGTCTTCAGTTGGTAACACAGCCAGGTTACCTGGGCTCTTCCTTAATTCAAGTCTTCTTATTACGAATATTTGGAATCTTTACTTGCTCTTTTAGTCCATCCCAAGGACACAGATTGCTTTGGGTGGCCAATAGATACTTGTGTTACCTCCCACAAGACTCTGATGGACTGTTTTCTAGAATGCCTGAGACTCTGCCTCCAAAAGACATATCACCTCCCACCAGGATTCTAGGCTGCTTCTCTAACTTGTCCATTCCATCCTTACCCCAATATCTACAAGAAGATTATCTTGCAAAATGGGTTAGAAAACTAATGGATACCCTTTTCTCTCCTCTTCCTTGATCAAGAGCCTGGCTTTTGTTTGGTTTTGATTGATTGTTTTATCTCTCTGTCTGTCTATCTATCTATCTATCTATCTATCTATCTATCTATCTATCTATCTATTTTTTAGTTTTTCTCCAAAACTGGGTAGGTTTTCATGCTTGTGTCACAAACACTTGACCAAATGAGTTGTCTCAATCAGATAAGAAGAGGACTGGAATGGAAAATTAGGCCAACAGTATCTAATTTAATTTTCATTTTTGTTCCTTAGACAAGCTGAGCTAGAGATTCTCTAGCTTCTGGGGCCCTTTCTCTGAGAATCAGGCTATCTCCTCCCCCCGAAACCTCTCCCTTTCTGGACACAGGTTAACAGACAAACAACCTGCTGTGGTCTTGTGTTCTCCTTCCCCATCCACAATCCCTACCTCCCCACTCCCATCCCACTCCACCTCACACACACATCCACTCACAATTGAAAATCCAGCCTCTTCATAGCCACCCCTAAGGCATTCCTGCCTACTGTTCCTAGGTGGTAGGCTAGGTCACAGTGTGGGAGCCCCTACATGTCCCCAAACCTATAGGAGTAAGGAATTACTTTTGTTTCTCTAAATTGAAAGTTGTTTCTTTTCAGGGCTTATATCACACTACCCATGATGGCTATAAATTGCTGCCCGTGTCTGTGGTGCTATAGCTCTCCTAATAATGTTCATCTGAGGGACAGTTTATCTCAGCTTCCTTTCTTCCTTTCCACTATTTTTTTTTAATGTGCAAAGTGTGAGTTTTTTGCTTGCAAGTATGACTGTGTACCGTGTGTGTGCCTGGTACTCTCGGGGTCCAGAAGACAGTGTTGGATGCCCTGGAACTGGAGTTACAAAAGACTGTGAGTTTCTGTGTGGGTGCTGGAAATTGAGCCCAAGTTCCCTGGAAGAACATCCAGTGATCTTAATGCTAAGTCGCCTTTCTAGCTCTTCCATTATTTTTACAAGTCATAGCATAACAAATCGAAAAATGACTTTTGAACATAAACACTACAGTTATAGAATATTTATTTTTATATCTCCAAATAGTCCAAAAGCTGGAAGAGTTGTTATCAGCAGCTAAACTTGAAAAAGGGAGTATAATGTACACCAAAATTAAAAATCACAAATCAGTGTACCACAGCTAGAACTTTTGTTGTCAAGGAGCAAATTAAGAAAACTGAAGTGTACTGTTAACTTAAGGTTCCAGCAAGCTTGAACTATAATTTCTATTATTCTGGAAGAGAAAATCCACTTACTAATATGTGTATGTGTTGAAAATTATTCATTGAACATTAAAGATGGACAAAGTATTAAGATCTACAGAATGTAACAGGTAACTACTACCCCACCCTTTTGGATCAGTGCTATAATTTGGAGGTGAACAATATACACAAGTCATCAAATAATACTTGACAGTCATAAGTCCCATGAAAGGCTTAGGAGGATGTTATAAAAGCTCTAGAAGAGAAGAGGATTTTAGAATGGTATCTGTGGTGGTAGAAAATTCTTCTTTAATTTTTCTCTGGGATGTACCAAAAGGGGTAAAAAATAGCACCATAGAAGGTTGTTTACTGCCTTACTGAGTTCCAGATACAACTAATAGAAGCAGACTCTGCAGGCCTTCTCTGCCTGAAATTGAACTCTGAAATGCTTCAGAACCTGAGAGCTCCAGCCTCCTGAGCTGGGTTGCTTTTGTGAAGCTTTAATTGCTTTTGAATGCATATGAATGTCAATTAGAGCCAGGCTAAATATGTCTTCTTGGAGGCAGAGCATTTGGTCTCTCTTTCAAGTTTCTTTGTTTGCTTGAATCAGCTTTGTAGTTTAACAGATGTTTTGGGGGGAAATGGAGACATAAGCTTTTATAATGCTGAAAATTAAATGAGAAACAATAGTTTTCTCCTCACCCCCCCCTCCACACACACACTAATGTAACACTACAAAATTGGCAGCCCACGTTACACTGAAGAAAATTACTTTTAGAGGGCACATGTTGGTAAAATGAAAGATTCTTTTTATAAGGTATGCACCTGGAGTTCATTAAATATTGTTCGTTCTTTAGGGAGATACATAATTGAAGGTGAAAGTGATTATCCCTTCAGCCTTGGGAAAGGATAGTATTTTCTAGCCTCATAAAATAGCCTCTCTTTAATTAAAAATAAAATAAAATTATCTTAAGAGAATGAATGCCATGGTTGTCTCAGCCAAGCTTAGCCCTCCAAACTTTTGATCCACTACATAAGCAAACTCCTTGTGCAAGTCCAAGAAAACCCACAGATGTTCACTGTATTTTTTTGCAGTGGGCTGATGTTCCCTTATATGGGACCACTTTCGATGAACTATTAATACCACTTGGATAAAATTCTTGTTTCTATAGCAATCTAGTAAAGGCCATTACTGGGAGATAACTGATAGGTTATTTCTCTGCCGTTGAAATGAATCAATTCAAGCCAGATTAGATTATATTAAATGCAGGTTTATTGGGAGGCTGCTCTTGGGTGACTTCTCTGGCCCCAAGGTCTGAGACCAGGGAAATCAGTATAGGGAGAGAAGTGGAGGAGAGAAAGAGAGAAAGAGCATGCGCACAGAGAGAAGAGAAGGAAAGGAAGAGATATCCAGAAGACCAAGATATTTGGATTATGTAAGAAAGAGCAACTAAGGGAAGGGCAGTCCAGCCTCTGGGCTGGAATGTTCAGGGTTAGGGGCAGGATACACCAGGTAGGGACTGAGGGATGCTGGGAGAACCTAGAGGCCAGGTCTGCTTTGATATGTAAAATATGCACCTTAGTCCCTAGTCCTAGGGTTCAAAACCAAACAATAACAAGATACATAAATCATTAGCTTTGAAATCCACAAAATGGATTTAATTCTAGCACTATGTATTATTGTGTGTGTCATCTCCCATAGTCAGTTAACCTCCCTTCACCCCAGTGCTCTATTCTGTAAAGTGGGATCATCTCCACTGAAGTAGTTTTTGACAGCCATGTCATATGAAGTATCCCTAGTGTGTGGAATACACCAAACATCAAAAGGAAATAGGGGCTCTTTGTTAGGCCACAGCCTGTCCCTTTAAGAGAGTGGTCATGCTAAGAAACAAACCAGGTAGATCCCATAGCCTGAATTCTGAATTCATCAGGTCATATACACACAAACACACACACACACACACACAGAGAGAGAGAGAGAGAGAGAGAGAGAGAGAGAGAGAGAGAGAGAGAGAGAGCTAACTCACTTAGCATAGCATAGGGAGTTAAGCTATCCTTAAGGTTGTGAACATTTATGTTACATGACTCCTCCATGACTTCTCCATGTTTTCCATCACATATTGCCATCCCATAGTAAATAATGTGATGTAAAACTTTCCTTCTCTCTCTCTCTCTCTCTCTCTCTCTCTCTCTCTCTTTCATCTCTCCTATGTTTACTCTTAATGAAGTTCCTTAGGTTTCTCTGTTGATGTAATAAACACTAAAACCAACATATTGGAGAAAAGGCTTCATTTCACCTTACAGCATATAGTTCATCATGAAAGGAAGTCAGGGAAAGAGTCAAGGAGGAATTTGAAGGCAAGAAGTGAAGCAGAGGAGGAATTTGAAGGCAAGAAGTGAAGCAGAGGCCGCGGAGGAATACTACTTACTAGCTTTTTCACTGGCTTGTACAACTTGCTCTTGTTTATGCCAAAGATCTACCTGCCCAGGGATGGCACTGGCTCCAGTGGCATGGGCCCTCCTGGATCATGACCAAAAGCATCTTGAAAAGAAAGGATTCACTAAAATCAGGGACTAGACAAGGCTGTCCACTCTCTCCCTATCTATTCAATATAGTACTTGAAGTTCTAGCTAGAGCAATCAAACAACAAAAGGACGTCAAAGGGATACAAATTGGAAAGGAAGAAATCAAAATATCTATTTGTAGATGATATGATCATATACTTAAGTGACCCGAAAAACTCCACCAGAGAACTGCTACAGCTGATAAACATCTTCAGCAAAGTAGCCGGATATCAAATTAACTCAAACAAATCAGTAGCCTTCCTATACTCAAAGGATAAACAGGGTGAGAAAGAAATTAGGAAAATGACACCCTTCACAATAGTCACAAACAGTATAAAGTATCTGAGTGTGACTCTAACCAAACAAGTGAAAGATCTGTATGACAAGAACTTCAAGTCTCTGAAGAAAGAAATCAAAGAAGACCTCAGAAGATGGAAAGAACTCCCATGCTCATGGACTGGCAGGATTAACATAGTAAAAATGGTCATCCTGCCGAAAGCATTCAACACAATCCCCATCAAATTCCAACTGAATTCTTCATAGACTTATAAAGAGCAATTCTCAAATTCATTTAGAATAACAAAAAAAACAGGATAGCAAAAACTATTCTCAACAATAAAAGAGCTTCTGGGGGAATCAGCATCCCTGACCTCAAGCCGTACTACAGAGCAGTAGTGATAAAAACTGCATGGTGTTGATACAGTGACAGGCAGGTAGATGAATGGAATATAATTGAAGACTCAGAAATGAACCCACACACCTACGGTCACTTGATCTTTGACAAAGGAGCTAAAACCATCCAGTGGAAAAAAGACAACATTTTCAACAAATGGTGCTGGTTCTACTGGCGGTCAACATTCAGAAGAATGCAAATTGATCCATTCCTATCCCCTGTACAAAGCTCACGTTCAAGTGGATCAAGGATCTCCACGTAAAACCAGATACACTGAATCTAATGAAGAGAAAGTGGGGAAAAGTCTTGAATACATGGGCACAGGGGAAAAGTTCCCAAACAGAACACCAATGACTTATGCTCTAAGATCAAGAATAGACAAATGGGACCTCATGAAATTGCAAAGCTTCTGTAAGGCAAAGAACACTGTCAATAGGACAAAATGGCAACCAACAGATTGGGAAAAGATCTTTACCAATCCTACGTCTGATAGAGGGCTAATATCCAATATGTACAAAGAACTCAAGAAGTTAGACTCCAGAGAACCAAATAACCTTATCAAAAAATGGGGAACAGAGCTAAGCAGAATTCTCAACTGAGGAAACCTGAAGGACTGAGAAGCACCTGAAGAAATGTTCAACATCCTTAGTCATCAGGGAAATGAAAATCAAAACAACTCTGAGGTTCCACCTCACACCAGTCAGAATGGCTAAGATAAAAAAATGCAGGTGACAGCAGATGTTGGTGAGGATGTGGAGAAAGAGGAACACTCCTCCATTGCTGGTGGGATTGCAAGCTGGTACAACCAGTCTGGAAATCAGTTTGGTGGACACTCAGAAAATTGGACATAGTACTACCTGAGGACCCAGCTATACCACTCCTTGGCATATACCCAGAAGATGCTCCAACATGTAATAAGGACACATGCTCTACTATGTTCGTAAAAGCCATATTTATAATAGCCAGAAGCTGGAAACAACCCAGATGTCCCTCATCAGAGGAATGGATACAGAAAATGTGGTACATCTGCACAATAGAGTACTACTCAGCTTTTAAAAACAATGGCTTCATGAAATTTGCAGGCAAATGGATGGAACTTGAAAATATCATCCTGAGTGAGGTAACTCAGTCACAAAAGAACAAACACAGTATATACTCACTGATAAGCAGGTATTAGCCCAAAAGTTTGGAACACCCATGATTCAATACACAGCAACTGTTAGATTGAGCTTGGGGTCCCAGATGGAGGAGTTGGAGAAGGGACTGAAGGAGCTGAGGGAGTTTGTAGCCCCATGGGGAGGGTGCAACAGTGTCAACCCATCAGGCTCCCTGGTGCTCCTAGAGACTGAACCACCAACCAAAGAATGCATATGGAGGGACCCATGGTGCTGGCCACATATGTGGCAGAGGAGGGCCTTGTTGGCCATCAGTGGGAGGAGAGGCCCTTTGGTCTTAGAGTGTTAGATGCCCCAATATAGGGGAATGCCAGGGAAGGAAGATGAGAGTGGGTGGGTGGGTGGGTGGGTGAATACCCTTATAGAGGCAGGGGGAAGGGGGATGGGATAGGGAGTTTCCAAAGGGGAGA
>CM052705.1:25945609-25977674 GCA_028551405.1 Uromys caudimaculatus
AACCAAGAAACAGTATCTAAAATAGAGACCATGAAGGAATTCTGTTTACTGGCTTTCTTTAAAGGCTTGCCCATCCTGACTTTTTATAAAACCCAGGAACACCTACCAAGGGCTGGCTTGGCCTAAAGTGTATGCAACATTCTCATAATAATCACTAATTAAGAAATTAATGGTTTATGTCCCCAGGCATACCCATAAGCTAATCTGGTACAGGAAATTCTTCCACTAGGGGTCCACCCTCCCAAGTAGCTCTAGTTTGTGGCAAATTGACTAAAACTAACTAGCATGCCATCTGTCCCTCCACTGTTTCCTGATGATATAGTTGGGAGTTTTTCAACTTGATATTAAAGAAGTCTTACAATTGGAATGGGAAGAACTAGGCTTCCTGGCTTCAGGTTGCACTGGATACTGGCTCAGATGATGCCTTTAGAGACCATGTGTCATCCATTGTCTCTGTGAGAGATCCTAATGGAAACCCATACTATGATCTCATCACTTCAGCACTCGCATAAAGGGGAAAATGACTTCACAAAACAAAGATTAGAAAGGAGAGAATGGTCTTGAGTTTATATATCTGAACATTTTCCACACACCAAAGCAGCATTCCATGGTGTTGTATATAAAATGATTATTAATGGGCTATCTATATTAATTAATGATGGAAATTATTAGGGCAGCAGTTATTCCTTCACCTTCTATTTTTCATATAAAAGACACAGGGACCTTTTAGATTTATAATAAGCTTTAAAGCCTTAGAGCTGGGGAGATATCAACCCTCTAAGCTATCTTGTCTGCTTCCCTGTCAACATCCTTACAAATAGGTGTATCTGCTCCAATTAGGCTCTTTCTGTTCCATTTAAGCAACTGCATTTTGCCATGTGTTTATGGTCCATTCTACCCCATGGCAACTCCCTTCTTCCTCCTCTCCTTGCTCTCCTTTCATAGTCCCTACCTGAGACTCCAAGCCCAGGAACTGAAGCTCTGTATACCTCTCTTCTGCCCAGCTACAGGCCATCAGCACCTTCATTAACCAACCAGGGATACTTGCATACAACGTTTATACAACACAAAGCTGGTGTGCATGGGAATTGGCTGTTCTTGGGACAACCAGATCTTGTGATACAGATAGTGTTTGAATATACAGAAGCACCAGACCAACTCAACAGTTGTGTCCGTCTTATATACTTCACAGTTCCATCTATGAGTCCTGACAATTCAACCAGGTTTTCAGCACAAAGGGAAGGGGGCTGTGTGGATAATTTTTCTTGCATGGGGAACACAATTAAGGAAATCATGAAAGCCACATGGTGAGCTGTAACCAAGTATTCTTTTGAGTTTTGTTTTATTGAAAAGGATAGAATGGAAAGAGGAAAACGAGAAGGAAAAATATATGAGAGGGTAGCACAGGTAAGAACTGTATCACTTTATGAAAGGCTTATTGCCTGTCCGCGGTGTTTACTAGGTCACTGTGCTAAAGACATTTATATGGTAAGTTATACCAACAAGTTTGAAATCCAGGGTCCTGGTGGAAAATTAAAATATGATTATCAGAGGAGATAAGGGTGCTAATCTATCAAAAATGTATGAAAATTCCCTCTAGCCAGAAGGCTTGCTTAGAGGACACTTGGCTGATATTCATTGAATAATATTCAGAACTTACATTTTGATTTATATGCCTCTTGTCATTGAACAGAGTTTAATCCCATCCTCTGGAGGAAGAAGGTTCACACCTCATGGGTTAGGATTTATGAAGGGATTACTGTGGTACTTGAGTTAAGTGTTAAAATGGTTCCGGTTCTTAGTGCTCTGGGCGAGGAGGCTGGTATGATAATAAATTCCAAAGCCAGGGCACTAGAAGTAGAAGGAAAAGCTGGAGTGGACAGGAGTGGGCAGGGATGGGTAGGAGTGGGCAGAGATGAGTAAGAGTGGGCAGGGTTGGGCAGGAGTGGGCAGGAGTGGACAGGAGAGGAATAAGTTCAGTATAGCCATTCCTTATACTGTCTCTCTCCTAGTACCTCTAGTCTCTACTTCCACTGACCGACTGGGAGCTGGAGCTGGGATATATACCTGGCCTCACGTACTTCATTGATTTTCACAAAAGATATCTGTAGAATAAAGACTGTGTTGGGAGCCCATCTCAAAGGTCCTTGTACTCACAGACACCCAGGAAAACCAGGAATGTTAATCTCATAGGTGTGACTCCTCAAAGGAGGAAATAAATGTTCTTCCATCCAGGAGGCTGGGAATCAGAGGTGAGGAACAGCCTGGTGACCAGTGTTATCTTTGGACCAGGCCTTATCAAGCCCTACGACTAGGACTGGAGGGAGGTGGCTAGTAATTTAAATGACCTTGACAGCCAGAGACTCCCCCAAGTTTCCACAGTCAAGACCAGACCTGACTAATAGTCCAAATGACCTCTACACTATCTATAAGACCAAGGCCAGGAAAGATCCTTCCCTAGGCCCTTAAGCTAATATAGTTACCCTATCTCTAGAACCCATCTTCTTGGAAGAAATGATTGTACTCTGAGCTGGGTTTGGTTTAATTATATTTTCTTGTGCACTGGGGATTGTATTACAGCCAGCAACCTTTAAAAAAAAAAAAAAAAAAATTGTGTGGTGTTTTAAATACGCTGGCAGTGAACCACTTGGCACCAGACTCCCAGAGTCTGATCCCAGTTGACAAAGTCAATCTGAATAGAATTTTCATTCTCTCCTCTTAGTGGTTTGCTTCCCTGCACGAACATCTGCAGGATCCCCCTCAAGACTGATTCGGAAGCAGGATAAACTCCAGGATTGTAATGGATAGGAAAAATGAAGACAGAGAACAACAAAGGAAAAGACAGGAGGGAGGGGCAGAGCTCCGGGTCAATTCAGATCACCAAAGCGAAATCAAAAAGTAAATCCTGAGAGCAATCATCTTAACAACAAAGCTGGAATTTTAACATTACATGAAGATCCAAGCACAAATCGAAAAGTAAAGTAGTGAAAGTAGGTTTGATATTGAGCACAATGCTCCAGCAAAACGCGGCACCCATTTAACTATAGAGGAAAATATACCAAGTAACGAAACATCTTTTCATCTTAGGGTCACTCAGCAGTATCCGATTTCTTCCCTTCTGTCTTTCTCTTCCATGTTTCTCTTTCTTTATGGTAATAGTTACAACTATACAAATGTTAAAAATATTATAGAAAATGAATAGTATCATAGAACTATTATGAAAGTCATTCCCCGTTCACTCCCTTCACCCAGAGGACAGTGTGGCATTTGGAATTCTGTCATAAATAAATAATTTTATGGACAAACCAATGTAAAACTTACAATCTACCTCTATTATATAATCATCATTCTTGATATCATAGCCTGTCACATTTAGATTTCATTTCACTTGATCATATGAAATAAAATAAAATTTTGGAGTTGGGATAAACTTTAGAAAATATGCTGTTGAGTCTCTGAATTTTAAAAGTAAGGATCCTGTATCCCCAAAAGTTAAGTAACTCATTCAGTGTCACAACATAACATCTTCTAGAATCTACAGCAGCCAGGTGTGGTCTGATGGCTGAATTGTTTAGAAAGGTAATGCAAGCCACAATATATGGATGTCACTTGTCCAAGCATAAGGCATAGACTATAAATTGAGACTGATCCACTCAAGTATCCAGCTGGGATTTGGGTAGCCATTGCTACCACCTCAGCAAAAAGGGAGAGGCCTTCATTGACAATGCAATAATTAGAAACAGCTTTGAAGAGATGCTGTGACTGATGTACCAAATCTCCCAACAACTGATGAGAGAATTTTGAGATGAACTTTTGCTGAGCCTCAAATACCTCCTAGTGATTTAGCAGTGCTGAGAAAAGGGACCCTGGTGACCAAAATGGCATTCTTCATACCCCAAATATATTTAGTTTGAGACTTACATTAGACTGGTGGCTGAAGTTGAAGAGTATAGTTATATACTGCTCCCAGTTTGCACATGGCATTCTTAGCATTTATGTTTCAACATGCAACTGACTAGAGAGTCACCTGATCTGACTTTTGATTTTAAGATTTATGATCTTAACATCTTGAGCAAGTCACAGAGATCAGAGAGGTCCTCTGCATATGTGCTATGGTTGTGTAACTCAGTGTTCTTGTGGGACTCCTAACAGTATAAGTGGGGACTGTCTCAGACTCTTTTGTCTGCCATTGGAACTTCTCTCTTTCTGCTGGATTACCTTGTCCAGCCTTGCTATGAGAATATGTACTTGGTCTTATTATAGCTTGTTATGCCCTATTTGGTTTATGTCTCTGAGAGGCCTGCTACTTTCTGAGGTGAGGAGAAGTGGGGAGTGAATCTGGGGAAAGGGGGAGGAATGGAAGAATGTGATATATGAGAGAAGAAGAAATAAAGGAAATAAAAACATCTTGAGCAATTATTCTGACATCCTAATGGAGGCATATATAGTAACCTAGGATGAGACATGACCAAGTGTTTCTAAACCTTGTGTTTTGCAAAAGTGGAAGCATCCACAGGGTAGTGCTAGAGAGAGAAATAAAGATATGCCAACACTTACTACACACACACACACACACACACACACACACACACACACACACACACAATTTGTAAAAGGGACCCCACACATTCATGTTAAGGATGCCAGGTGATAGGAGTGACAAAGGCTAATCAGAAAGTATAGTGTGTTACAGCCTGATTAATTTGCTAAGAACCACTTACTGTCCTCAGCAAAGGAAGCTGGCATCAAAAATTCAAAGAATTTCCACAGAAAGCATCCTCTTTTTCTTCATTTTTTTTCTTCTTTACAAGTTGGAAACCCAACAGTATTAAATATTTAAGGATGACATTTCATCTAGCCATTCAAGAAACCACATTTCATGAACACAATGAAAAGGAATAATTCTTAGAAATATAAATAGATGGCCATTTTTTGTCTCTGTTGGTGGTGGTAAAATTATTCAAAGCTCAATGACTTTTCTCTGAATGTCTCTCTTCCTATCTGGGAAGCTTTACAAACACTAACTGTACGTTTGAACTCTCGCATTGAGCAAGACAAGCTTCCCCAGAAAACCCACTCATCATTAGTCCATGGTCTTGGTTCTCTGAGGTTTCACAAGAGAGACCTCAATGAACTCTCTGTGAGAGGATCCTTCTTTATTGTCTATAAATAATTTTAAAAGTATCAGGTATCAGTCAAACCTACAAGGGAATTTGCTTTTATTTTTTTCTTTGGAAAACAGATTCAACACATTTCAGCGGCCTCATTAGAAAGTCTTTACCTATTGGCTCTGGTTGTATATGCCTTTCAGGCAAACATGGGACACACAGGTTCTCTGCTTCCTGATTAATTTGCTAAGAACCACTGTCAAATTAATCAGGATCTAAATACAAGAAGCATCTACTTCTTGAGAATTCATTAAGTTTCTATGTGATAGGTCTAATCTAGACAGTTTTTCAGGCAACATATTACAATGTCTCTTCTTGGCCTTCTTGTTGAAAGTATAGCTTAAAGTACAAAAAATACTATGCACACATACAGAGAGAGAGAGAGAGAGAGAGAGAGAGAGAGAGAGAGAGAGAGAGAGAGAACAAAGCAGGTCCTTAAGTGTTGGAAGTAATCTCCCTGGATACTTTAGGAGACTTACAGAATGCCTGGGTATAGTCTCCTTCTCCAACACATACACATACATAGGCTCACAGGGAAGATATTTACTGAGTGTCAAAGACATATGTGTAAAGTCTATGAGTGTTCTATTCACTCCCTTGATGTTTCAAACATCACCAATACAAGAACATTTGAACTGCTCAAATATGAATAGGTTGATTCTCATGTAATGAAATGTAAACAAACAAACACATTACAGAAGTGTCATCTCAATAAACAGTTTCTTCCATAAATTGATTTGGGCTAGTGCTTTACCACAATAACAGAAAAGAACTAAATATATGTTCTTAAACAAGTTGCCAGGAAAAGTGAAGTGTAATTTTCAATCAGGACTTTTACTAGAATTAAAGTTTCATCTGTTCAGAAGTATATAAGCAGACAAATCCCAAAACATAAGAGTAAAGACAATTTGTGAAGAAAGTTGAAAAATTATATCATGGCTTTAGATAGAAAAATACTCAGAATAAGGTGAATGTGAATCTCCCATATGTCCTTAGGAGGCAGATGCAGATAATGTAAAATATTACTACCAGGACCTCTTGGGTTTTTGCAAACAGCTTCTGGTTCAAATCCTATATATATGGGATAAAACCACATGCAGAATATTTATCTTCACTCAGATTATCTTTACTCACAGGCAAATGGGTAACTTCAATATAACATGCCAGGGCTGAGCATCAGGAAAAAATACAAAGAAACTGGTTTAAGCTAGGTGGTAGGAACAATGATACTGTCCAGGATGAAGTTCTTCAGGGGAGGAAGAATGGGTGGTCTCTGTGCAAAAAGACACCATGAGCAAAGAGCATGCTTAGGAAATAAGTAACAAATAAATAGAGAAATGACAGGATTTAGACAGAAAAAAAGGTGATCTGTAAGGAAAGCATCATTTTCGAATAGATAGGAAAGAAAGTTTCTACCTTATTTTAAATTTAGAAAAAATAATTTTTGGGGAAAAATCAGGCATGTCATTTGTTGCAAATTGTCTAGTCTTGTGGCTTTCCTGTTAAAAGCCTGCTGTAGAAATGGTATTGTTTTCTTCTTCCTATCCTTGACCTCTATAACCATAAATATATCAGAGCCGAAGAGTCTCAAATTGGCCCAACTTTCTCCTTGGCAAAGCTAGTGTCACTGGTTTCTATATACCAGGTCCATTTGCTTACAAGATGTTTTAAAACTATGTCTTGCATGATGGTTAATATCAATTCCCTTACATGACAGTATTTAAAAGCACACAGGAGACAAACCACTGCATACAGCTATAATGGAAAGTCCGGATTAGCTCAATTAGAGTGGGAAGAGCCACTCTCAGTGGGGGTGGCACTATTCCAGTAGCTAGGGTTCCAGAATAAACATAAAGAGAAGAGAGTAAGCTGAGCATTGACATTCTTCACCCTTTGCTTCCTGATGACAGATACAGTGTACCAGCTGCCTCAGGGCACTGTTGCCAGGGCTTCACTATCATGGTGGACCATACCCTTACAAGAACAATTCAAAATAAATACTCCCGTAATTAAGTTGATGTTTTTCAGATGTCATGTGTAAGCAACAAGAAAAGTATCTAATATATCTGGGTACTGAGAAAAGGGTTTGATTGTTTTTGGCAAGAAAACCAGTAGCTGCATACAACAGTAAATAACTAAATGAAATCCCTCCTTCACTTCTTGCTAGTTTGTCCTAAGGCAGCTGTGACTAAGGAATTTCCCTTCAAAGCAAGTGTTATGGATGTCAGGAACCCAGACACAGTGGATTCTTTGCTAACACTTCCTGTGTGGACGGGTGTGAAAACTTCATCTCTTTTGCAGACATTGAGGACTTTCAAGTAGGCTGTAAATTCCATCTAGCCATGATGCCTTTAGAGTGATTAAACCTCCAGGGACAATATGGGTAGCAATTTGCCATTGGAACTACATTGCAGTTGATCAATCATCATTGCACAGTGGGCAGGATATAATAATATTTGGAATTTGACTACCAGGGTTTGAATCCTCTCACCCACTATGATTTGGAGCCAGTTTGCCTGAACAATTTAAGCTCCCCTAATCATCTGATGAAAGGTACCAGTAGCCTCTTAAAAATAAATTCACAAGACCCTGTAATCTGATGTTTAGTGTCTCGCCTCTAAAAGCTTCCTTTGCTCAACTATTGCTTTCTTAAATCATCCAGTAATGTTGCTTAGTGCACTTTCATGTGATCCTGCTTTTCCCCTTGTTTCATTTTCTCTGTCTATCTATATAAAATGGAGTTGTGAAGTTCTTTTTTTTTTGTTTCTCCAGGCTCCCCAGGCAACCACATTGGTTGTGATATTGTGATGTCTTTAACAACCTCTCAAGAGAAAGTAACTCCTGGACCTTTGGTTCTAAGCCCTGGCTTTTCTAAGTCCGTGGTCATATATCCGACTATCTACAAAACATTATCATAACCGTAATACATAGAGAAAAATTTACATATAAATAAATTCTTCTTCCAGCTTTCCAGAGGCCAGATTAGCCACTGGGGCAAAGGCTATCTGAGTGGTGGTGGCTGCACATAGCTCATTTAACCAAAAGTTAAGACATGAGCCAAGAAATTCAAAATATCTGGTAAAGAAAATCAGGAAATATGAGCAACCCAAGGATAATAACAGGAATTAATGGAAGCATTTCATACATGTTTAAATCTGTGAAAAATCCATCATGGTATTTATTTTTAAAGACTTATAGGTCATCTTTAAAAAGTATTCAGGAAACTAATTGAGAATTGGAAAACAAGAAGAAAAAAAATCTTTTCCCAAAAGGAATGTACCTCAAGGCAAATAAGAAAATGATGAAGTAAAATGTTTACTTATAAAAAATAGTGGCTACTAAATAAGAATGAACAGCAAAAAAATATATATAGACTGAGAGATGATTCAGTTAACAAAGTGCTCACCATACTAGCATGAAGACCAGAGACTGGGTCCCCAAATCTGATGTAAGAGTTGGGCACAATGTTGTGAGCTTGTAACTTTACTACTGGGGAAATAAAGACAGGCAGATAGCTAGCTGGCTAGCCAGCCTAGCTGAATAGAGGCTCTCCAAATTCAGTGAGAGATCCTGTTTCAAACTTAATGGAAAGCAACTGAGGAATACAGCACATATCCATCTCCACCCCCTACACCAATATATATAAGTGTGCATATTTCCCTGCCTGCACATGTGCGTATACACGTGAACCTGAACAAATATACTACAGAATAGCATCACAGTATCTCAGATCATAGACCAGAATGAAATAAAAATACTAATAAGTACTTTTTAAACTAATTCTCATTTTTCCCCTTCTTAATCATCCTCTTACGCCACCCTTCACTCCCTCCTCACATTCATGGGCTCTACGTATTATTGTTATATATAAATAAAAAAATGTAAAAACCACATGGTGAATCCATTTACTGTTGACCTCTTAGTTTTGGATAACCAATGAGGGAACTTAACTCTAGGAAGACTAATTCTGCCTCTCTCAGGTTATACTCTTCCTCTCAGAGTGGGGCCCTGTGTGGTTTCCCTAGTCCATGTTGGCATGTCAGCTAGTGGTGTCATCTTTCAGGTCTTGTTTAGGCAAGCATGTTGTTGTGATTTGGGTGTAACTTTCTTGTTGTATCTGGAAGACACAATCTTGTCGAAGTCTTCTTGTTCCTTGGCTCTTAAAGTCTTTCCAGCCCTCTTCTACAGTGTTCCCTGAGCCTTCTGTGTAGGAATGACACTACAGCTACATCCAGTAGGGCTGTTCACACCATGGCCAATTTTTTCTGCGTACTTTTATCATTTGTGGCGCTCTGTAATGATTTATATATACTGTATAAAAAAGCCTCTTCAGGGAGGTGAGAGCTACACTCATGTAGAGTACAAGGATAAGTATTTAGAATGTAGTCTGCAATTCTACTGATTTAAGGGAGTGGCAGTAGGAGACTGTCATCTCAAATCCATGCCCTTCCTAGCTACAGATGGCTGGCTAGGTAAATAGATTTAGCCACGATTTCCCTCCTTTTACATGGGTCAATTAGACAGCTTTTTGATTGCTATGTAATATATTTTAAAATATACCCAAGACATGTTTAATTAAGGTATGCATATGTATGTATGCACATGTAAGCATGCTCACAGACACACACAGACACACAGACACAGACACAGACACACACACACACACACACACACAGAGAGACACGCATTTGCTTTAGAGTATAACTCTCCCTGATACCGGAGATAGCTGCAGGCAAGAGTTCTAGTGTGCTTCTCATGGAATCATTGCTGGTGGGGGGAGGGGAAGGGAATGACTGTCAAGGAGTACTCTTGGGTGGGTATTCTTAACTGCTTGCTCAAACCACACAGTTTATTGGATCATAAGAATCACATGATTTTATCATAAAATCGCACTGGGCAACTGGTCAAAATAAAAATTCTAATGCCCATCAAAAGTCTCTTGGGAACAGGCTGGAGGCTCCAAGGCTTGGCAGGTTTTCCAATGATGTTCACAGCTTAAGAATCAAAGTGGTTAATTTCAAGATATAATTGAGCATTCAACTAGGAATCTTTTATAAACTGGAATCTAGAGGCAATTGGTCTAGAATTGGATTTAAGATATGGAGTGATACAAATATGGAACTCACTTTTATATGCTTTCAAAAATAAGTTGGATAAAGCGACCACCACCCCAAAGAGGAAAACACAGGGTCCTGAAGTGTTGAAAGGTAGTATTGGCAATTCTGGGGACCAATCAGTAATCATCTTGTCCTATATAACCCAAGTGATTAAGAACTGTGTGTATATACAGACACACAGGTATCAAAGTATCAACTGTTTTGACAGGGATGGGTAGAAGAGTCACCTACTCCTTCCTCATTCAGACCGGGATTATAGGACTCACTTCATGTATGTGCCTGTTCATGTGAGCCTTGTCCAATATCTGACATCTTCATTTTCTTGCTGCTGAAAAGGGAGGGAATAAATGAATGTACTTCAAATCAACCAAGAAGTAAAGGATATACAGAGAGCAACAAAACTGCCTGCTTCATTTTCTTGTGTCTCCACTTGCTGATAGAATGGAACAACAGGTGCTGGGGTCACCCCAGAATTGAGTAAAGGATTAAGATCCATAAAGATCCCTCCCATTTTCTATAGACCAGGCAGGACATGGAGGACTCAGATGATCTCTGTACAAACCATTCTATGATTTTCAGTGCTCAGAAATGATGTTACTAGCTCTTATCATAGTTAGCAAAAATTAAGTTTCCTGGGTTGTTTTTAAAACCACAATTTTTACTGTAAAAGCCTGGCAATTAAAGTTAATGGTGCTGGGGGCTGGAGAGATGGCTCCCCAGTTAACAGTACATACTGCTTTTTCAGAGGACCTGAGTTCAGATTTCAGCACTCACGTCAGTCAGGTGGCTCAGCACATCCTTTAACTCTGGCTCCAAAAGATCTGATATCTCCTGGCTGCTGCAGGTGCCTGAACTCACTTGAGCACACAGGTAATAAAATAAATCTTTAAAGAAAAGAGTCTTAGAGCTGGGATGTAGCTCCATTGGCAAGGCATTACCTAGCGCTCATAAAGCCCTAGGTTTGATCTCCAGCATAATACAAACAGGGCATGGTGAAGATGCCTGATAATCCAGCATTCCAGAATGTAAATAAAAGGATAAAAAGCTTAAAGCTATACTTGGCTACTTAGTAAGTTGGAGGTCAGCCTGAATTACAGGAAACCCTGTCTTTTAAAAAAAACCCTCATCTCCTTATTTTTAATTTTTTAAAAAGATATGTTTTGTGCATAAATACTTTGTGTGTATATATATCTGTGCATCATGTGTATGCCTGGTACCCACAGAGGCCAGGAGGTATCAGATGGTTGTGAGTCACTGTGTTGATGCTGCAAAAAGAACCTGGGCCCACCAGAAGAGCAGCCAGTGCTCTTAATCATAGAGCCATTTCTCCAGCCTCATCTTGTTCTGTTAATTGAGATTTTATGTGTTACACGCTTAGAAGATGGTTTAAAAAATAGTAAGCACTGGATGTTTGTTATTGAAACAAGTTATCAAGAGAGACAGCACTTATGGCAGTGTTTTGATAAAATGAGCTTACTTCATTAAACCTAAGTAATGTCGGACTGATTGAATAACTCTACAGGTGAGTGCTTGCCTAGCATGGAAGAGGCTCTGGCTTTGATCTCCTACATCATGTTAAAAAATCAAACTACTACTATTTTAAAAGGCTGAATGTGTCCAGTTGACTTCTACAAAGAAGCATACATAGGTATGGGCTATACATAATATTAGTAAGCATCCTTAGACTAACAGTCAACAGAACACACAGAGAATCGGTAACGCATTGTTTGTGCATTTACAACATTGCTCCATATAACCTAGACTGCTTTCTTACTTAACTTCCTGACATGGTGTTCAGATTCTTTATCTGTAAAATAGGTATAGTGGTTTCCATAGTTACAAAAATTCAAATAATAATACTTCCATCACAGTGTCATCAGATGAATCAAACTAGATTTATTTGTAGAGTTTCCCTTAAAATAGAATGCTTACCCAGTGTTTGTGCATTTTAAAGTGCTATTATGACTCATCTTCCTGTTTTCATACTTAAAAAAACTCATCAGTAAAGTAGGACTGATTTGTCTGCTAACGTTTTACAAATATATGGAGACCAATATCCCATGAATTAATTACTGTATCAGTTTTCTATCACCATTTAACAATCGGTTTACAAATTCAGCAGCCAGAATGAACCCAAGATTATTTTTTCAGAGCTTGAGGCAAAGTTCTAAGCATACCTGATCTCTGTCCTTCTGTAGGTGTCCCACATGGCTCCCACCACGATTCCGGTTGGAATCGTTTTATCTGATACTCCCAGAAAGGATTCATTTTCACATCTATTCATCCAGGTGTTGGGAAAATTCAATTCATTGTGTTTGTTGGACTGAGCATTTTCATTGTTTCCAGGAAGTTTGTAGCAAACTGCCTGAAGTTTCTAGGAATCATTTAGAGTTTCTTACCATGTTGTTTCTAACATGGCATTCTGGTTCTTAATATTATCAGAAGAGGGGGAGGAATATTGTAATGCCTTGTAATGTAGTCATGTGATCACTTGCCTATAGTTGCCTTTCCAAATCACACTAACTATAAAGTGAATCATAGAAAAGTATGAATGTCAGGAGACATACGACTATCTAGAAATCTGCCTATCATTCTGCATTCTGTTTCTTGTTGCTGAGACCCAGTACTCAGTAAGAAGCAACTTAAGGGGAGCATACTTTGGCTTTCTAATTCCAAGGAGATGCAAGGCCATCATGGTGGAGAAAGGTGTGTTAGCAGCAGCTTAAAGGACAAGTCATATGAGTTCTGATGTCAAGGTGGGAATATGGGAGTGGGTGGGTGGGTGGGTGGGAGGTGGAATTCCCTCATAGAGGTGTGTGGGGGGGAGATAGGTGGTTTCCAAAGAGGAGACCTAGAAAGGAGGAAACATTGGAAATGTAAATAAAGTATCAAAAAATAAAAAGAAAATTAAAGAAAAGAAAAGTTATATTAGTCACTATTCCTAATTCACTGGCATTAAATTCTGGGGTTGATTCAAGATTGTAAACACAAAGAATTCACAATTGTCACTCCAGAATTTCTGCACATCCTACTGTTATTGAAAATCATTACTATCTTTATGTATGATTAATTGCATTGATTTCTGTATTGCAAAAGAGTATTTAATAAAGTACCCAATGCAAAAAAAATAAAATAAAATAAAATTGATCCTTTAAATTCAGTCACTAAAAAAAAAAAAAGAAGGAAACAGACAGCAAGTGGGGAAAGGCTATAAAACGTCAAGGTCCACCCAAAGTAACTCACATCTTCCAGTGAGGCTCCATCCTTTTAAAGGCTCCATAACCTGCAAAGGCTGTGCCCTGGGAAAAAATGCTCAAGCACATGAGCGTGCAGGGGTGTTTCAAACTGCTATTCACCCCCAAACACAAAAGAAGACACACTTCTAGTGTATATTTGAAGCTTCCTTTTGCTATGCACACAGTCAGGCCAAGGAAAATACTGAACAAGTATCTGCTATATGAGCAGCATTGCATGAGAGCCAGTAAAAGCTCTGATAAGGAACATGACATGAGCATCACTCAGAGAATAGGGATATAGGCGATGCCACAATTCCACACAACAGTAGTTAGAGGACTGAAAAGATGAGAAATGAATTGTGACTGACATGCTTAAAAGACAAAACTGGGAAGACAGCTACTGGAAAGTGAAAAATATTGGCTTTGTGGAAAAGGAATAAACTGGGAAGATGACAACTTTCAGGGAAATGTAAAACATTTGACTTTGTTTTGGAAGCAATGAATAATATAAAAGACTCTTGTTTGTTTTTCAATATTTGGGTTTGAAGAACGGGATTATAATCCTTTTGCAGTTTGGGTTATTCTGAAATAAACGCCACTGAAAATATACTGGAAGCCAGTCACAGCCAACTTGCCTATAATTACTATTTCCTGTTCAAAGACTCTTTCTAAATATAAAAATGGAATAGTAAATGCTGGTTGTTTTAGTACTCTGTGATGTCCTTAAAAAAACATCTTTTGATAAATACTGGCGACTTGTATGACAGTGATTTCTGCCCATACATGGCTAAAAGCAAGAATGACTTAAGCTGTTATAATGTTAAGCCTTATCAGTGAAGGTGTAGAATTGAAAAGCTTTAAGCTGGGTAGAGGAAAATGATTTAAGGGTTCAATGAGTTGCACAGGCCCGTAAAATGGTATTAAATCAGTTCTGAAAAGATTTGAAGGGGACACAACACCCTGTAAGTGTGTTACACTTTGGTATCATTAACAAATGATTGGACAACAGGCGAGGAAAATAGGAGATGGGATATCAGACCCTGCACAAGACACTGTAAGTCATAAGTAGTATTTGAGTCATGATAGTTGACAACTGAGCCATCGTTACCTACCACACCAGTGCTGATCACTGGGACGATGGGGGTGGTTGTGCAGAACTCCCAGTGTTGGGGGCTGAGAGAGGCATTTGGAGACATTTTATTTTTGTGTGTTGGATGACTCAGGAACATTGTGACCTTGCATAACTTTGACCATGAGAAAATTCAGTCCGAAAGCCTTAAGAGAGTTGGTTTATTAGTAAGAATATATTCACAACACTAGTTGGTCAATGGCTACTTCCCTTTCTATATTTAGTGACCTTATATGTCCTTTTAGCTCCCAGAACACCCCTGTATGGTACAATTGTCATCTAAAGGAGTAGCTGCCAACTCCTGCAAGTTATGTTTTTAAGTCAAATAATAGAGAGGTTAGGATAGTTTTACCTTAACTCCTTTGTGCTCCTGGCTACTGAGGATGATGATATTGTATTAAGTATAAAAGACAGGGGCTGACTTTTCCCTGATGACCATGTATTGCTGTCTGTCTTGTCCTGGGCACTTTCTGTGTTTTACTTAACTTTATAAAAACTGGACAAATTCTGGCAAGGAAACGTAGATGAATGGATGGATGATAGATAGATAGATAGATAGATAGATAGATAGATAGATAGATAGATATAGATTGATCAATTAAGCAACTTCTTAAAGCTCAAAGAACAATGAAAGATAGGGCAAGTCTTCAAAACTTGCTAGCCATCCCAGTTACCCACAGTCCTTCCAAATCAACCTCCATGATACCACTAAAAACTTCTATTAGTTGTTAGACAGCAAAACTATACACTTTAAAGTTAACAATCACTAGGTGTCTGGGTTATTTTAAGTATTTGATTTTCAGCTCCAGAAACTATAAATTGGACCTATAAAAATGTTTGGGTCACCAAGCTCAAAGACCACAGCTGGCGGAGTTCCATTGCACTGCAACCTCTGAGCTTCTGCTACTGATTGTTTCTCGGGCCAGATGCTCAGGGATCAATAACAAACAGAGGTTGAGAAAATATGCTATGACTCATTACTCCTTGAGGCTTTTAATATGAGGCTAGTGGCATAGTCTTATGTTTAAAGTGTTGGCATTACTACTTTTATTTGTTGCAATAGTAGAAGAAAATATGTTCCATGATCGAACAAAATTACTGAATATTAATTAATCAGTTCCCAAACTGCTTGAAGTTGGTGCTAATAAAATAGCCCCTCTAAGGATAACTACCTTTGCTACCAGTTTTACTTTACTGTGCATTGCATAGCTTGACTAATTGAGGCCTCATTTCCCAGAGATTCCTATTCAGTATATAAAGATTATAAACTGAACCCTTTATAAACTGAGGAATTAATTTCTCTGTATGATCTGGATATTTTTCCTAAAGTGTCCAGATACAAGTCCCAACACCTGTTTGAAGTTGTGGATTCTCAATCTTGGACCAGATCATTTGATATATTAAATATGAGTCCTGCTACATATGAATCCAAGTAGATCTTTATGAAATCAGTGTATTTCAGCTAGTAAACTATGGTCATTTGATGCAATGCATAGAGACCAACAAAGATGAATAGGATTAAGGTGAAAAGGAACACAATTGCTTAAGGTACACACTAGTTTAAGAAATCAAATCTCAGTGTGTATTGACTTCCTTGCCCCACATTCTTCAAAATTTTATATGAATGAGAATCTCATGGAGACCATGCCATAATGCAACTTTCTGTTCTAGGATGGGGCTTGCCAAATTATATTTCTAATAGATATCCTTGGATAATCATTTTTCTGATCATGCTCTGAGTAAGAGTTGTAAAAAAATAAAAATGACAACAGCAGCAACAACAACAACAACAAAAAATAAAACAAAAATAAAATACAAATGGGTTCTTAGTAGAATTGGATGTGGATGAGAAAGAGTGGGAATTAGGTTAATCTGTTAGCTATAGCCAAAGAGACAATTGCTTAGCCAGCTGTTAATAAAATATTTATTTTAATTTTTAATTCTATGCATAGGCATTAATTCTGTACACATCTGTGTGTGAATATGTGGATGAGAGTGCAGGAGCCAAGAAGAGGATGTTGGATCATCGGGAGCTGGAATTACAGGTGACTGTGAGCTGCCCATTGTGGGTACTGGGAGCTAAACTTGGCTACTCTATAAGAACAGCACGTTCTCTAAACCACTGAGGCGTGTCTTCAGCCCTTCAGCCAGCTTTTGAAGAGATCAAAATCACAGGACTTTGTATGTTTTATATATTGCCAATGTATATTCAACCAGTTATACTCTCACAACCACTGGCCAGTAAAAGAGATCAGAGCTTATGTGTTGGCCTTGATCCTTGCTTTATGGGGCAGAGTCAGTTCTCAATTATGAGAGCAAGCAGGGCCTCTAGAAAGAAAGAAACTGAAGTCAAGTGGAATTTTGTCATTCATAACCATTCTACCTTGGTCAGAGCTTTTTTTCTGAGTAAATTTCCTTTAGCAGTGAACCCAGAAAACAGTAGCCTCTATCTACTACTGTATCTATCTACTATATTAATGAAGACAGTTCAGTCAGCTTAAGAAGCAACTCTGACATGCTTCGTGCATTAATGCTTGTATTACAAATCAATAATGATATTTGACACAGATTTTGATGCTATTTTGAGGAATCTAGATCTTTCCATTTTGTTGGTCCATGTGTTATTTTTTCAGAGTTCTGGCATCTCTACCAGTAAGTGTGGAAATGGATACAGAAGAATGAGTGAAGATTTGCCTGAGCAGATTAAGAAGTGGCACCCATCAATTTTTCATGTTTTCTGGGTAGAACTTAGTCAACTGGTCTTATCTCTCTTCTTAGGAAGAAATAATAATATAGTTTATATTTATGTCCAGAACAAAGAGGAAGTATATTTTCTAAATGGCTATCTCTTCTTAGCTAAGCAATTAAATATCATGCTCCAAAATAGTCATGATGTATAATAGATTAACTTCTCTCCTATTACATATTATCCATGTACTAGGAGAAATTGGGAAAATCATCATTCGAGTACATTTTTATTGTGATTGTCCAACCTTTCCTATACTGGACACAGATGTGTCCAGAAGATCTTCTGGTGTCCAGAAGATCCAGAGAGGAAATGTGTAGAGACATTCATACATTCCATAAGATTACATGAATGCAAATTGCTATGGAAAAAATGAATAAAGCAGGCTGGGATGGGAACAGTAGTAAGTGTGGGAGAAATAGGAGGCAAAATGAAAGCTACTTTCCTCTTTTGCAATATTGACAACTGTCTGGATTATCTAAGAACTTCTTGATTCTTTTTTTTTTTTTTTTTTTATAAATGAGTTTTGGATGCACTCGCTCCTTTTATTTATTTTATGTATGTGAATACACTGTCACACACCAGAAGAGGGCATCAGATCCCATTACAGATGGTTGTAAGCCGCCATGTTGTTGCTGGGAATTGAACTTAGGACTTCTGGAAGAGCAGTCAGTGCTCTTAACCACTGAGCCATCTCTCCAGCTCAACTTCTTGATTCTTATAGATCTCTTACCTGAAGTCCCTTTAGCTGCATAACTTTACTGAACTCTTTCCTTAAACCTATTGTGTCAATAGCCTTTTTAGAAACCCCAAGTAACATAATATGTTTCTTAATTGGCACACTGCATGTGTGTTGTTAGTTTGATAGCCATGCAACTTAATAAGAACAGAAGTTATTTTGTATCCCTCTCCCTTCCTTAGTCCATAAAATTCAGCATTCAAGGCCCGTGTTTAGAATACTTTGTTTATTTAGAATTTTAGGGTCAATTGTATTGTTATCTGTTTGGAGTCACTGGAAGCTCAACAGGCATGCTGAGGGCCTCTGAAGAGGACACAGTCCTCATACTTGACATTAGCTGGGCAGATTGTTAAACACATCCTTAAATAAATATACTAGTTGGGGTTCTCTAGAGAAGCAGAACTTATAGAAATACATATAGAAAGGGGATTTATTAGAATGGCTTTCAGGCTGTGGTCCAGCTGGTCCAACAATGGCCATCTATCAATGGAAGGTCCAGGAGTTGCTTAGTCTACAAGGCTGAATGTCTCAACTGGCCTTCAATAGATGCTGGAATCCCAAAGAAGTAGGCTTCAATGGCTTGTTAGTGAGAACAACAGTAAGCAGGCAAAGAAAACCCCAAAAAACAAAACAAAACAAAAAAAGTTATTTCTTCCATGTCCTTTATTCAGGCTAGTAGCAGAGGGTATGGTCCAGGGTAAAGATAAATCCTTTCAGCTCAAAAGTTCTGGATTAAAGGTGTATCTCCTCAAGTCAGTGGTGTGGATTAGAACTGGGTTTTCCACTTCAAATAATTTAATTAAGAGAAAATTCCTCACAGTTGTACTCATTTTGGTTTTAGTTAATTCTGGATGTAGTCACGTTGACAACCAAGAACAGCCCTAGCAATAAGACCAAGGGTAACAGCAATACGTGGAGGGTTTTGCCCTACTCAAGATGGTAATTCTTTCAGGAACTAGGATAAACTGGAGCAGTGCTCACTTACTTTGGGGAGATCATGGCTGCATTATTCTCAGTGGTGGCCAAATTATGTATCAAGATATGTACATACTGTACCAGATTTGGAAATAAAATGGCATGGATAGAATAAAGACTACTGTTGTTCTTTGGTGAATCAATAATGTTTTTCTAGAATGGCTTTCATGGGTAGCCTGTGTCCCTAGAAAAGCCAGGACAAAAGTGGGGGCCAGAGTTCTGTTTTCTCAGTCACTTACTCCTGTATGAAAGAGATGCTAAGTGTGTTACCTTGCCATCCCAGTTCAGTCAGTCCAGTAAAACCCAGGAATGTGATTCATCTAGTTAATCTTGCAAATTCTAGGCAAGCCTGGTCCAGTGACTTTTCTGTGACAAGCTATTAGACATCTCTTCTTAATTTTAAATTTCTCCATTTTATAAGAACTTGGTAAATAATTATATCTGACAGCTTTTAATCCATGTAAGAATGATCACTGGTGATGAGGGCTTCGGAAGAATTGTGTGCATGTTGTCCTTCTGGCACATTCTGTTACCTGCTTTCTAATCAACAGATATGCCACACGCTGACAGAGTCTTTCATTACACAATCTATTCAGGGAATCTAGTTTTGTTTTGTTTTTTTTAACTTCTGGTACATGATAAGCAGTAAGGAGGTGCCCCCTGCTAGAAAAACAGATTTATTAATAAATAGCTGACACTTTGTACTTTTGCAGAATATCAAAGCAATTAGTGACAAGGGTGAAATGATTTTCAATACTTACTAAGCTAAATATCATATTGATTCATGCACAAAACTTTTTCTAAATAACAGTTGCTGAGTCCCTGCACAGCTCAGAGCAGTCAGGGAATGGAGAAATGGCAGCCAGAGAAACGACAGAAAGATACACATTCAAAAAAGGTAGGATCAGGTGGTTTGGACTCTCTGATGGAGAAGCTGCAGCACGCAGAAACTCAATATGTTCATTGTATACAGTTGGACAGGGAGGCAGGGCTATTGCTGACACAGGTGACAAAAAGGGGGTGCCTACTGCAAACAGACAAAAAGGAAGCAGAGTCATTATACAGCTAGATAAAGAGGCAAGGTTTGCTCATCTCAGGATCAGTCTCTATAGGAGTCTGTCTTTAGACCATAACTATCCAGGGAGAGAAAGCTACGGCAGAGATTTTCTTCACACACTGTGAACATTAGCACTTGTACCTGAGGATAGCCTTGCCCTCCCTCTGAGGTCACCATGCTTTGCCTTTCCCATGGGACTGAGGCATTAGAGTTATCTGAAATGGCTGTGCCCCTGTCAACAGCAGGAGTTCACTCTGAACGGTCAAAGAGTTGTTTAATGTATTTGATCAATTCTTGTAAATAACAAGTATAAAAAAGAAGAATACATCAGTAAATCTGCCTATCTCTCTTCCTGGCTCACTCATTATGGAAGCCACTTAATCCATTAAAAAAAAAAAAAAAAAAACAGAACAATATAACTAGGAGATTAATGAAATCAAACATCAAACACTATTTTGTCTTCTCTCTCTCTCTCTCTCTCTCTCTCTCTCTCTCTCTCTCTCTCTGTGTGTGCGTGTGTGTGTATGTGTGTGTGTGTGTGTGTGTGTGGTGTGAGTGTGAGAGAGAGAGAGAGAGAAAGAGAGAGAAAGAGAGAGAGAGAAAGAGAGAGAGAGAGAAGCCTTCAGAAATTTTCTGTATTTTATGTAAAGTTGGGATATCCACTTGTTTAAAAATGGAAGTTTCACTGTGGGAGAAAAATGGAGCATTTAGATCGTAAAATCTTAAAAGCATAAAATTGCTGGATGTTAAACCAGAGAAACTCAAAGAGATGTGGTAGTCTGCTTCCTTCCCTGGAGAAATACCGTATTAGAACTCTTTTTACTGGGCACAATGTTATAGGTGACATATTGAAGCCAGTGAGGAGAACCCAATTATCCAGGAAATAAGGTTTTAGTTTTGCTTTTTGATTTTGTTTGTTTGGTTTTGTTTTTTTCAATTGCGATGCCTTGGCCGGGAAGATGGCTCCGGGTAAAACGTTGGCTGTACGGGTTTACGGACCAGATTTGGGATTCCCCAGCACCCATATGAAAGCAGAACAGGCATGGAAACCAGCCTGTAATCCCAGCAGCACAGCACAGGAAACAGAGGCAGACAGACTCTCAGTAGAAATCAGGCTCACTAGACCAGACAAATCTGCTGGCCGTAGATTAATTAAGAAAGAGGCTCTGTCTCAATATATAATGTGGAGGGTGATGGAGGAACGTACCCACCATCAATGTTGACTCTCTATATGTACATGCAGACATGGGCATGGTCATTTACTTATGAAGACATACACCTACATGCATGTGAACTTACAGATGCACGCAGTACATTCACACACATGTAGACCGAATACATATATACAGGCAAAAAATAAATTTCAATGCCGGGGCTGCATAGCCCTCAGGCCACTTCTCCTGAGATCTGTACTTCTGTTCATTCCTTTTGTTTTCTTTCTCTATTCATTTGGTTACTAAGCCCCCAAGAACTGTTCTAGGCTCTTGAAAGAGAGCTGACCACAAATTAAGGCAATTCTTACCTTCCTAGACCTTACAGTACTGTTGAAAGAGAGAGAGCATAAATAAATAAGCAAATGAGTGGAACTGAATAATTAAGTAAATGAGAGGCATTGGTTTCAGCAAATGCTTGGTAGAAAAGTAGGGTAAGCTGGATGAGATGGAGAGAGAGAGAGAGAGAGAGAGAGAGAGAGAGAGAGAGAGAGAGAGAGAGAGAGAAGCAGGTTGGTACGTGTCAAATGCACTAGTCAAGAAAAATCATGTCCGGGGACTCAGGATAGGAGCCTAAAGAAAAGGAAGAAAGAGCCATGCAACTCTGTAGAGGTGCTGTGGAGAGTTTGCTCCTCACCCCCATTCCCCCGTGCTCTTTAGAGCCCTCTGGATAGAAGTTAACACGCTTGCAGGTGCACCTGCTACGTGCTGTGTTTCTTGCCTCTGGTCATATATTTTATCACTTTCAACTCCTACATAGAAACTGTCTTTCCGTTTCTGTTGAAGACTCACATAGCTACAAACCATTACCTGTGTCCTACCACAGCTACTGGATCTTGGATCTGTGCCCTTGTCAAGTCACAGCCTCTGCTTTTACATCAGTGTCGAATCTTAACTGTCAGCTTCCCTGTCCCTTGCCCAGTTCATGGCAAGGCTCCTCAGCTCTAGGCAGTCAGGCATTCTCTGCTGTCATATTTAACCCTTCTCTGTAATTGACCTAATTTCCTTTCATGAATTTTATAGCTATGCCTGAAGCTTAATCATGTCTTAAGACTGAAATGGGGTGATAGAGTTTCAGAGGCACATGGTACAAACAATGTGTCTTAGTTAGGATTTTACTGCTGTGAACAGACACCATGACCAAGGACATGTCCTTATAAGGATAACTTTTAACTGGGGCTGGCTTACAGGTTCAAAGTTCAGTTCATAATCATTAAAGTGGGAGCATGGCAGCATCCAGGCAGGCATGGTGCAGGGGAAGCTGAGAGTTCTATCTTGTTCTAAAGGCAAACAGAAGGCTAACTTCCAGGCAGCTAGGATGAGAGTCCTAAAGGTCATGCCCACAGTGACCTACTTCCTTCAACAAGGCCACACCTCCAAATAGGTCCACTCCCTGAGCCAAGCATATTCAAACCAACTCTTATTTTCCCACTCAGTGTTAGACTTTATGTTACCTACTGTGACCCTCCTGCTCCCACCATGTTCACAGGAATATATATTTTCTATATAAGTAGGCTCTATGTGTCAGAAAACAGTACTGTCTATAATCTAGTTACAAACCAATCCTGTCTGTTGCTGAATGAATAGTGTTTGTCTTTGTAGATATGCATGTTTAATAATATGCTAGATGCTGCATGGCCAAGAAAAAAGAGAAATTTGAGGACAGACATTGTAGCTCAGTCTAGATATAGTGCGAGCCTAGTAAGTACAAAGCCCAGTGTTCTATCTCCAGCACTAATAGGGCATGGGTAGTAGAAGGACCAGACATCAAGGTCATCCTTAACCATTTAGCGAATATGAGTACAGGCTGGGATGTAGGAACAAGCAACAACAAAGAGGAATGTGAACAATGAAAAGTAATCCTGACCTCAAGCTAGATGGTATGATACCGTGTCTATATGTACCTGGTGTAGCATGGGAAACATACCCAGGGACTGGAGGGGTACGTGGTTCAGCAGCCAAGAGCACTTGCTGCTCTTTCAGAAGAACAGATCCAGTTCTTAGCACCCACATCAGAAGGCTCACGTTTGCCCATAATGCTAGCTCCAGGGGATCCAACACCCTTTTCTGGCCTCTGTGGACACTTGCACTCATGTATGAGAGTGTACACACACACACACACACACACACACACACACACACGCATACACACACTTAAAATTTGTTAAAAATCTTTTAAAAGAAAGAAAACCATCCTTTAAATCCATAACAGAGAAAAAAGACTCCCAACCTTTCCATTCCTGTTATATGCAAGCATTATATTAATCTAACCTAAGGAACGTGAAAGCAGGGAAAGAAAAACAGTGGGACCTGCTCACAAGGATCACACATACTGTGATTGTATCTTTTTGTCAAAAGTAGAAAAAATAAATTTTCTCAAGTGTGGAGACGTCTCATGGTATCTTAAACTATGCACAAGTTCAGTGGCTTAGGTTAAAGTTTTAAATAAAGTTAATTTTTAAAATAGATTACAAAATTCAAAAAAAATTCTATGGAGTCTGTTTTTGAGGTATCCCCCTTCTAAAATCCAGAATTATATTAATTAGAGACCACTGGGTGTCTGAGAATTTATTAGCCAATTTTTATTTATAAAAATGATCTCTTGTAGAGAGATTCACCTAGATTTGTATCTTAGAAAGTTTATATTTAAAGAAATAAATATTTATGTGTTTACTGTTGGATTAAAACATAAAAACATACCTATTCAAACAGCTTTGTGTTGTTTGGTTTTTGTGTGTGTGTTTGTTTGTTTTGGATTTTTGCTTTTGTTTTGTTCTGTTTTGGGTGGGGGTTGATTGTTTGTTTTATATTGTTTTGTTTTGTCTTTCTTCTTGGGATGCTTTGCCTCTGCCTAGTTTTATCAGCTGGGATTTGCTGTGGTTTGTGTCTGAGTGTTGTGCGGGGGGCCCTGTCACTCCCCACCCTTCCGCTGTTTCTCTCCTTCCATCCATCTGCAAACCTGTTAGTATTCCATGCATGGGGACTGCTTTGCTGAGCTTCAGTCCTGTTAAGTTTGAAGTAAATATGTAAAATAATATATTCAGATATTAGCTTTTCTGCTTGAAAGGCTCTAATGAAAAAGGAGTGCCGTGCCAATACAGGGATATTAAAGCTAGAAAGAGAGAGCAGCTCAGCCTATATGGCAGCCCTCATTTTGCTCAAAAGGTGCAGTTTTTAGGCATCGCCATTTATTTGTAGGCTAACGAGTGAATGCATTATTTATTTATCCTTATGTCAAATTATTCTCTCTGATGTGATCTTTGAACATCCTGGGTAACATTATCTCTGAATTCTTATCTGCTAAAAACACAGGCTCCCATATGCACAGCCACTATCAGCTTGTCCCTCACGCAGCAGGGATGACGCAGAACCCTCAGTGTGCCCCACTCTGCAGATGCTCCATGTAAAACCTCATGATTGGCCCCGCAGGGCTCTAAGAGCTCAAGTGGGTCATGGAGCAATGCAGGAGCACGAGAAAGAACACGTTCCCATTTCTCCTGGTGCTGCAGTAAATTGTTGGTGTCCAGAGGAATAGCCAACACCGGAAAGGGATACACACAAGGCAATAGGAATTAAAACTCATCTGGTGTCTGTTGAATGGGTAAAATTTTCCTCGTTCCCAATCTTACTTGTGTGGCTTTTAAAAAGGATCAGTTTACCTGCTTCAAGAAAACAATATTTCCTCTACTAAATGTGCTTCAACTCCTCGCCCGTGTTTATAACAAATATCAAGTTCACATTCTGTCCTATGACTGTTCTTTTTCTTGCTTTTGTACTGAGCATGAGTGGGAGGTCTGTTTACGGTTACGAAACTTGCTACCAGCGGCCTGGAGAGATGGTTCAGAGGTTAAGAGCACTCCCCGCTCTCTCAGAGAATCAGGGTTCAATTCCCAGCACCTTCATAACAGTACAAACACTTATAGCTCCAGTTCCTCCTTCTGGAAAGGGAAGGAACATCTGGAGAGCTTCTTCTGGCCTCACTGGGCACTGCACACACTTGGTATTTAGACATACGTGCCAGTAAAGTCCTCATACACATACAATAAATATTTTTGAAAGTGTTACCTATTTCAGGTATTCATGTTGATACCATAAAAGTCTTGTTGTCCTTCAGCTTCAAAGCAGCTAGGCTTCTTGACCTTTGAAACCTGAAGGATAACTACCCTTGCAGCTCTGTCTTCCTGGAGGGCGGGATCTGGCCTCTCTACTGTCTAGGTTTTTCTCCCAGAAGACTTTGGTGGGTGAGAAGGTGGATGTTTAGACAAATGATGGGTTTGAATGGCTCAGTGAGGAAGCAGGAGGGGGGAAATGTTCTCTTCCTGCCTACAAATACCATCAATTAATTTGAATGATGATATTATTTACATGCACTCTTTGGTGTACTTTGTGCAAATCTTGGGCATGTTCAAAGTTCTTAGAGTCTGCTTCAGTAATATACATATGGAAATGTCATCAAAGCTACTTTTTTGCCTACCATCATCTCATTTTAATATCTCCGCTGTCTTGTTTTTTATGTGATTTGTTATAATTACTTCTCCTTCTGTATCATCTCATGTCACCTGAAGTGACATGTCTCAACTTTGATATAATATGCTTACAGATGGCTAACAAACATAACAGAAAAATCAATTTTATTCTTTCTATAAAACATCATGCAAAATAACTAGTAGGTTGTGAGAGATATAATAAGGTTTGTAGTCTCATTCTTCACTCCAGGTTGTGGGGATTAAAAGGGCACACTTGAAAGAATAGGTTGACTACGTTCTATACTATATAACCATGGACATAAGAACCAGTGTTGGGTTAAATGGGTTCCCTCATCTGCCCCACGGTTTGGGCCACTGGGGGAGGCAAGGCACAGGAAGTTTGACTGTGCTCACCCCACACCGCTGCCCGGTGGGTATTGGGCTGTGAGAAGCTGCAGGACAGTGCCTGGGGGTGGGAGAGCATGACCTGGGGTCTCAGGGACTACACAGAGCCGGCCCTGGGGTCTTGGGCCTGCAACAAGGCCGAGACCATCTGTTTCTCAGGCTCTTGGGCATCCCAGGCACCTTTGGATGCTGCAGAAGAACTGAGAATGGAGTGGGGGCCCACGGACTGGGTCTAGCCCAGGGCCGAAGGGGAAAAGTGGGGAGGAGCCTAACTGGGTCCCGAGGGACCGAATTCTTGGCTTGTCGGTGGGCAGCTTGGCTTGGTGGAGATCATGGCTGGGAGCGCTGAGAGGCCTTCTGCAGGAGACTAGACGTGACTCTTTAGATAAAGGCCTATTCCATTGTTCTCCATGGCAGTGAGGAAAAGAGACAGTCCATGGTTTTAAGGCATTTATTGTCATGGCAGAGAGTGGCGATGAGTAGAACTGTACCCCACTTTTAAATACCTTTTTCAGGGAGGAATGTCTGAGTAGGAGAGTTTATTGGCTAAGCCTCTAGGTACTTCATTAAAATGGAGATCTGTCTTGAGGCTACCTGACCACATGTCCTCTACCTGTGGAGAGGCTTGGAGCGTTGCCCTTACGTGACTGATGGTCACAGACCTATGGAGAGCTGTGGCCTCATGTCAGGAGTCTGGGGCCCAGGAGCATGGCAAAATGCCTGTGTATGGTTATCCCCTGCTGGGGACCCCCTGCTGGGTCACCTGGGTTTTAAACCTTAGCTCAACCAGAAACCAGGTGGCCTTTCAAGGTCCTACAAACCAGAAGAACAGACAAAGTACAATGGTTTGTTGGAGAGGTACCTAATGCTGCATGGCAGATTTGGAAAATGAAGCATCATTGGAAAAACTTGCAGAATCAAAGAGAAGCCCCACACTTGACTGAGTCAAAGTGTGACCATGTGAGGTGGCTTTTACTGAAGTATAGTGAGAATGTTGATAGCAACACTCACAGCTCCTTATGCACATTTCAAAATGCGTTATGCCTATTCTGATATAAATATCATAAGTTGTTAAGGATATTTAACAACTTAATTTTCCTTTTTCTTAAGATTTATTTTTATTTGTGTGTGTGTGTGTGTGTGTGTGTGTGTGTGTGTGTGTGTGTGTTTCTATGTATATGCCACATGCATCAAGGTGTTTGGAGAAGCTAGAAGAGTTTACTGGATCTCTTGTAGCTGGATTCAATGACTCCTGAGTCACCTATCACAGGTCCTAGGACTCAGTGGAGGAGTAGCAAGCATTCTTGAGCCCTGAACGATTTGCTACAGCCCCGCAATTTTATTTTCTAAGTCACAGTCTTTCAACATTTTTTCAAGATGGAACAAGAAAACTTACAGAGTGTGAAATTCGTGAAAGAGGCCTGTATTCATCTCTCAGCTATCTGTTTGGAATTTTTCTTTTAACACTATTAGAGTTTTAACTCTACCATGTTTAAACTCTACCCTGTTTTAACTCTACTAGATATAGATGTGCTTGAATGACATCTATTATCCCCAATAAGCATACCAAACAAAGAGTCCTTGAGGTGGGACACAGTCCAGGTTCGTCCAGTGGTAGTTGTGACCCTTTGAAATAGAATCTTTATATCCTTCAGATACCTGCTTTCTTATTTATACACTAGCAACCTCCTTGGTCTAACCTTCAGACAATGTTCTGTATTTTGAATCCGAAATGTCTCCTATAGGTTCATCTCTTTAAACTCTTATTTCCCTGTGAGGCCAGTTGTATTGGTTTGGAAGGCTTTAGGAGGTAGGGCCTTCCTGGTCACGGAAGATAGATTATAATCAGATATTATAACCAGGTCCCAACACTTCCTATTCTTTCTCTGCTTCTTGAGCACAGGTGTAATATGACCAGCCACCTTCCATTCCTGGAGCCACCATGCTTTCTCCACCAAAAGGGACAGTATGCCCTTGAGCTGTAGCCAAAAATAAGCTCTTTCTCATTCCCTTACGTTGCTTCTTGTGTATTTGTTCACAAGAAAATTAGCTAGTATATAAGGTTACTATAATTGTGAGGTATAGAAAGATGTTTTAAAAAAACCCTCTGGTGTTTTTTAGTATGCACCCAAAAATCCTTCAGATTTAAAACCTATTTCTGTACATGGAAAAACACTCATTATTATATAGAGGAATTCCTTATGGATATCACATATAACATACACACATGCGCAAATGTACGCACAAAAACACACATACACACATGTACGTGCACACACACAAGTGCTTGCACATAGAAAAACAAAATACAGCAACAGAAAATCTTTGCTTGCAGTAACAAATCCTTCTGGGTCTTAAGAAAAAATAGGGCAGATAGCTTGGTCCACTCATCTAGGAGACTAGCCTACCTGGACTCCAAATCCCTGAACCATGATTATGGAACAAGACTCCAGCAAAGTCTCCTGAAGCTCTTTGGAAAGACTGGTTTTGCCTTTTCATCTCAACTTTAAACAGAGAACTCAGGCATCTGTTCTTTGTGCTCAAAATGATTGTTGCACCCTTCGATCAACATGGGGAGAAAAGGCTTACCACAGAGTGATTTTATAAGGGCAGAGTTACCTTGGTGACAAAATTAAGACAACTATCTGAGGTGAAGTCATTATAACTCTATTCACTTAGAAACAAAATGTCATTTCTCATGACCCAATAAATGAAGTGTAATTACCGAAAGTACATAAATGATAGAACTGAAAATGTTCTCTTCCTGATCATGCTCCTGACAAGAAGAAATTTCACATATTTAAATAACTGAGAACTGAGTAGAAACACTCCAAGACAGACCCAGCATTTTGGACATAAAGTTGACATTAAAGATCATGTTAAATAATCATTCCTTTGAGAGACCTTGGGCTTTTGACAGTTGCTAAAATCCAAATGTGAATTCCACTCTCCCTTGGGTAATATTTAACTCACACTGAGATTTATCTTAAGAGACAGACACCTGGGGATACTTCTGAAAATGCCTCTTGTGGCCCTTTGCCTTCTGAAACAAGAGATTCGACCCTTTTCAATTTTACCAACAAAGAATCATCAGAGATTTTAATCTTCTGAGATACAAAGCCAATAGATAAATAGTCCTCTGATTGCCTATAATAATAAAACACCCATAAAACTTCCCATAGAATAGTGAAGTCAAGTGCAGGATTCTTTGCCTATTTGGAAACCAAGTCAGTATTTTATCTCTCTCTAATTTGGACTATTGAATGCTCAATTTTTAAGTGTTATTATTATTAGGAAGAAAAATTATTCTGTCAAGCACTTCTCCCAGAGAAAATCTGACTAAATGACTTGACATTCTTGAAAGGACGCCGATTTCTTTCCTAAAACTGTACATGGCACTCAAAGATGTATGATTAGAAATTATGAGGCCAATTTTCCAAAGGTGTTTCTTCATTTGCATCAGCAAAAAAAAAAGAGAGTACTTGTAATTGTCCATGCAAATCAAGGACTTTCATATGCAAATGCTTATATGAGGATGCAATTATGCTGCTCCCCATACACGAACTGAGATTTAAAACCGTGATACAAATAAATGTAAATATGCATTTGTATTTCTAATTGTATTACAAAAAATAAAACTGTCATGCATATATGTAACTCTTCATAGGAACAGACATGATGAAGCTAGCAAGGGTCACCTGTTACACTCAGATAAGATTTTCTTCAACAGCTAGCACATAAGAGCCAGAACTACTCCTACCCTCTCACCCCTGTGCCTGGTTGTAGAATGCTGGTCAGTAAGACAAACTTTGTCTTCTATTACTATGATAAATCTACTCTACAGAGACCAGCCACCTTTCCTTTACTTATTGATTACCACTGAATCTCCCATCCTCTACCCTTCTATGCAAGCCTGATCTCCATTACTGTTTGTGTTAGTTTTCCAGTAGATGCTTCAACTCCATATAAGTCACACTAGGCAACTGTTCCCAGGGAGTGTCAGTCACTTTCTCTACCAGATATGTTCTATCTAGCCCAGCTGGAATATCTATTACACCACTGTTTGGCCAAACCGTCTCACCTGCCATATGCAATTATTCTCAGTGATGTTTTGTTCTAGAAATCAGGACCACTCTGCCAATGCAAACTTAAACGTTTATATACTACCATGAACAAATGAGTCTCACTTTGGGGACTGTTTACTCTACACAATGAAACACTAGTGCAAAGAGAAAGATCTATTTACTGCAGATGCTGTTGCTGCTGCTGATTGGCAAGGTGCCTCATTTCAGTATGACCCTGAGAAGAGATTTTACTGGGTAGATAAATTATGCTGCTTTCTCCTACTATCTCTAATTATTCCAATGGGCAGTGAAAACTAATGACTGAGAAAGACACACTTTGTTCAACTACAAATCATCTTATTTCATTCACTATTTTCAATTTTAAAAAAGAAGAATTTTGAAGAAACTTATAGTAGTTTTCTTACAAACTCTTGATATAAGTTGTGACTACACACAAACATACACATATTTATTTAAATCTGAAAGTATAGCACAAAGGCTGATTAATTATGTTTTATTTTGTTTGGAGGGCCAAGAAGAAACTCAGATGATGTGACCAGGTTGAAAGCTATTAAAATTTAGAGAAAATTTGAAGGATTTAGTCGGGATAGATAGCAAGATGGCATGTTGAAGTTGCAGACATCAATAGAGCAAACCATACCATAACAGGAAAGGATGGCTAATTCCATTGATGGGCCTAGAAATACTTATTAGTTCAAGAGCCAGAGAAGAAATTTTGGAGTATCTTTGAAATATTGGGTTTAAATAAGATAGATGGTCAGCTAAGTTGTATCTATTTGTCTTTAGAGGTTTGTGTGTAGGAGTGTATGGTGTGCACTTAGCGTGTGTGTGTGTGTGTATGTGTGTGTGTGTGTGTGTGTGTTGGGGGATACTTTAGACATTCTTGTATGTACTTGTGAAAGTAAGAGGTTAATACAAGGTGTCTTCCTAGACCACTCTCTCTAAGCCCACCTGGCTGATTCTGTTAGTTCAGCCAGTGAACTTGCCTAGACAATTCTGTTTCTGCCTACCAAGATCTGGGATTACAGGCCATCTCCCAGGCTGGCTTGGCATCCTCACTGTCCTCTTGCTTGCCAGGCATGTCCTTTGCCCATTGACCCATCTTTCCAGCTCATGTATTTGTTTTAATGAATCAGAGTTGAATATACTATTTAAAGATACTTTAAGGTCGGCTTACACATAAAGAAAAGAGGTGTTTAGAAGAAAGTAAGAAAGATTTACTGGAAGCATGGGTGTGGGCTTCTCAAAGACAAGTAGCCAATTTACTTTTTATATAGTTGTTATTGAAAGGCTATTTGTGGTCAGCAACTTCTGGCGGCGGCCCGGAACCTCAGCTTGGGCCACAGGGCTCTACAGCTAATCAGCGCCGGGACAAAGATCCCTCTCAGGAGATCGCAAGACCCAGGAGAGGGCCAAAGACACGCCCCACAGCACACCAGGTACTGCCCCGAACCCGAGAGACACAGGGACTGAGATCAAACCTGGTGCCACAGCTCTCCAAACCCAAACACCTCTCAGAGAGAGCTGGTCTTCAAGGAGTACTGACACAGAGACCTGCAGGAGGGGCAAGCCACAACCAGACAGAGTAAGGTCAGCTAACAACAGAGTCAACAAGATGGCAAAAGGCAAGGGCAAGAACATAAAGAACAGAAGCCAGGAGTACTCTGCACCATCAGAACCCAGCTCTCCTACCACAGCAAGCCCTGGATACCCCAACACACCAGAAAAGCA
>CM052705.1:25978174-26005829 GCA_028551405.1 Uromys caudimaculatus
AAAAAAAAAGAAAAAAAAATATTAAAAATAAATCTTTTAAAAATTCAAAAAAAAAAAAAAAAAAAAAGGCTATTTGCAAACCCATACTGGTGGTGTGGGGCATATACAAACTTAAGTAATATTACCCACTTTCACTCATCCATACAATTAAACTGCCCAAAGTACTTGCATGGGAAGTGCAAAATTATTTAATTTTCTGAAATATAAAATAGTCATTGGGCATTCATAGCTGGTTCGACTTCAATTAAATTTAACCTTGGGCAACAGGACAAAAAGGTTGTAATTGGTTATTGCTAAAAGAGCCACAGGATTTCATGAAACCCAGAAAGTAGAAAACTTTCATGAAAATATTGGAAAGCAACACACACACAAAAAAGCATTTAAAATTTTATTGAACTCCAAAGTTTCAATGTTATATCT
The DNA here is from genome assembly GCA_028551405.1 of Uromys caudimaculatus. Taxonomy (NCBI): domain Eukaryota; kingdom Metazoa; phylum Chordata; class Mammalia; order Rodentia; family Muridae; genus Uromys; species Uromys caudimaculatus. Next base: position 25,978,595 of record CM052705.1, read on the forward strand.
TCTCCCTGTAGCCAAGGCAAAAGAACTATTATCTCAGAAACTTGGCCTGGAAGCCGTAGGGTCCTGTCAGGACAGCATGGAGCATTTAGAAGGAAATCAAGATTGGACAATAAGAACCACATTTTTGTCATTTCAAGAGCAGGCCACACACTAGATATAAAAACAATGTTTGTAATCAAATAATATTCTGCTTAGAAATGTGCATTTTATTCCTGGTGCGGAGAGCTTGTGGTCTTGCATCTTGTGTGTGGCATAGACAGAGTAGGGAGAATTCTGAGTTCTCAGCAGTGTGACTCCCTTGCCATCCAGAACTAGTAAATACCCCAAGTTCCACTTGGCTAATCCAAAACGGAGAAATAATATAGTTGTAAAAATATAGAACAAAGCCAAATCTCTACCATCTAGCTGCAGACTCTTCGACTTTCAAAGACAGTTACAGAGATAATAATTCATCATCCAGTTCTTAGCATTTAAGTAGATGCTATCAGATAATTTCCCAAGATTGTTTTCAGTGGAACACTGTGAGTATCACTCAATTTTTTTTTTTTTAAACAGAATCCAATGTTAATCCTTTGTCTGATACAAGTTAAAAGAGATTTTGATCTTGCATGCTGACAACCAACCCCTAGCCTTGAATTGTGCTCCAGCTCTGATTTCCATCACAGGCAATTTTATGTCTTATAAGCGCTTGAAGTATAATCAAATTGTGATACAACAGAGGTGGTGTGTACTTGTAAGCAAGTGCTTCTCTTTGGGGATGGAGGATAACTCTCCTGCTCTCACCACCCTCTTGGGACTGGCAGGCGCACCAATTGCTGCCACTCAGCACAAATGCTTCTCAGCCTCATACCTTTAATGGAGACTGACACATGAAGCGCTGTGTCTTAATAGATCTATATTTATATCTAGCTTGTTTCAAGTTCAATTTGCAAGGAAGCCTTATCTTCATTGCTATCAAATATGCTACTTACCCTGCTATTTCCACCTGCCAGCCCCTGATGCTAAGATCTCACTACTGTGAAACCTATAGCTTCCTCCCCTACTTGAACAGACAGGCCTTCTGGGAACTCATTTTATCATGTCTATACTCACAGCGCTTCCTGGGTCGTCCCTTCATCTCTTTAACTAACTTCATTTATCAACAATGCTCTGCTCAAAGGTTGACTGCTCAACCAAACATTTTTTGACCTTTAGAGTCATCTTGTAAGTGACCTCACAGTATGACCTAAAACACACAAACATACACACACACACACACACACACACACACACACACACACACACCCCTACGGGGGGGAGGGAGAGAGAGGAAGAGGGGGGAAGAGAGAGAGAGAGACCCTTAAAGTTATCTCAAGCAGCACATTTTTTACTTGCATTTATTGAAATTATTTGTAATTTTGATCTCTCCTCCAATTAGATGTCTAAACTTGGATGAAGGAATCAGACTTCATCCTGATCACATTTCTAACACAAATAATCATGGCTGATGTGTAGTAAGTGTTCATGGAATAATTTTTCTTTAAAATGTAGTGTTATTGCATAGCATTACTGGCTAAAAATAAATAAAATAAAAATAATCTTGGTTAAAAAAAAGAGAGAATCTGCTTATGTCAAAAAGAAATTTTAAAAAATACTTAAACTAAATTTTTTTATATTTTCATTCTTTCATAACTTTTTCTGTTCGTAATTTTTGGCACTTTGTTCATTTCAGAATATTTGCTCTCAGGGGTTTTTTTCTTGTTTAACTTAGCAACTTAAGAAGAGAAGCCATAGACTTCTAGATCCTAAGGCCCTGAAACCAAAACTTATACTGAAGATTCACTTACCAGCTACTTTCAAAGTGTAGTAGAAGTCCTTAAACTCCCAGTCTCTGAGTACTATGATGAATCAAGACTTGATAAATGTGGCACTGGTGAGATGGTATTAAGAGCACTCATTGCTCCTCCACAGGACCCAAGTTCAGTTTCCTACATCCACATGGTAGCTCACAATAGTCTATGACTCAAGTTCCAGGGGATCTGATACCTTCTTCTGGCCTCCACAGGCACCGGCATTAATATGATACACAAATATAATGCAGGCAAAATGCTCATACACATAGAATAAAATTTTTAAAAAGTATCAGTAAATGCATGTTCCTGCTTCTCCTTATCTTCAGTAGAACTTTGAGTGTCTACTATGCTCCATACATCATGAGAGATACTAGAGATTCAATGACTAGTGAAGAGCCCCTATCTGAAGATAACATCAAAAACAAGAAGCAAAGGAATGTCAAGGAATCCCGAAAATATACCTTGAAGAATACCTAAGGTAACTTCTAGGTGAACAGATCTATTTGCACAGGGCTGGAGGTAAGGGATTTTAAATACGTATTAATTGATACCAAAGATCTTTTAATTAAGACCCTAATTGATTTGCACAAACAAGTAAATAGCAAGAGTTTTGTTATGTAGTATGCAGCAAAGTATTTTCTTTGTCTTATGTATAATGATTCTCAACCAATGTTCTTTTAGCTTTTTAATGAGATATTCTTATAGCATTTGCATTGATTGATTTGCACTGATGAAGCCACATTGGGCTGGCTTCATTATGAAGCCAGACACACTCATTCCATTCGATTTCATTGTCAGATCCAATTGATTATGCAGCTGTTTGGCTAAATGTCTGATGCCTGGCCATAACACAAATGACTAGTTTCTAATTTCAGTCATTGGAAGCCCTAGAAAAGGGATACCTTGTGTACAGCAGCACCACTCAACCATATCAGACTCAATATTGCCTCATTTCCAGGGGTGGAAGCCAGATTGACCATTGAGTGATATGTAGTCAAGCCTGGATAAAAAAGACAATCTTACTCAAGAATACTTATAAAATAATAAACAGATGACATATTCAACAGAAATATGTGTTTATTTAAGCCAATTTATACAAAGATGACAATATTCTGAGTCAACTTGAAGCAAAGATTTGAAGAACTTGCACAGAAAGAAGAGCCACAGCCCTTTAGTGATTTACGTGAGCAGGTGGTAGTGGTTGGTTTATGGTTTCTGAGATGAGAAATGTCAGAATAACATGGTTAAGTGACCATACAGCCATGCTGGCAACAGGATGCCTGTGCAGACTATACTAGTGACAGCTTTCTAAAACCAACTCAGCAACTCTGCCATGCCATATTTGAACCTTAAACCTTTTAATTTTGTATACAGGTCTATAAAATCTAAATTAGCTGTATGGATAAACTAAACCCAAATGAAATGATTTTACCTCTTCTATTTGACTTTATATGAAACCATTTACTCATTTCTTATTCAGAGTCATAGCAAGTGCATCAGAATGTTCTGGCTGGACTTGAGCTTTTGGTGTGGAATTAACAGATTTGTGAACTGGTATCAACATTCTGAATTATTATTTTAGTTCCAAGGTTTGTGGATGGGTTACTGTCCTTATCCTTTCACTGGGAGGTCTGCCTGTCTACAGGAAATAGAAACTTCAGGATTCATAGCCTCCACTGCTAGGAGTCTCAACTAGAGTTGCCCTCCATAGACACCCAGAGGCCTACCCCCATCCCAGGTCTCTGGTGCTTCCTAGAGATTGCTGTCCCACCCCTGCCAATTTCTATTCTCTCCCCTGCTCTCCCAATACCTGATCTGCCCCCACACACTCCCCTCCTTATTCCCTCTCCCACCTAGTTTCCTCCCTCAATCTACCTTCAATATCTGTTTTGTTTTCCCTTCTGAGAAAGACTCAACTATCTTCCTTGGGCCCTCCTTGTTATTTGGATTAATTGGGTCTTTTGATTATAGCATGGCTGTCCTGTACTTTATGGCTAATATCCACTTATAAGTGAGTATATACCATACATGATTGTCTGGGTCTGGGTTACCTTACTCAGGATAATATTTTCTAGTTCTGTCCATTTGTCTTCAAAATTCATGATACCCTGTTTTTAATCACTGAGTAGTATTCCATTATGTAAATGAACCACATTTGCTTGATCCATTCTTCAGTTGAAGGACATCTAGTTTCCAGTTTCTGGCCATTAGAAATAAAGCTGCTATGAACACAGTTGAGAAAATATTCTTGTGGGATAGTGGAACATCTTTTGGGTATATGCCTCAGAGTAGAATAGTTTGGTTTTGAGGTAGAACTATTCCCAGTTTTCTAATAAATCAATACATTGATTTCTAGAGTAGTTGTACTAATTTACACTCCCACCAGCAATGGAGGAATACTCACCTTTCTCAGAATCCTTACCAGCATGTGCTGTCCCTTGAGTTTTTGATCTTAGCCATTCTGATGGTGTAAGGTGGAATCTCAGAGTCATTTTGATTTTCATTTCCCTGATAACTAAGGATGTTGAACATTTCCTTAAGTGCATCTCAGTCATTAGTTTCCTCTGCTGAGAATTCCCTGTTTAGGTCTGTACCCCATATTTTAATTGAGTTATTTGGGTTTTTGGTGTCTAATTTCTTGAGTTCTTTATGTCTTTTGGATATTAGCCTTCAGTCAGATGTAGGGTTGCTGAAGATATTTTTCCAATCTGTAGGCTGCCAATTTGTCCTATTGACAGTGTCCTTTGCCTTACAGAAGCTTTTCAGTTTCATGCTGATCCATTCATTAGTTGTTGATCTTAGTACCTGAGCCAGTGGTTTTCTACTCAGGAATTTGTCTTCTGTGGGGACAAGCCTAGCACTGTGGAATGAAGCTCCACGTGTCTGTTGCACACTCTGTGGCTCTGGGTGGGACAGCAGACACAGGAGAAGTGGCCACACGTCTTCCCACACAGTCCGACAGGCAGGTGGGGTCTGTGGGAAGCCTTTGTGAGCCCTGCCCATGGGTGGGGGAGGGGACTATTCTTGGGGAACTCGTGGAAGCCATCTCCGTGGGTTCTCTAGCCCGAGGTACCACAGTGGCCACAGGGTGCTGCAGATGGACTAGCCGGAGCACAGCTGGGATTCCCACCGAGACCAGGTTTCAGCAGCTTGGGGTGCTGGACTAGCTGCTTAGGCTTAGGTGAATGGATACCATCTGGGAGTGCTGGAAAGCCCTCGGCAAGAGATTAGTCAAGGCTCCTTAATCGAGGGCTGGATCCCTCGCTTCCCACAGCGGGTCCAGATGAAGAGACAGTACATAATTCTAAGACATTTATTTTCATTGTGTGTAATGCCTGGTTGGAATTGTAGCCCCTGCCTTTCTGGGAGAGGTGAGGCAGATATAGTGATTGGGTAGGGGCGTGGCTAAGCCTCTAGATGTCCCATTAACATGGGAATGGCTTGGGGCTGTGTGGCCACTCCTCTAACTGAGAAGGGGTGGTTCGTGACCTTGACTGGAGCCAAAAGTCTCCTGGGGGCATTGGCATAAAGTTTTCTGGTCCCTCATGGATTATTCCATGGGGTCCCCCAGATTTTACACCTGTGCACAACCGGGTGCTAGATTGTCTGTCACAGATCACTGCCCACAGTCTTCTGTACCAATTAGTGTATCTGGTTTTATGTTGATGTCTTTGATCCACTTGAACTTGAGTTTTGTGCAAGGTGACAAATACAGATCTATTTTCATTCTACATGCAGACATCCAGTTAGACTAGCACCATTTGTTGAATATGCTCGCCCTTTTCTTTTTTTCTTTTTTTTTTTTTTGCTGCAAACGCATGAGGTTTATTCGGAGAACCAGTGCACTGGGGCCAAGCTCGTGTCCCACGCAGGGGCAGAGGAGTTCGACCCCAAGCAGTTAAAGTCAGGGGTGTTTAAAGGGTAAAAACCACAAAGCAAGGGGTGGGGGATGGAAAGAATTTGCGTTATGGGGAAGTACAGAATGTTCTAAGTTAGTCACAAGGCAGTTGCACAAACATTTTTGTGGCTGGCTAGTTCCTGGAACATTGTGCATCTGCCCCTGGGGCCAGGCCAAGGTCAACCGTTTCTTAGGGGAAAGAATGCAGCCAGATGGGGTTTGGCCAAGCATGCAATTTCAGTCCTATTTCTGTTTCTGGCTCCAAGTGTGCTAGGGATCTATTGTATGGTTTTGGCTTCTTTGTCAAAACTTGAGTGTCCGTAGGTATGTGGGTTTATTTCTGGGTCTTTTATTTGATTCCAATGATCCACCTGTCTGTTTCTATACCAATACCATGCAGTTTTTATTACTAATGCTCAAATTATGAGTACAGCTTTGGATCAAGGATGGTGATACCTCCAGAAGATCTTTTACTGTTCAGAATTGGTTTTGCTCTCCTGGGTTTTTTATTTTTCCATATGAAGTTGAGAATTGTTCTTTCAAGGTCTGTAAAAATGTGTGTTGGAATTCTGATGGGAATTGCATTGAACCTATACATTGCTTTTGTTTTTCGCTATGTTAATCCTACTGATCCATGAGCAGGGGAGATTTTTGCATTTTCTGTTATCTTCTTCAATTTCTGTCTTTAGAGACTTGAAGTTCTTGTCATACAAATCTTTCACTTGCTTGGTGAGCATTACATTAAGGTATTTTATATCATTCATGGTTATTGTAAAGGGTGTTGCTTCCCTAACTTCTTTCTCAGCCTGTTTATTGTTTTCATAAATGAGGGCTACTTATTTCTTTGAATTAATTTTATATTCAGTCATTTTGCTAAGGGTGTTTATCAGTTGTAGGAGTTCTCTGGTAGAATTTTGGGGGTCAGTTATATAGTATCATATCATCTGTGAATAGTGATACTTCGACTTCTTCCTTTCCAATTTGTCTCCCATTGATCTCCTTTCATTGTGTTATTGATCTATCTAGAACTTTAAGTACTATATTGAAGAGAGAGAGAGAGAGAGAGAGAGAGAGAGAGAGAGAGAGAGGACAGCTTTGTCTTTTCCTTGATTTTAGTGAAATTGCTTTAAGTTTCTCTCCATTTAATTTTATGTTGGTATTGGCTTACTGTATATTGCCTTTATTGTTTTTTAGAGAAGCTAATTTTAAAGAAGAAATAGTTTTGTCTCATATATGCTTATCCTGCTGGCAATTTTACTGTTACAATATTATTAGTATTTTTGGTATGGAAACAAAGTGGGATATTGTGATGTTTTCCTCATAATTTGATCATTATATCAGTTCTCATACTTCTTTTTATTAATTTTGGAATATTTGAGATCTCAGTTGTTTGGATTAGGAATGGTCAAACTGTAATTATCTAAAGTTGAGATGAACTAGAAACCTATCAAAAGAGGGTGTTTTGTTTTGTTTTGTTTTGTTTTTGCTTCTTGTATTTTACTTGCTGTAATTAAGGTAAAAGTATTCTGAGCAGGATAGGAATACCTCAAGATACATATTATGATTCTGAGAACAATAGCCAAGAAATTACAACAAATACATTAAAAAGAAATCAATGGAGGACTTGAGGTGGCAGCAATGAAGGACCGATCTGATACAAAGAGAAAAGGCACAGGGGTTGGGGAATGAACCAAGGACACCAATACAGATGCAACAGCAAACATTGAGGCTTTGACCTTAATGACCAGGACACCCTTGGCAAAATGATAAAGATTGCCAGGTTGAGTAAAAATGCAAAGTCTGCTCATAGCTGCCCATAAGAGAAACACATTAAATTCAAAGACAAAAATGGATTGAAAGTAAAATAATGGAAAGCTAAAATATATATTAACCACAAAAGAGCCGTTCTCTGTAGTCATTTCACACAAAATAGACTTTAAGGCAAGAAATATTAGGGGTATCAAAGAGGAATGTTTTAAAAGCATGAAAGTCTCAACACACCAGAAAGATATAGGATTATTAATATGCATATACCTAACGAGAAAGTCACAAAATACATGAAGCAAATCTTGATGCAAATGAAAGGAGAAGTAAACAATTTAACAACACTTGAAAATTTAAATGCTCAAACATTGGCAAAAAGCATCCCAAAAGCAAATCTACAGATGCACAGAAGACATTCGTAACCCTGTCAAACACACTGTCTGATCCAATGTCAATCACACAGCTCAAGGTCTGCAGCACAAATGCTGACACATAAATAGGCAAAAATACCCAGAGCACACCGGGCTGCAATCAGATGAGTCTTTGCAAATTTAAAATCTAGAAATTATGTTGGGAAGCTGTAAAGCAACATTAAACAGTAGACTTTATATAATTTAAAGAACAAAATGCTAAATCATGAGATTGCTTGAATAATAGAAATTATATAAACACAATGTAACAAAATTTAAAAGATATACAAAATCTTGGGAGCATATCTGTAACTATAAATGCCTGAATCAGAAATAAAATAGTTACAAGTCAACAGTTTAGTTTCCACATTAACAAAATGTAAAAAGAACAAACTAAATCTAAAACAAAGAAAATTAAGCACATTAATTTAATTTAATATATACAGAATAGGATAACTCAATGTTACTTCTATAAATAAAATGAGCAATGATAAAATACTCCAAGAAAGAATGACTACCATTACTGTACATGGGAGAGTATACCTGTAATGCTACATATGGGAGGTAAAAGTGGAAAGATTAAGAGTTCAAGGTCAGCCTGAGCTATGTAGCAAGTTTGTGGACAGCCTAGATAGGTGAGACTGTCAAAAAGAAAAAAAAAGCAACAATAAAGAATGACTGACCAAAATAAAACGAATGGATTATCAAGATTAATAATAAAAGGGAATTGTTATCATGGTATACAAATTTAAAGAATTAAAATTAATATTAGCATAACTATTTCCCAGCAATTGGAATTAGCTAAGCTAGAGTATATGAGTTTATTCTCAGAAGGACCTCCACTAACACAGTTTACTCAGAAACAAAAGTAAAATAGAATCTAGGATCTATCTAGTTTACCATAGTCAAGTTCATTGAATTAGCAACTAAGGGTATTCTGACACAGAAAATGTTAGGCACAAGTAGCTTCCTTTGTAAAAAATAATTACAGAAAAATGATATTATTCTTTTATACGTTCTTTTAGAAAATATATTAAAACTAAATATATAAATTTACAAGACCAGCATACTATCACACCAAAACGTGTTAACAGGAAGTATTACTGCTAGAAACCAATGTCCATTTTGAGCAGTGTGTCTGTGTGTGTGTGTGTGTGTGTGTGAGAGAGAGAGAGAGAGAGAGAGAGAGAGAGAGAGAGAGAGAGAGAACCTGACACAGAGTAAATGTGGAGGTCAGAGGACAGCTATTAGGAGTCGGTGTTCTTGTGCAAATTGTGATGGTCCAGGGATGGAAGTCAGATAGTCAGTCACCCTGCAACTCTGCCATCCCTAGACTTACAGAAAATCAGGCACAGGAAGAATTAACTCACAGGTAACTGTAGGAAGCATTGTAGTCCTTGTCCTCACAGATAAGCACTAGCTATGTGGAATATTGATCACACAGGGATGTTCTTTCAAAGGAAGGGACACATAACCTGTGAGCCACACAGAATGTCCTAAGCAGAAATGGCTAATAACCTGGTGACCTTTGCACTGTCTGTGTTGCTAAGACCACACAAGATCCTCCTCCAAACCCTTATAGCACGAACTTGTTTTTCTCAGTCAGTCTATAGAAGCCGTCTTTGTGGAAGGTGTCATGTACTTTACAAACAGTACCAATAGAGTCTTGTCCAATCTTTATTTAGCTTATTTTGTGGCTTAGAGTACACACAGGATTGAGTTAATTATCACCAGGAAAATTTTCACCAAACTGTGCTTAAATATGCCCAAAATAAACTACCTTGGGTCAGACTCCTGACGTTTGAACCAACACTAGCTACTTAGTTATGTTAAACTGAACTATCTTCTTGCTTTTCTCAGATCATTACTCTGCTGGTCATGGTGGTCACTAAGACTCCTGCTGTCAGCCACTGACCTAATTCAAAAATCTAAAACTACAAAATTATTCAAATAAAAGTATGAGAATAAAATGTGAAGTTTTGGAACTAGGAAGAGTCTAAATAAAACCTCCAGGCAGGACAAATAAACAAAATGGGGGTGGGGTATAGGAAACGTTTGCATTTGAATGGACACACTAAAGAAATGCAAAGAAATGCAAAAAAGAATATACTTGGGAAACATATCTAATAAAAGACTTTTACCCATAATATGCAAGATAATGTATATCTTCAATTTAATAACAATATGAACAGTTTAGTATGGTATGATATAAGACATATGACAATCCAAATACACACACAAATCAAGATGGAGATAAAGACACAAATGGCCACTTTAAAAAACCTGCAACAGCTTGTATGTATCAAGGAAGATGTACAAATGACTTCACGAAAGAAGGCTTGCCAACAAATAACAGACATATGAAAAGCTGCCATGTAAATGATTAAAGAGATCAATTCAAACCCACCAACAGATACCATCAAACCTTTAAATGGAATTATAAAAATATCTCATCATAAACTTTGACAAGGTTATAGACAACAGAAAACCACCATGTATTGTTGCTGGAAACTTAAAGTGGTATAGCCACTTTGAAAAGCTATTTAAGTTTCCTAAAGAGAAAAACATGAACTGACTATACGAACCAGCAATTCTAATCTTAGCAGTCCACCCAAGAGAAATGAAAATGTGTCCACACAATGATTTATATAAAAATAGTCATAAAAGCAGTTTATAACAGTCTAAACTAAACAATCCAAATATTTATTAACTGGTAAATGGATCATATAACAAAATGTGGTATTTTACATCCATACCGTGAACTATTCAGCAATATAAAGAAATGAAATATTGATTCATGCTGCAGTGTTTATGAACCTCAGAAACAGGACTGCAAATGAAAGAAGCTAGACAACAGAGATTACAGACTACGTGATTTCATCTATAGGAAATGTCCAGGAAAAAAAAAAGAGATAACAGATTTATAGACACAGAAATCAGTTCAGTGGATGCCTTTAGCAGGAGCTGAGTAGGATTGCAGTGGGTACTTACAGCTAAAGAGATCATGAGATCATGGAAGTTGTTAGTGCAATGAAAATGCCCTTGTATAATACAAAGCCACACACAGTCAAGGTACATAATGAAACTTCTGAAACAAAATTACTTTCAAAATCATATAACAGTAGTGTGCTTGGCATATCACATAACAAAAATAAACATTTCTTGTCCTCAAATCCTATCATCAACCAATTTTTATGGAGCCAAGACTAAGATATGTAAGTATGATCTTACATGGAGTCAAAGCTGCACAATTATGTAGGCGGCACTGGAATTCAAGTCCAATACTGAAAAAGACAAATTAGAACATGTAGCCCCAATGAATACTATTTGAAACTCTAAAAATAAGAGCTTTATGTTTGCAATATTTAAGCATCATTTTCCTTCGCCTTGAGAGAATGTAGTATACTAGACGACTGTTTGGCAGGGTCATATGAGCATTAAGAACGTATTCCATAGGAAGGAGGACTGAGTAATTCTGAGGACTTCATGGTGCTAAAGTTGTGCTCCCCTGTTCCAGATATCATTCATGAACCTGATATCTATAAACACTAATTCTCCTCTTCATAAATAATACTTGAAAAACAAAAACAAACAAACATAAAAACCAGGCATGAGCTGTACGGCAGGCACTTGTGGGATATTTTCTCCCAGTCACATTTAAAAATACACGGGAACTAGAGGAAGCATAGACAATTAACAATCGGCCTTAACCATTGTGTTGCTTTGTGGTTCAGAGAGTTGAAACTGCGTGCTGGCCTCATTACAGTGATGTGGAAAACCTAACAGAATATTCTTTGAATACAAGCCTGCTGAGATGAACCATCTGAGGCGTTCAACCAGGGTGAATCATGACTGACAGACATTACCTCTCACCTGTGGAGTCTTTCTGCTATCCAGATCACAGCTTTATTTTGTCTTGGAAGAGGGATAAAGCATCAAGAACCTACTCATGTCAAAGCTACAAGGATGTTTGGGAATCCTGAACCTTCCTGGGAGCCAAAGCTCCAAGGATGGAGTAACTATGAGTATTAACTGCAGTGGAGAGCGAAGAAATTAAGAAATAAACACACAACAGAATAAAACTGGGAAGGAAAAAGAAGTGGGGGAGGGAGAGGGTAAGGATGAGCATTCAGAAATATCACAGTATAAAACACAGAGGGTGTGCAATTACACCCACATGCTTGAATGGTTTTGGATACTTAAGTTGTTCCCCAAATTATCTGATGTAGAGTCAAAACAAAAACAAAAACTTGCCTTTAAGACTCTTCCAGGTGCCTGGAGGACAGAAATGTTATATAGCTGTTCATATCAGATATGAAAGCATGAGAATATCCACAAGGAAATCGTAACTATTTCTGCTTTTACCATGCAAGACTTTTCAGATCCCATCAATTAAAAAAAAAAAGTTCTAAAAAGTTTTAGGCAAAGAAGAGTCTCAAAACCTTAGAGTTGGGTTAGCAGTGTGTGTTCAAGGCAAGGGTGGACACTTGCGTTCTCTTGATACCACAAGAGTTTAGAGAAGTGACACTAGGATGCGGTGGGTGGGGTTGTCCTCTCGGCACTAGGGGCAACAGTATGTCATTAAACTAGCACTGGACGGTGGATATAGAAAAGGCAATTTCATTTAATTTACAATATACTTTTCAAGTGCTGGAGAGCAAGTGCTTAGGGCTTCAAAAATACTAGGCAAAATATGCATACAGCTCCATTTGTCAGTGTTCTCTGAAGGAACAAAACTGATAAAATGAATACATGTCAAAAGAGATATTTTAGACTGGCTTGCAGGATGCAGGCTAAGGAGTTGAATGTCTGCCTTCACCCTGGAGAGACTAAGAACCAGGCGCTGTTTAGCACATGAAGCTAGAAGCCTCAGCATTCCCAACATGCTACTGAAGGTTTATGGGATCAGTTCTCATCCTATGGGTCTCTATCCCTTTGGGGAGGGCACCTCAGATATCCTGCATATTAGATATTTACATTATAATTCATAACAGTAGCAAAATTAAATTTATGAAGGAACAATGACATAATTTTGTGGTTGGGGTCACAACATGAGGAACTGTATTAAAGTGTCACAGCATTAGGAACATTGAGAACAACTGGCTATAGGATTCCTGGAGAGCCATCAGTCTGGAATCCATACTGCAAGGCTAAAAATACCAAATACTAATGCTAGCCAAGAATGAAAGCATCCATAGTAGCAGCATCAATAAATTGACAACAAAGTAGATAAACTTGCCAGCACAACCTGAAGGCAAGGAGACAAAGGCAAAACAGACTGCCTATTACTCTGCTGAGGCTGGAAGATGCTACTCACATTTAGGTTGGATCTTCCCACTTCAATTAAAGCAATCAAGATAATCCCTCCCAGGTGTGCCCAGGGGCTTGCTCCTTTGCTTGATTTTAGTTCCAGTCAAGTTGACAACCAAGATTAACCATTCTGGTAGCCCTTGTTTGACATCTTAATCATGAGAGAGAATAGATGTTGCCTAAATTGTCCTTGAACACATTCTACTGAACAGAATGGCCGCCTGTTCATTCCTGCCAACAGCAGAGATTAAAGATCTGCCTCAGGTGGCATAGCTTCTTTTCACAAAAATTCTGTTCTCACTCCATCTCTAGTCACTCTTACTGCAAACCTCTTTACTCTCCACCCACATCTTGTGAGTCTGTTTCATAAACCAGGTTGTAGAAGATGGCAGCATGCCTTCTGGACCTGTCTGCCACCCTCTGAGTGTGCAGAACGAGATTGCCAGGGGCTGAGCAGTTCCTGAAGGGGCAAAGTCAAGAAGGCATTCTAGAGCTGGGTGTGAAATTCGGAGGAAATGGAGCAAAATGACACAGGCCCTAATTAGAAAGGCATTTCAAGTGATCTAGACAACGCAAAACTCTCATGACAGATATTTTGAGTAATCAACTTTCTTTACCAAGCATGGACTCTGAGTGGTTCTGATTTAATCATTGTTCCCTTTTACACATAATGGTACATTAACCACAAATAACAAATAGTGGTAATTATCTCCTCAACGAATGTAGAGTGAAGCCATTTCTGCAATCCCAATGCCTTGTTTATCTGTAATAGGATGAGCGCATGTGGACACATGCGTGTTGAGGAGGGGCAGGAGGTAATGTCAATCAATGGTATTCATAAACACAACTTACAGGCAGACCTTGCATAATTTAGACTCTCCCCTGGCTGGCGGCTTCCGCAAACTGGCGTGCTTTATGTTGCATTACCATTTTGATTGAATGAACAGGGTCAATAACATCACTTTTTCTCATCCAAGGAAAGAAAATTATTCTGAATCAAATCATCAATCAATGCATGTAATCAGTCTGTTTAAAATACCTTGGGCTCTCATACCACTCACTATTCCTGGGAAGACAATTGAAAAAGCCACAGTCTGGACTGACTTGGTAATCCTACCACATCCCCGCTGAAGTGCTCAGAGGCCAGCTAGGATTCAGCATGTACTGTTATTAACAAGATTATGGCGAGGGAATTATTTGAGAACTTAAGATTCTGCACTCTGAGACCTCCAGTATCTTTGTTCATTTGCATATAATTGTTTGTCCATTACCTCACCATACCATACATCCACACCACTTTTCCCCTATAATTTCTAGAGGTTAATGGCTTTTTTCCCCTCTAAATTCAAAGTCAACACAAACTGACACTCAAGTCAAGGAAATGTGCTTTTCGGAGTGCTGTAACAACACTTGGCAGTCTGTACATTGTGAAAAATGTATTTGATCAAGGAACTTTGGCTAGCAGCATGCCAATGGATGCACACTGCTTTACTTCCGAAATAAAGGAATTAATCCTCATCTTCTACTTAAGGGTAGAAAAACAGTCTGAGGCATCTCACACCACACAAATCTACTCAGCCTGCACTCGGCCTCCTTTTGGGCAAGCAAATATAACTATTGAGCACAAGAGTGGAACAAAATAACAGATTTTGAAGCCCACCCCCAAATGTCGGGGCTAATTAGCAGGCAGCTGGAACTGAGTGGATTTTGGGTGCAGCAATCATCCTCACGATACTTGCGATTCCTCTGACCAGTCACAAGTATTGGGCGAGCTGGACTGGGGCCAGGGAAGGAGAGGACAAAAGTATGTGAGTGACTGGGCCCCTCCCACCACTGCCTGGGTATGTGTTCCTGACACCGTAAGAGTATACCTCTCAGTCATTACAGGTGTACTCTCTCCTTTGTAAATTGCTATAGAGGGCTATTTCTAAAAAATCTTTCAATGTGATATCTCAACATGGCCAAAAATACAGATGTATAAGAAAAATATTAACAAGGTTTACAGAAGCAGACAGGCAGGTGGGTCCTGTATGGAGTTGGAGGTCATGGGGGATAAATAAGATCAAAATACATTGTATACATGTATGAAAATGTCAAAGAATAAATAAGATATTATTTAAAAATTATTATTCAAACATAGTCAAGACAGGAGCAAAATTCAGAAGCCAGGAGTTTTGAGAGCCATAGTAAGAAAAAAACCATAACATGCACAGGTCCACCCATGTTGTGGCATGGACCAGTACTTGATTTTTTAAAAAGCCATCTAATGTGCATGCATGCACGGTGTTTATCAGTCGACTTTCAGTGGATATTTCAATGGTGTCTATCTTGCTTTTACCGTGAATAACTCTCTGATGAACATTGATAAATATTGGTTTATAAATAATCTGTTTCTCTATTTTCATTTCCTTTGGATGCATGTAGGAATCTGTCTCTCTCTCTCTCTCTCTCTCTCTCTCTCTCTCTCTGTGTGTGTGTGTGTGTCTGTAGGATATGTCTATGCATATGTATGTTTATAAGTGTGTGTATTTAAGATACTTACGTGCATATATGTTCATATATGTGTATGAATGTAGGATGCATATATGCATATGTATGTGTGTATCTGTGTATAATACCAGCTCAAAACACATGAACACCATAAAGTCTATCAGAAAGGTGCTGTTTTGAGACTCTTCTGTTATTTTCCAGACCCTCCGTAGCATAAATTGAAAGGATTACCCCCAAAAGCAGAGAAAGTGAGAAATGACATGGTCTGATGTCAAAGTGAGAAGGAAGGATACATCCAAGCTAGAGGAAGTCAGCCATCAATGTGAAAATAAGATAGTTATAACAGCAAGGGATCAAACACACAGAAGACAAAAGTATTCATCCTTACGTTTTGGAAAATCAAGCAATCCCAAACAAAATAAAAAACAAGAAATCACGATCAGATGAGGTCAGGACACTCCTTCATGAAGCTGGAAGTCTGCCACACAAGCACAGCATACTAATAAAAGACAAAGAAACAACAACAAAATACCATATTTGGACTTTTTTTTTAAAGACAGTTTAGCAACCAACTTCTTGGTTCAATGTCAACAATGCCATGTTAAAAATAACTTTCAATCCCGATTTATATCTACAGCAGTGCTACCTTGAAAGATAGGGTAAAACAAACGTTTTTTAGACAACTGAAAATTGGGAGAGCCTATTGCTAAGAGGCCTTCACTTGAGGAACACAAATTCACAAAACAACAAAGAGAAGCAATATTATCCCAGAGGGAAAAAGATGAAGTACAAGGATATACAAACAATATAAATCAAATATGATACACATGTTTATACATACAATATAGGAAAAGGTAAACGTGGCTTTTAATTGAGCATGGGAAACAATAAGACATAACTGAAATATTAAATGCTAATTACATGTAAGAAGAATAGAAATAAAAGCTGTCAGATCTTAGCTGATCTAGTTTGGTAGGTTGTCTAAGATAGCATTCAATTACTTAAGTCAAAAAAACATTGAATTTCTAGGTGGTTTGCTGCAAGCTGGCAATGACTTTTTAGGAGTGTCTGTTGTCACCTAATTACAGGATCCCATGAACATATGACTTGACATGAAAAAGGTGAATTGAAGTAGAAAATCAGTTTGAAGCAAGGTTTTGGTGCAGGAGGGACTGTAAGGCCAGCCTCTGGGAGCCCGAAGGAAGAGGGGGAACCAATTCATGACCAGCTGTTCTGGATAATGGACACCTGTTTCAAAACGGAGAAAAGAGTAGATTTGAGGTTTCCAGTCAGTTAACTCTCTCTCTCTCTCTCTCTCTCTCTATCTCTCTCTCTCTCTCTCTCTCTCTCTCTCTCTCTCTCTCTCTCTCTCTCTCTCGTGTGTGTGTGTGTGTGTGTGTGTGTGTGTGTGTGTGTGTGTGTGTGTGTGTGTTGAGGTTCCCAGTCAGCTAACCATGTGTGTGTATGAGTGAGTAAGAGACAGACAGACAGACAGACAGACAGAAAGCAGACAGATATGGTTGCAGGAGTGTGAGTAGGAGTACAGAGGTTGGAGGTCAATGCGTAAGATCCATTTCCTTGATCATTCTCTGCTTTGTTTTTTGTTTGCTTGTTTGTTTTCAAGACAGATTCTTTCACTAAACTGGACATACATTCATCCATTCAGCAAAAATGACTGGCAAATTAGCTTCAAGTTTCCCTCTTCATCTTCTACCCCTCATAAAGCTGAGGTTTCAGGGTTGTGACACCACCATGCTGGACCTTCTATTTTTGAGGAGTCTGGGGATCAGAACTCACAGCCTCATGCTTCAGTGGCAAACACTTTGATATGACAGTATATTGAGATGACCTGTATAACATAGGTATGTTATACTGAATTATGAATATGGGCAAAATGTCCTCACAGCTATCATTAAATATGGAGGAATTAGAAAAGAGAGGTGCTGTGAGAAAGACTCAAGGAGACATGGCTGTCCTTAAGGGCAGAGGTAGAACAGAGGCCACCTATAACAGCCAGGAAAAGAAAGAAAACGGGCTCTCCCTAGAGCTTCTAAGTGGAAGAATGCACTCTTCTGACTGCTTGTATAAGCTCAGTGAGACTCCTTTCTGACCCCTGGCCTCCAGGACTATTAGTAATGTCCTTAGCTTTTCAGTTACCATATTGTGTAACTCCCTCCAACAGCAATAGAAAGCTTACAAGTGATGACTTGAAAATATTATAATGTTATCAATTGCAAAATAGTGCAAGCAAAAGAATTCAGTCAGGATGAAAATCAATCTGAACAAAAGTCCTGGCAGGAGAGGCAGAGGCAGACAAAAAAAGGACAGAAATGGTCCAGCCTGTGGTGTCCTGTAAGGGTCAAAATTGAGACCTCTCATTCCTAAATGGGACATGTATATCATACCCCTTCTTCCCTGGTTTCAGGCATGATTGTGGAAGTAGGAGCAGAAAGATTGTGAGAGCCAGAAGTAGTGAAGGATTATAAAGAAACACTGTTGCAGTTGTACATATGGACTCACAGAGGTTGTGAGAACATGGAAAAGAGCTATAAAATCTCAGGCCAGAAAATTATCAGGAGGAAGAGGGGAGGAAGGCATGAGGTCCCAACCCAACCTCAGGAGCTATTGACAATTAGGAGCTACTAGGAAGCTCTCAGTGTGGCTCCTGCTAAATTAACCACAGTCCATTGATGCCCACACACCTAGGAGTATATGCTCAGCAAAAATTGGACTTGATGGATTTTAAAAGTAAAATATATACAAAGTTGGGTGGGACGAGATGGAGAAGATGAGGAAGAGGTGAATATAATCAAAACACATTGTATAAAACTTTCAAATATTTTTTTAAAAGCACAGTGACACTAAGAATGTAAAACTAAATGTTATATGCAAAATCTACACCTATTGTTCATGGAAGACACAGAATTCATCATATTGAGAAAATAAAATTGTTAAGTCCATAAGAACTGGAATCATAAAATAAAAGAATAAAAGACACATACATAACTAATACTAGGTTGATATTACAGGCATATTTTAATAGGTACATATTTTATAAGATATCTTCATGGGGACTAGCTGATCATGAAATCTATGTGGTAAAGACATCAAAGACAAGTACAATGGAGTTCATCTAAGGAAAATATGCTACCTTAAAAAACAAAAGAAAATCTGAATTGTTTGTAGATATCCACAAAACTCAATCACGTAAATACAATTTCTGCAAAGAAAGCTACTGTGCAAGAGTGGGTAGGTCTGCCCTGCAGGGAAGGGTACTTGCCTCCAAATCTGATGACCCAAGTTCAATTTCTGAAGTGCATAAGGTGTAAAGGGAGCACTGACTTCCCCAGGCTGTTCTCTGAACTCCACAAGCATGCCATGGCACACAGGTAGACATAAGTACAATAAATAAATATAAAAATTCTTTAAAAAAAACACACTTCTTTGGACTCTGAGATTAGGGTAAAGTTAGCAAAAGTGTAAAGAAGAGCTAAGTGTAAGTAGTTTCTATGGCATCTTCTATAATATATACTCAAAGACTGAGCATACACACACACACACACACACACACACACACAAACACACACTTACTGCCCAGTTATTTTGGTAAGGGTGGTAGAAGCTTAACATCAATGCAAGACACAATATCACAAGAAAGAAAACATACAGCCCAACTTTATTTTTGCAATTAGATGAAAACTCTTTTAAAATATGTCCACACATATCAAATTTGAGAATGGATTATGAGTATAATACACAAGGATCGATTTGAGATCATCTGGGAATATATTTAAAAAGCTATTAATGCAATTATCAGACAGCCTCATTAAAGAGGGAAATCCACACATTACTGTTTCCTCAGCTGCACAAAAAATGTTCTGAGAGATGTAACAACCAGTCTTTATGAAAGACATAAATGGCAAAGAAAGAAAATCTAAGTAAAAAAAAAAAAACCTCCATGTTCTGATAAAAAGTATCTATGAAAATCTTTGAACAGATGTAATTCCTAACAAAACACCAGGCCATTCATTTTAATGGGTAGGAAAAAGCAAGAACACTCAAATACTACCTCCTCTATAACTCAGTACTGACATGGGGAGCAAAGGAAGAAGAATCTAAAATGAGGCGGGTGGAAAAAAAGCATGTCTATAGATGACCATGTCTGTCTACACAGAAAACACCAAAGAGTCTGTAGACAAATGTTTGGCATTCACAGATGACAAAGTTTCTTGGCCCAAGAAGAACATATAAGTATCAATGCATTTATATTAATTAACAATAAGCATATGGTATAAAAATTTACCCAGCACTCGGGAGGCAGAGGCAGGCGGATTTCTGAGTTCAAAGCCAGCCTGGCCTACAGAGTGAGTTCCAGGACAGCCATGGCTACACAGAGAAACCCTGTCTCAAAAAACCAAAAAAAAAAAAAAAATGTACAAGATTCCCTATTAAAATAGAAAGAAAACACATGGCACTTAGGAATGAATATATCCAAGGTATATGAACTTTTTCTATAGAAAACTATAAAACTTAAATCAAAAATGTTTGAGCCCTATAAATAGATATGTGTATCATATACATAAAATAAAAACTAAATGCTGAAAACCTTTGGTCCAATTTGATTGATACTTTTATTGTAACCTGTATCCAATTACCAGCAGAGGCTCTGCAAAGAGTAACACACACACACACACACACACACACACACACACACACACACACACACACGAGGGGGGGGGTTGTTCTTAGTAAAGGCACTGGACCCGCCACTTGCTTGGGAAAGGATGAGTTTGTTGAATTTTACTCAGAAAATTATATCTCCACTTAGGAAGGAAAAAAAAAACTCAAATTTCTATGCTATATTAGATACAGTGCACTAAAGAACTGACAAGAATCCTGCTGAGAGAACCTTTATGAATTCAGGGTGGTAAGAATACCTCAGGTGATATAAATAAACTGTCAATCCTAAAACAAATGAGATACGCACTTGACTATGTTAGAATTAGTGGTCAGTGAATGGTAGTTAAACCCACTTAATGGTCCATTTTAATTCTGCCCTGAACCTTTGTATATACCAGGCCCACTATGTCTTCTCACTTATTTAATTTCTGGACAGAGAGGGCTATGAGAAGGGCAAGAATACACCCAGCCTCACACCCTACTATCACAAGGGATGGAAGACAACTCTCAGGTTGCATGGGTCACACTTAACCAAGCCCTGATACCCCACCAGAGAAAGAAGGAATGACCTCTGTCATGTAGCCTTAGTCAAGAATGTCCATTCAGTCCTATAACATAAGGTGTGTGTGTGTGTGTGTGTGTGTGTGTGTGTGTGTGTGCGCGCGCGTTTGCACATATAAGAATTCCTCCTCGAAATGCCAGCAATCTTACTGCTTGCTATGGTATTAATAAATCTCTTGCTTGGAGGATAATTATTCGTCCTTTCATTGCCTGCCTCCCCCTGCCCCCTCCCCAAAACATAACAATAGGCACATAGTGATGTATTCTTGCTAGGACTGCCCTTGTGTTTGAAGGACATGACAAGCGAGGAGATGGCCATCATTACAGAAAATGTCAGAATGCTCTCTGTAGTTAACTGCTGCCTTTATTTCAGCCGGCAGTGTGAGTGTTTGCATAGGTCTGATTCTAACTAAGGCTTGATGCTTGGGGACAGAACGAAGCACAATGAAAGTGAGCCATGGCCAGCACCAGTGTGAAGGGAGCCACGTCCATCTTCCCTTTCTACTTCCACAGTGCTGGCCTGGCACACTTCTCCACCCTGGTGCATCTTTTTCAGGTAATCAGTGGGTTCCTCTACTCCTAGGTCTTGAATGCCTGCCAGCAGGAAAGAGTGCTCTGTCAGGCCTTTGTACCACAGGACAATGTAAACCTGAATGTCACTCTGCTTGGATGCAGAAAGGATGGAAATGAATGAGACATTAGGCCTGTTTCCAAAAGCATCTCCCACAGGCCAGAAGAAAAAAGAACACCTTATTCTTTGCTCGAGGCACAATTTAGAATTCTGAATCTGGGCATCAGACCTGGGAGAGATGTGGAAGATTTTTTTTTATGATCATTAATTGGCTGGTTCATGGATCCTTTACATAATAGAAAGTCCAGAATCCTCTGCCTAGGGGATGCTGTTGCTCACATCTAGAGGGTCTTCTAATCTCAATTAGCATAATCAAGATAATCCCTCACCGATATGCCAACAGGCGAACTTAGTATAGACAATCTTTTATTGAGACTCCCTTTCCAGGTTAATCTATATTGTGTCAAGTTGATAATTCACACTGACCATCTTAGATGTCCTCCTAAATATTTTAGTGCAAATCAGAAATAGCCCAACTCTGTAGAATTCCCCCACAAGGCTGTCATTTTTGAGACTATCACAAGTTTTAAAAACAACCCTGGGGAGGAACAGAGCTGCAAGACCTACCAGCCTGACTCCTCCTGTGTCACCATTGGTAACCACTTGGCATTATTTACCTGGCTTCTGATGTCACTGAGAGTGGTCTTCACACTCTGGAGCCCTTTAAATGTTTGACAGAGCAGGGTGCTGTGTGTTCCTCATCAGATGAATACCAAAACCCTTGTCAGGGTGGCACAGCTATTAAGTGTCTATTCACACAGCAATCAGAAATTTGAGCATCAATCAGTAATCATAAAGTCAGGGGCCCTTTCCTCACAAAGTCAGGAATTCAGAGGGCTTTCATAAGCTAATCAGCACGCATCAAATAGACAATCAATCTAATTAGCTGCAAGTCTGGGGGTGGTAATCAAAGCAACATAGTGAGCTTCATTAGTGATGATATTGAAAATCCTGATCTGTGCAGCATTCACTAGAAAATGAATATCCGCTTTTGTAAATAGGTAGGGAGGACATGATCGTCCTGTGCACTGACTGCCAGTTCTAGGCTGGCAGCAGCAGACTCCATCTGAGGACAGTTTTGGCTTTTCTGTTGTCCTGAAAGTAAATGGAATAAGAGTCATGCATTGTGCAACCAGCAAATGGGACATATCTCAGAGGGAAAGCAAAGAGGAGGAAGCAGTGGAAATCAGTCATTCGGAAATGTCTTTGCTTATGAAAATATCATTTGTTACTGCTGAGGTCAACGGCACTACAGCTTCATAATCCACGATTCTTCTACTGTGAAGGATTCTTCTACTGTGAAGGATTCTGTTGGAGAAAATGGAGACCATGGCAGTCCACTGGGGCGGAGGGGGGCACAGGAAATAAGAGTGGGCTCATGGTGAATGGTGGCCTTGTTCTACAGTGACGGTTTCCTTGACTGGAGAAAAATCTCAATATTTTTCCAGGTGGCTCAAAGGAGCATGAATAAGGCTGGGGACTCCTCACTGGCTTTGCCTGCAATGAGGTTTTTTTAAAAAAAAAAAGATGAGTCTCAGTAAGGATTACCTCAGTGTCCTCTGATTCTAGCCATAGGAGACTTATGAATGGTTGCTGGGCAGGGCAGCATGAACCTCTCCCTCTTCCCTCACATTTGCTCTGCTCACTCCTCACTCCTCACTCCTTACTTCCTTATTTTGCTTGGGTAAGACACAATGAGTTTACAAACCCTGGCTCTAGGTCAGTACACTAGCTCTCCAAGTTCATGTCACCAGGAGACAAAAGTGGTTCCATCTCTCTTGGAACATCCAGATCAAAGGTAGGTCATCTCCCAAGGTCCTCTACTCTTAAGCCTCTGAAAGCAGCCATCTACCTGAAAGCCCTGCTTAGGTAAAGTGCCTTTCCCAACAAGTGCTTCTTTCTTTTGCCACCGCCCCCAATGACAAGATGACAACTGTGGCTCACATATTCTGTCAGGAATTGTGAGAGGGAAATTTAGAGAGAGTTTAGGAAATGGTGACTCTTCTGCAGGAGTTTTTAACCCTGACTTTGGGATACATAGTGGGGATAAAAATGCAATCAGAAATAGAATATAATTGAAGTATACCTGCTAAATTATGTATCTGTAAATTTTATGATTTGAGAATTAAACACAGGAGAAAATCATAGACACAGCTAATGTCAGAAGAAGCTTCTGGAGAAAAAGAAAAGAACAATAACAAACTAGAGATACAACAGCTGATTGCTTTCTAAGTATTACATTATAAATTGCCATTTTTTTTTCAAGAGGATTGATGGTCTTTTATAGTGAAAGCTAGACTAAACTTCAGAAAGTGAGTACAAAATTGTCCCTTAATATAACTTGGAAAACATTGCAAATAAACACACATATTTTGCCTAACTTAGCACATTTTTAAAAGTCAAATTGTCATAGCAGTTTTTCATAGGTCAATGAATAGGGAGTTTTTCATTTTTTCTCTTTAAGCATCTATTTATCTATTTTATGTGAGTGTCCATGTGCCATGGTGCTGGTGTAGAGGTCAGAGGGTCACGTGTGGGAGTCAACCCTTTCCTTTTACTACATGGCTCTTAGGATTAAATTCATACTTGTGAGGGCCTGGTGACAACTGCCTTTACCTGATAAGCCATCTCAGCAGCCTGAGTCAATGTATGTTTACAAATGAAAGATATTTACAAATATTCAGAGTTACCACATCATAACCTATGCCCAGAGAGTAAGCATTTTTATGGGAAAGAGCTGAACATATGCATTACACTAAGGATACAGCAAGAAGTCTGATTTTAAACCACCCTGTCTTTCGAGTCTCCCCTTCATGTCCTTCAAGTCCTCTCTAAAACACACCCCTCCTCCATCCACACAGTGTTTCATCTCTTTCCCACACCACTTCACACTATTGAACACATTTTCAAATCTCTCTCATAGAGCAAACCCATTTCTTCTTCAACTCGGTAACCCCATCAACTAATATGCAATCCAACGAACAAACGAGGGGATAACCATTTCTCAATTAGTTTGAGTTATGTGAAAACTTGTCGAGTTCTATTGAAGGAAAATGTTTTAGACACTGTGGAAGCCATTATGGTGATTTATTAAGAACACTTAGTGCCCAGAAGGCTATGCGTGAGATATAAAACCACGTCTCTGTCTCCAAGGAGTTTCTATGCTTATGTTTGACAGATCACTCATGGATTCACACGGCGGGGAGTTTAATATGAGGGTTGGAGAGAACGAGCTTTCAAAGAGTGAAAAATCTGGTTTATGATCAAAAAAAAATTCTAAGAGGTGTTCAAGGGGCTTGTTAGATGGAAAGAAAAGTTTAAAAGGCAAGAAAATAAATGAGGACATGGTATCTTAAGGGAGACAGCAAGAGCAGACCCTACTTTATACAAAGAACGCCAGAGTCTTAGAAAGCGTGCAGTAATTCCATTGAAGATATTTAAGCTTCTACATTTCAAGATAAAATTTTCAGATGAAAAGTACCATAAATGAACTAGGAAAGAAAATCCCCGTGAGTGAAGTAACCTGTGAGTTTCATTTGTCTCTCTTCTTTTTGATGTTCCCCTGCACGCAGCACTTGGTTATACAAAGCCAGGGCTTGGCTGCACCTGACAATGGCACTCAGCGGTAGGAGCTTCGAGCCTGGAGCCCACCACACAGCAGCTGCGAGCCCCAGCAGGCATTCTACCACGCAGGCACTTAAAGAGGTGCCACAGGGTGCACTCATGCCTGGGTTTGGGAGCTGAAAGGCTTGTCATTACAATGTGCCCCAAGATGAGTGACAGCCTGCTGGTGCTCTGTGCGATATTGCGGGTGCTCTGTAGAGAAAGGCATGTCGGCCAATAGTTGCCCCCAAAGACAGGGAAGTCTGTTGCTGTAGGCCTGCTGCGGCTGTGCATGCATGTGCTTAAGACTGAGGAAACACAGTACCACATATGTGTGGACTCAGGAGCCAAGTTCTTTATCTAGAGTAGCAATTCTCAACCTGTGGGTTACAGCCCCTCCGGCAAAACTCTGTCTCCAAAAATATTTACATTTACGTTATGATTCATAACGGTGGCAAGATTACAGCTACGAAATAGCAATGAAAATAAGTTTATGGTTGGGGGTCACCACAACATGAGGAACTGTATTAAAGGATTATAGCATTAGGAAAATTGAGAAACAATGGTCTAGAGGGTCAGGTGGCTTGAGAGCCTTACATCAAAGTTTCTTCACACTTCCTTTCTTCGGATGCCCTTAAGCTTAACTTATAGATGATCGCCTTCTCAGTGTGTCCACAAGGTCTTCTCTCTGTCTGTGAGTTCCAAGTGTGTCTTCTTATAAAGATGCTATATCAGATTAGGCTGTACCCAAAAGGTCACATTTTGCCTTAATTGCCTCTTTAAAGGCCCCATCTCCAAATGAAGTCATATTCTGAGGTTCTCAATTAAAAATTTCAAAATGTGCTATGAGCAAGGAGTTAGGAGGGAGCAGGATTTAACCCATGACAGGGAGTTGTTTCCCACGCATTGCATGGCTCATAAAGCATCCTGTCTATTTTTCTCAGACATACATTCTTCTAACCATTCTATAATGTTTTTAAAAAGTAAATATTTGAAGAGGGTTCATCACTACCAGGCACAAATATTAAACATTCTATAAAATATTTTATGATCTCAATGGCCTTATGATTTCCTAATCACTTCTGTTGAGGTTTATATAGATGTATATAGAGATAGATTTTTCAAGTATACTTTTATTTTTTCTGTTTTTAAAGGCAGTATCTTAGAAGTGTAATTGATAAAGACAGATTACTATGAAATACATGCTAATAAAATATGAGTATGGCCGGGCAGTGGTGGCACATGCCTTTAATCCCAGCACTTGGGAAGCAAAGGCAGGCAGATTTCTGAGTTCGAGGTCAGCCTGGTCTACAGAGTGAGTTCTAGGACAGCCAGGCTACACAAAGAAACCCTGCCTCGAAAAACCAAAATAATAATAATAATAATAATAATAATAATAATAATAATAATAATTTGAGTATGTACAGTGATGTGCACATCTATAAATCTACCCCTCGTGGAGAATTTCCCTTTGCCCTTCATAATATTTCTCCACAAGTGAAATGTATTGTATAGATGGGTTTGGCTCCTTCCCTTAAATGTTATTTATCTGGAGACCCTCCATATTCCTAGGATTATCAGTACTCTGTGCCTTTTATTGCCAAGTAGTAGTCCATTGTACACATGTGCCACAGGATGTCTGCTCATTTGCCTAGGAAAGAACATTTAGACTCTTCCCAGTTTAGGGCTACTACAAAGAACCCTGCGGTGAATGTGCCATCTTAATTTTGAATTGCTCTGACAAAATATGTGACAGAAACAAAGGAAGACGGATTTATTTTGCTGGTGTTTTTCAGAGGTTCTAGCATATGCAGATAGCAGGGTGTTCACAGTAGAACAGAGTCATTCATACAGTGGCTACTAAGAAAGAGGGAGGAAGGGGACAGAGAGACAAAGAGGGGCGAGGAAGAGGGAGAGCAGGGGGAAGGGAGAAGGAGAAAGAGGATGGACAGGGGACAAGGATGGGGAAAAGAAGATGGGGAGAGAGGAAGACAGGGAGAGGGACTGGGACAGGGAGAGCATGCTATGTGCTTCATCCTTCCTCATCCTTTTTTTT
>CM052705.1:26006329-26076704 GCA_028551405.1 Uromys caudimaculatus
AATGCAAATTGATCCACTCCTATCTCCTTGTACAAAGCTCAAATCCAAGTGGATTAAGGACCTCCACATAAAACCAGTTACACTGAATCTAATAGAAGAGAAAGTGGGGAAAACTCTTGAACACCTGGGTACGGGGGAAAAGTTCCTGAACAGAACACCAGGGGCCTATGCTCTAAGATCAAGAATAGACAAATGGGACTTCATGAAATTGCAAAGCTTCCTCATCCTTTTATGTCGTCCAAGCCTTCAGCCTGTGGAATGACCATCTGTAAAGGCTATTCCTGGTTGTCAACTTGACATCTGGAATGAACTACAATCCAGAATTGGAAGGCACACCTGTGACCCAGATCTTGAAGCTGGAAGACACAACTCTCTGACCTGGATCTTGGCATGCAGATCTTGAGGCATACTGGCCATGATAAGCTTAGGCTCAGGCAAGGTAGCACAAGCCTTTATTCCATGGAGACTGGGGCAAGGAGATCTCTGAGTTCAAGGTCAGCCTGGGACATCACAAGTCCCAGATCCAGGCGTGGTGGTACACACCTTTAATCTGAGCCACACCTTTTGCTGGAAGCCTACATAAAGACATTGGAAAAAGGAAGATTCTATTCTTTTTTGACTGCTTGCACTTACTTGCCAGCACATCTGTTGGAATCTACTTCTACAGAAGACTAGCTTAAACAACTAGCCTCATGGGACTGAGCAACTACTAGATTCTTGGACTTCCCATCTACAGATGCCCATTGTTGGTTTAGTTGGATGCAGACTGTAAGTCATTACAATAAATTTCCTTAATATATAGAGACATTCCATAAGTTCTGTAACTCTAGAGAACCCAGACTAATATGCCATCTACACTGAGGGTTCTTCTTCCCTCCCCTCTTAGTCAACCCTCTCCTGAAACAACCTAGCACATTCTAGCAATATGCTATACTAACCTCCTGTCTCCTTCGATATCTAATTCAGTGACAATCAAAATCAACCTTACATTCCTGACTCTGTGGGTACATGCTCACAGTTCTTTCAGGAAATTGCTCAGGAATAGAGAAGATGGGACATATGTACAGTTTCCAGGACATTGATAGACTGTCTCTCTGAGGCTAGCACCATTACACATCATCACTGACAGTGGGTAAGAGCTTGGCTTCCCCCACACCATTCATAGAACTTCTTGTCTTCCCATATTCCTAACTCGTCTGGATAATGATGTCTTAATGAATTTTTACTTGCATTTTCTATATCTTTATTCCTTTAGTGAAATGATTAAAAGTTCTTTTGTTATTGATTGTTTCATTGATTTTAGTATTTTAGACTTGTAATTTGCAAAATCTTTCCTGTACTTGGTCCTTTTCATTTATAGTGTTGGCTTTCAAGAACAAGTTTTTCTTTTTTAACATTTATGAATTATAACTTAAGTTTTCTCCTTTGTCAGCTGTGTTTGCATGTGTACCTAACACAAGACACACAAGTTTTCTCTTATGTTTATCTCTAAAAAGTCTTATAATTTTTTTTTCTTTTATAACTGAGACTGCTTTCTAATCTTAGTAGAATCTGTATATGAGATTGGATATAAAGTCATTTTACTTCGTTTTAGCTGTTGTTTTGTTTTTTTATATGTATATAGCCAAGTGTTCCAGCCCTCTTTGTTTTCTTGTTCAGAAGAGTAAAATCAGGATGAGGAAATCCTCAGTCTGTAAAACTCTTGCAAGCATGGGGACCTATGTTCAATATTCAAAACCTATGTGTACAGTGGTGCACTCTTGCGGTCCTGGTGATGGGTGCCAGAGAGAGATAGACAGATCTTTGGGACTCAGTCCATGGCTATCCAAGCCTACATGGTTATCTCCAGGCCAGTGAGAGACCCTGTCTCAAAAAAAAAAATTTTAAAGTGGACAGATCCTGAGGAAGGTACTTGGGTTGAACTCTGGCTTCCACATGTACAGACAAACCACATACAAAAAGAAGGCTCACCGACTTCCACGGCATGTTTTTGTATACAAAATCAATGGACTACCATGCCTACTGTCTCAGACTTGGAATCTGCTACTCAAGAGGCTGAGGCAAGAGGATCGCAAGTGAGATTTTGCTGGCCTGGAGGAAGTTCAAAGACAGCCATGACATCTGAGTGAGACACTGCCTCAAAACATGAAAACAGAATCAGGCCATACCTCATCAGCACTTTCTCACTAGGTGAGAGGTCTTGCTCAGTGCTCAGTACTGAAAAAAATGTTATTTATGTCTGGTTCTATTTAAGAAATGTGCTATATAAAGGAATTTGATGCTCTGTGTTTTAGGTAGTACAAGTTCTCTAGATTCATTCCTTTTTTCAAAGCTGTGTTAACTAGTCTATGTCCTTGAACTTCGGCTGCTATTAGGAGGAGTTTAAACTTAAAAATAGATAGCCTCGTTTTAGACGCCAAGTTAGGACATACAGTCTCAGGGAAGGTATATCTCCACATGACCAGCAGAGGTATGACTATACAACCATTTCCTCCTCTTGTCAAATGGAATAATATCCTATTCTTCTTATTAAGAATCCGTCTGTTATCAGGCTCCTTGAGGTCCATTTGATGTTATTGTCAATTTTCCCAGTCTTCTTAAAAAGTATTAAGTCATTCCTGTTCTAATCACAACACCATAACTAAAACTTATGGGGTCCATCCTGTTAGTTAGCACAGCAAACAGTATCAAGAGTCTTCACTGTCACTATGGAAAAGCTGTTTCCAGTATCAAATACTATGTGTGAACTATGAAGCCGAAGGGTTCAGCTCAGAGTTTCACATCTACGCATTCTTATTAATGCCACAAAATCCTACACCACCATTCTCCCGTCTTCCCAAACTCTATTTAAAATAACTGCACTTTTTTCTTCTGTCTGCCATGTAATTTAACCTCCCACTTGAGTACAGAGCATAATTCAGTTGAGAGGTGTGTTTATATCACACGAAACACAATAAGCATGATGAAGTATTTCTTAAATCATTTGCAAATGAATGGCTGCAATATTCCCAGTCTGCTCTCTGCTCTCTGGCAAGCTAAAAACACTATGGCTATTTATTAATATATGGATCCCTGATGACTTCTTTGGACATTTAAAGGCTGGAGGAGATGAGCAGGACCGAATGGAAAATCACAGAGCATGCCACTGAATGCAAAGTGTGCACTAATACTGAGATAATTCCAGATAGTGCTGACCAGAGACGGAATAAAACCTGCTACCCAGTGCCATGGCACAAACCAGATAACAGCTAAAGTGGGATGATATGACCTAAGAATTACAGAAAGAGGGAGTGGCAAGATTAGAACCAACAACCCCAAACAAGTCTCTAAGATCTAAGTCTGTGCTGTAGCAGAGGGCGGAAAGAGAAAAAAACAGTAATAATCAGGCCTCAGGGGCATCTGATGGCTGAGTTCAGCTACAGTTAGAAATGGAGCGGCTACTGGTTCTTCTTTCTTTCTTCCTTCCTTCCTTCCTTCCTTCCTTCCTTCCTTCCTTCCTTCCTTCCTTCCTTCCTTTCTTTCTTTCTTTCTTTATTAATTATTTTATTTTTTTACATTTCAAATGATATCCTTCCTGGTTTCTCCTTCACAAGCCCCATCCCATTCCCCCTCTCCCCCCTCCCTTTTGCCCTTATGAGGCTGCTCCTCCACCCACTCACCCACTCCCACCTAGCATCACTTGGGCATCAAGCCTCCACCGGACCAAGAGCCTCCCATCCCACTGATGTTAGATAAGGCCATCAATGGTGTATTCTTATATACAATTCTTCTTCTGCCACATCTGCTCTTTAAGAACTTAAGTATAATGTTACATTTCCCCTAACTAGCTATTTTCATCTTTAAGTAAAATATCTGTTTTCATTTTTCCAACTCTTCAATGCATAATGACTCACATTCCAGATAATAGTATCTTGTTGGGTATTTTTTCCCCACTATACAGTTGCTTAAAAATCACCTTAAGTTCAGGAAAGAGCTGAAAATATTATAAGAGTCACCAGGCTGAAGTGTAAGAATGAGTAACGCTGCATGGTGATTCACAACTGTGGCGTAGCTTCAGCTTCAGCCTCTACCCATCAAATACCTGATGCCCTGTCTACCTCGTTAGGAGAGAAAGAGCAGATCATCTCATAATCTCTTGTGGCCCAGAGGGGGAAAGAATCACTCAAGGAAAGTTGGAATTTATTCATAATAAAAATCAAATCTCCTAGCAGGCCAGGAAATGAAAGGAAATGTAATTAAAAATAAAGTATATGCATAAAAATTCTGCAGCAAGAGGAGAAACAAGACAGGGAGTCACTTTTTTAACGTCTACAACCTCTAGTCCACACTGTAGTAAAGGTTCTGATGAAGACAGGAAGAAATGAAGCAGAAATGTAAGGTGGGGGTCTGGGAAAGGAAAAGCAAATCTATCAAGAGTCACAGAGGATTTAATGTTAAAATTATTAAGTGAGTGTAAAAGTTACTTTAACCAAAACAATGAACGAAATTATTTCATTATCTTAGGGACAGCTAAAAAGGAATGAACATACTACATGTAACATGACTAAAACATGAAGCAACGAATAGTAATCTTGTGAAATCATGTAAATGTATATAATTGAAATAATAAAATTCTATTGAAATAAAAGAGAGTTAAATAAAGGTGCCACATGTTGAACAGTTTCCATATTCATATTTAAGTCTGGCAGATGTTTTTCCAAATCTAGATTCAATTCATCACAACCTAAAATCCAAAGTTAATAGTTTATAACTTCACAAGTGATAGTACTATCCTACGGATATGCAAATATATAAGTAATAAATAAATAATAAAGCCAAGATTCATTTAAAGTGAAAAATAGCATGCTATCTTTTTTTTCTAGTTATAATACCACAATATAAAGTTGGATAAAGAGAAACTGAAAAAGAAGACAAATAGAACACAATAAAAGAGCCAAGAACTGCTTTATCTAGATTTGTGTATGTGGTTTCTATGTGAGTATTAGAATGGGAACTGATTCACAGTAAATGTTGCTGGAATCATTGGTAAATAATAAAAAGATGAAATTTGAATGTTGTTTCATACTACCTAAAATTTATCAACTCAAGGTAGAACATAATCCTAAATTTGAAGAGGAAAACAATAAGGCTTTCTGCAGTCAACATGAAAGTATACATGTGTGATTTATGAAGGAAGTGATTTCTCAAATAAAGGGAAAATATAATAACCAACATTGATTATGAAAATTATACTAAACTGTAGTGGGTTGGTCTGATGCTGTTTGTATTCCAATGCAAAATACTGGTTCCTCAAGATATGGATTTCCCCAACAAGCAGATCCTCATGTTCTCAAATGATCCATGTGACCCTTCCCTCTGATTTAACTGGTCAATTAAAGGTTGGAGCCGTCACTGGACAGAGGAGGGAGAAAGGTGGGAGTGAAGGCTTGAGAGAGGGGGTTGCAGGTAGAGAGAGAGAAAGGAGGAGAAGAAGACTGAGGAGGAAGAAGCTGCCATGGACCAGAACCAGGTGGCCAGGAGAAACAGCAAGCAATAAGGGGCTTTATAGCTGTGGATTAAGTTAGTGTAGTCTTAGATCTCCCCAATCTAGGCATATGGCTTATAAGTAAAATATCTGGATTGTGTGTCCTTTGTGCAAGTTTATAAGGATTATAAATTTCTACGACATCAAATTAAAATAGTGTTCCTTGAAATTTAAAATGATAGAAAATGTTAGATACTATATTTGTCATCCAAAGAAACAAAGAAGGATAACCAACACTCATGAAATGATACGTTGGTAAGGATGTCAAATATCAGGTAAATATGTAAAATTGGGACTGGGGAGATAGGAGCCAGAGATGGGGCCTGGAGAACCTGGAGGGAAAGATGGGGCAATAAAGGACTCATTGGCCACCCAGTATAGCCAATTGGTGAGCTACAGGCTCAGTGAAAGACTGGGTCTCAAAAGTCAATGTGAAGAGAAATACAGGACACCTGACATTGACCACTATCCTCCAGCTGTGCATGCTTAGGTACGTGCACCACTCTCACACATGGGTACACAAGCATGTAAATCTCCCTCGCTCCCTCCCTCCCTCCCTCCCTCCGCCGCCCCCCCCCCCCACACACACACACACACACACCTGTGTTCACTCTTCAATCATCTGGGAAATACAGATTTAATACAAAACGTGATTCCATTTGCACATAATCCACTAACTAAGATGTAATCAGATGGTAGCAGCAAGTGTTGGCGATAATGTAGAACAAATGGTGCTTTCGTTTTTGTAACTGGATGTTTATGGAGGGGTCAGCCTATTCTGGCCTGTTCAACAACTCTGTTTCTATCTGTGTAACCAACATATGCAAATGCACATGTTTATAAAGAAATGCATAACAGGAAGCTAAAGAGATGGATGTCTTAGTTAAGAGGGCTTGCTGCTACTCAGGAGAATGTGGGTTCAGTTTACAGTACCCCTAACTGATGGCTCATAACTACTTCCAACTCAAGCTGCAGGGAAATTTGATATTCCATTCAGTCTTCTGCAAGCATTCACACACAGGCACACATATAATAATAATAAATAAATATATAAATTCATAACACAGTTGTTTTAAGTTTGCAATAAACAAAACCCAGACTAGGGAGATGGCTCAGAAGTTACAAATAAATATTGCTTTGGAAGAGGTACAGAGTTCAGTTGCCATCACCCACATCAGGTGGCTCGCTTCTGCTTGCAACTCCAACTCAAGGAAGATATAGTGTTTCTGGCTTATCTAGGCATTTAAATTCACATGCACTTACCCATATATGTACACATATGAACACACACACACACACACACACACACACACACGCACAATTCAAACTCTAAAAGAAGCCTTTAAAACAAAAAGATATAGTTTATGCAAAATTGTATTGTTTCCATTAAAGAAAATACTAGATAACAATGAAAAATAACTACAGCTATATAGAACAGACATAGATATCATAGATGAAGTTATAAAATCAAGGAACCAAGGTTTTACAATAGGCACAGTATGATTTTACCTAAATCTACTATTTTTTTCTAAATCTACTGAATTCACTGTAGACCTCTGACAAAATATGCATGTAGTAAAGACACTTCAATGATATTACTCTAAGAAATGTCAAAACAAAAAAGATATAGGTTCATTAGTAATGAGTTGATAAAGAAAATATGATATACACACACACACACATATATAAACATGTATGTGTACATATATGTAAAGTGATTAAATTAAAACAAACTTGTATCCTGATCAATCCTGCATGCATTCCAGAAAGATCTTAACTCTTGAGTTTTAGTGTCTCACCAAGGGCCCTTCCCTTCCCCATATATACCACATAACTGTACTTTAATCATCATGATCTTTTGCTAAATGCTGAAAAGGTAACTACTGGTATGGTTTTAGGTGGAGTTGCAATATAAAAGAAAAGTAGAAAATGAGAGACGTATATCTCTCTAGGTATCTCAGTAAGTCATAATAATTACAAACTACTATATTCGAAATAGTGTTAGGCTTGCAAAGCACATGTACTTGTTATGATTGAGCAAGCCATGGATAAGGGATACTGAGAGAGATTTTCTACCTTCACTGGAGCAGTCAGATTTCTCATGGGTCTGAAAAATGGACCATCAATTACACATTTCAATCCAGTTCAATCACCCTAATAGTAGGAATTCCTTCTAGATTTCACAATAGGCTTACTGTCACTCTTAATTCATCCTGTTGTGAGTTACTTTAGTAGTAATTCAGATAGAAGCCAGAAGACTCTCAATATTTTTTTAAATAAAGTATTGTTTTTAAATTGTTCACTGACCCTACAGTACCTGGAATTCTGGGAATACTGTGACCTCAACCAACAAAGACACATTTCTGCTTATACACACGACAAATATGCCAGTTTAGTTGCATATGTATTTTGTAATGTCATTTGCATTTGTATTCATTGGAAATGAAATGAATTCCTATTCTAGCATTATAATGTATAAAAGATGGAAACATAACAATATGCTAGAAATTCAACACGATAGTTACTGTTTATACACTATATGTCATACGAAACTTCTGGATAAGATGTTGAATGAAGACACTATGGGTTTTTAAAATATTTATTTATTTGTTTTATGTATATGAGTGATCTGTCTCCACACATACCAGAAGATGACATCAAATCCCATTACAGAGAATTAAGAGCCACCATGTGGTTGCTGGGAATTAAAATCAGGACCTCTGGAAGAGCAGTCAGTGCTCTTAACCACTGAGCCATCTTACCATCTCCTATGAACGCGGTATTGTGCATGTGACACAGAATGGTGAAAATGAGGTATCTTAGAGACAGGGGGGTCAGAAGGAACACAGACATTAGCTCACACAGCAGGAGATCATTTGTCCCTAAAGAAGTATATAAGAACAAAGGAGAAATGTGTGTTTAGGGTAGAGAGTGTATACACTAGCTAAAGAACTAATTTCATATACTCTAGCATGTAAGACCAAAAGACTACCCCTTGTATTAGTTAATATGCCCCATATTTGGTAAATTTGTGAAGGCTACATTTTCTCTACCAAAAGTGGATCTCTAGAACGATGAATACATTCAGAAATTGGTTTTACATCAATAAAGTCTCTGACTATATGCCAAAAATTAAAACTAAATAAATATAAAACATTTCAAAACAAAATTCTGTAACCAAAGTTTATAAGACCAGGAGATCAGGGAGTAAAGTGATGCCTGTGAATATTAGTTTATAGTAAAACAAAAAAAATCACAAAATACATGAAGAAGTTATCTTCCCTAAGAAAAGTATCAAGAGATAAGACTATCCAATCCCAGAGGATGCGAGAGAGTAGAAAGATTAGATTATATAAAGTCATATGTTCAAAATGAACACAGAGCCAAGAGAAAAAGCAGAGACTCCTTTTATTACAGACTCTGCAGAAGAATTATGGCTCTGAAGATAAAGCTCAGATGTAATGTGTAAAAATTATAGATCCAGACTTTTTCAGAGAAATTAAATGTTCTGCAAAGGCCACAACCAGAGACTCTAGCATAGAACTGGAATCTAAGACTGGGGAAATTGTAAAGATGCAACTTCTACTGATAAAAAGTTGAAAAACTAAACAAAGTTTGCGTCGGAGACATATTTGTCACAATCTTGATAGATGTGCTGCCAAGATTTGCAAATGTTGACAAGGCACCATTTGAAAGGATGTTGGGGAATTATTTTTCAGAATTAGTGCTTTACTGTCTTATGTGTTGTGATGGGAGGGGGAAAAACAGACTGACAAAAGAATTTAAAGAATATTCACAAGGATATAGTCTACCGTGGTGAGGAGGACAAGACATCACACAGGTAAGGAAGGCTGCCTGATTACACTTTTCCGCACAGTTAGGAACAGAAGAAGTGTGGCTGAGCTGTAACGCCTCAAGGCTGGCTGCCAATGACCCATTTCTCCAGCAGGGCTCCACCTCCTCAAGGTTCCTCAACCTGCCCAAGCCAACAGCAGCTGGGTGCTAGTCTTCACACACACATGAGCCTGTGAACAATATTTCACACTTCAATGACAACCATCGGTGAAAGATATGGTTTCTCAATGCTCTAATATAATCAAGATTCTTTCCAAAAGTGTGGACACCTGGCCACCGAATTGCAAAACCCCAAAGATTAGCAGAGACTTGTCCTAATTTGCTTCTCTATTGCTGTGATCAAACACTAGAAAGGAAGGGATTGAATGGGTTACAGGTTGCAGTCCATCACTGAGGGAAACCAAGACAGGAAACTGAAGGCAGAAACTAAAGCAGAGAATGAAGAAATCTGTGTACTGCCTTGCTTCTCCTTGCTAGCTCAGCTCCCATTTTCATTCAGCCCTGGCCCACAGGCAATGCCTACAGTATATGGTGCCTTCCCATAGCAATTTGGAATAAAGAAAATTCCCCACAGACATGCCTATAGGCCAATCAGACCAGACAGAGGCACTCCTCAGTTGAGATCCCTTCTTTTAAGGTGACACTAGACTTTTGTCATAGTTTTTATTTTATGTGAGTACACTGTAGCTGTCTTCAGACATACCAGAAGAGGGCATCAGATCCTATTACTGATGGTTGTGAGCCACCATGTGGTTGCTGGGAATTGAACTCAGGACCTTTGGAGGAACAGTCAGTGCTCTTGACTGCTAAGCCATCTCTCCAGCTCTCTTGTCATAGTAGTTTTTATCAAACTTCACCCAAGCCAAATAACACACTGCAAAATATTTACAAAACACTAACTACTGGAAGTATTGTTACCAAAAATACCAAAGAAAATAAATCCATGACAACAATACAATTGAGGAAAAACAAATTGAGAATTTGATTTCTAGGTTAGTTATTATTCAAAAGGGCATAGTAAACATTTTAAGACAGACTTCATAATTCATCAAACCTTACCCAGAGAACCAGTCAAGGATGTACTTGAGCAAAATAATATTGAATTCAGAAAGAAGTAGAAATTTAGAATTATAAGAAGCAATCATGTTTCAATATATAGGCATATTTTAAAATAAATTACTGTAAAGTATAAGGATTATAATAACTTATATCAATAAATAGCAGATACCTAGACTATTCCAGATACTATCTGTCTTTGGGGATTAGTAGGAATTCTTTCTGTAGGAGAAATTAAAGGTGAGAGAGGAAATTGGGAGCAAGAGACCAGTAGTCTCAAAGGCACAGGAGTATGGAACATGGTAAAACATGGTCGGCTTGCCAGTGGATTTGCAGTTCAACTGGACTGGGGCAGTGATGGCCAAATTTATAT
Organism: Uromys caudimaculatus; assembly: GCA_028551405.1. Classification (NCBI taxonomy): domain Eukaryota; kingdom Metazoa; phylum Chordata; class Mammalia; order Rodentia; family Muridae; genus Uromys; species Uromys caudimaculatus. The sequence goes on from CM052705.1 coordinate 26,017,138, forward strand.
ATAAGATAAACCATATCAGAAACACAACACTAACTTCTTGCTTATTGTTTTATCTTCTTTTTGGAATAGGGGTGCTAATAAAAAGTATTTAAACAGTAGTGTGTACATCCCAAGGCTCTTTGGGAGGGCTACATTAAGGGCGGGATCTAGCTGATAAAGGATGAAATGTTGATAAAGGGCGGTGGAGAAGTTTTTGTTGTCTGGTGTCCTTGAAGTCATGTTGTAGGCGGCCCAAATTTCTATCCACTAACCAAACAAGCAATCCCAGTCAGTACTTGCAAAGCAGTGCTATTCAACAATAGAAAAGGATAGTATCTGTACTTGCTATGGCATATGTGAGTCGTAGAAACTTTATACTAAAGTGGAAAGAATGGACTCAAAAAGCTGTATGCTGTCTTATCCCCACTTAGTGGAACATACAGAATAAGCAAATCCATAAAGACAGAAAATAAAATGGGCTGATAGTGAGGAAAGCTGGGGAAAGGTAAGTGGCTGATAACTGGATACTTTTCAGAGGCTGTTTTCTCTGCTTTCTATGTCCCAGTTGGGAAACAGAATTGGAAACAAGTTTAGGTCATTTATAAAGCACAAAAAAGATCAGCAGTGCTGCTAAGCACTGAGACAGCTGAGTCCCTGCGCCACATTCTCGCCCCATAGCTCCAGCCATCCTGATGGCAATTCCTGAGGTTGGTTTCCTGTCCTTTCTGTCAGCCCCAAGGACAGAGATCTGCTTAGTGCTTTACAGTGGCCAGCTTCCGTATAGTGCACTCTTGAAAGTCACAGCCGATTCTCTTCCAGAGCAATTTGGGACAGTGCTTGGGAGGAATTATTGTCATGTTGGGGTAATTCCCTCCATGGATTCAGCCAGACAACACAAGTATAATGAAATATCTAAATGTTTACAGTTATTATTATTATATTATTACTGTTTCTCGTTATTGTTATTGGTGTGTGGGTGCTGTGCCTACATATATGCTTGTGTAGCACATATGTACAGTAGCTGAGGTGGTCAGAAGATGGTGATAGACCCTCACAACTGCATTCACTGATGGTTCTTAGACACCATGTGTGTGCAGGTAAGGAAATCCAGGACCTCTGCAAGAGCAATAAGTGCCCTTAACTGCTGAGCCATCTCTACAGCTCCTGAAAGTTTTTAAATAATAGTTATGATTACATAATGTTGTAGATTTCCTAAAGGGTACCAAATTGCACATTTGAAAAGATGAACTTTATAATGTATAAGTATCTTTGAGTAAAGGTTCTAGATTACAAAAGTCATGACATCCTATTTGTCTCACACAACTTCCCTTTGGTTTAAAATTTGATTACATTTCATTATAATTATACATGCCCACATTATTAGACCAATGTATATTTATTTTCCCTGATATAAGCATTCTACAAAACAAACAGAACATCATTTATTCATTCATTTTTGATACCAATAAGCATTAGTGTCATCTCTACCTTAGTGTGTTAGGAACACTAGATTATGAACATTCTTTCCTGAGTGTGTCCTTCTGTATATAATACAGGACACAATACAAGTTCATCAACATGTACATAATTTATTTAAAAGAAAAGGTCAAATTGTTTTCCAGGGTGCCTGTATCACATTGCCTTTCTCCAAGAGCACCGAGGAGAGTCAATACTTCATATGAACAGTAATCTTCCTTAGTTTTGACCATCTGTTGGAGCTTAACATTGCAGTTTTCTATGCTTAAATTGTGTCTCTCTGATCACTAATGAGGCTTAGAATCTTTTTACACTTTTATTTTCTTCGGTGTTTTATGTTCTCTGAAATGATTATTTTTCTATTGGGTTTTATAGGTTTTCATTATTGACTTTTAGGAGTTATTTAGTTATTTTGAATTATAATGCTTTTCAGGATTAAGTGCTGCAAATAAATTCTCATAGTGGGCTTGTGTTTTTACTTACTTTATAGGACCACTTAATAATCGGTGCTTCTTAAATTCAATACATTCAAATCTCATAGTATCTCCCTCCATAATTAATGCTTTTATGTTTTAGGAAGCTATTCCTTAAAGGTCATAAAGATATTCAATCTCTATAACTTATGTACTTTCTTCTCAAGGTTTAAAGATTTGCTTTCCGTACTTAAGTCTTTATGTTAAGATCTTTATGTCAAGAACTAAATTGAATTCTGTATAAACTGTAATACAGATTGGCCAGTTTTATTTTCTTTTGAGTGCCTAACCAAGACTGTCCTCTCAACAACAAACCACAATGCCTACCCTTCCACACATGAGGTCCCTATACACTCATCAGTTCTTAGGGTTTTTTCTTGTGTTTCATAACCAGTAACTCAATTCCTGATCATATGCTCTCATGTTTCCCTCTACAGTAACAGTAATACAGCACACACACACACACACACATGGATTAATAAGCACTAATAAATAAAGTGGATCTTCTAAAATGAGATGTAAGTTTGAACTGTGTTTTTGGAGGGCTTGCTATGAAGGCACTGAATTACTTTTTCCTATTGTTATATAGATTACATGTTGAAATAGTATTTAGATATCTATTGAACTGAATATTATCACTAAAATTCCTATCCCTTTTAAAAACTATTTTAATGTTTAAATTGTGTCTGTAATTCTTACTGGATTTCTGGGCGTATCTATGGAGGGCTGGCATGGTGCCATGGTTTGGGCCGTTGCTGAATCTGTTTTCTCCCTGCTTTCTTTTTTGTTCCTTTCTAGTTTGCTTGGGGCAGTGCTGGGTAACATCACCCATGGGCTGCCTGCTGTCAGGTGAAGGCTCCACCACTGAGCCTAGGCCTAAGCCCTTCTCATTACGTTTCCATTGAATAGCACTATTACAAATTTATGATGCTTTAATATTAATATCAAGAACAAAAGCCCCCAAATTATTCTTCGGGAACGCCTTACCTATTCTGGGCTTTTTGCTCTTTCATATAAACTTCGGATTGACCTTGTAACATTGCATTAAAATTCTTTGTGGGACTTTTATTGAAACAGCATTGGGACTATGGGTAAATTCAGGGAGATTTGATATCTTTGAAATATTAAAACTGTCTTTGAGTATGATATATCTTCTTAATTTATGTAGGTCATTTTAAAGATTGTCTAATGAGGATAGCACTTTCTAGATAAAAGTGTACTGTACTCTACCTCCTTTTAGGGTTTTTTTTTTTTTTTTTGCCTAAATAATACATTTTTATTACTGTTAAAAATAATAGTTGTATAAAATCAAAGTTTTCTATATTGTTACTAATGACAAGGTCAATACATACATGCTTCAATTAATTAACGTGGAATTCTATGCCTGCTCCACGAGAAGAATACCATCAAGGGCAGTGCTTACCCTTCTCTATTTCCTCTCCTGGTAGCATGCTAACACACACACACTGGGAATAGCAGAAAAATGTAGTGCATGCGGCATGTACAGCACATAAGAAGCACATAAGCACATAAGACGTTAGTTCATAGATACTGTGGATTATCAAGAGCAACATTACCAAGGTGTGGGTTTTTAGCCTTTCTCTTCTGTGGATGTCAAAATCCAGGGGCTTTTGCATGCTGGTCTCAGTGTTAACTATACTGTTCACTCTTATTACTTCAAGTAATTTATCTGTAGACACTGACAAACTTTCTTGAGCTATGAACTAATAGGGTTTTATGACTAATGAGCTATGGCTACTGAGAAAGATAGAGTTGTCTAGAATCAATTCGAAGATTTATGCATTGAGTCAGCAAGCATCAGCCATGTCAGAGGTGGAAGAGGGGCAATGCTAAGAGGAGTTGCCATCACAGGGCAATTTTGCAAGCTATCTTCATTCACTGTCCTTTACTTCTCGCATATGTGGTAGACACATACTAAGCATATTTAACACATGTATTGGCAATCCTTCTTGGCAGAGATACATTTCTACCCTTATATTCTTTTCATTGTCACCAAAGTACCTAGAAATCTAAATTTGCTGAGCATCACATTGTGCCAGATACAGTCGAAGTAGCTCATTATCAAACAAAGAGTTCAAACCCCGCCATTCTGAAACTGCCAATCAGAGTTCCGTATTTATGGTATCAACCGTGAGGACTGTGGATTTAAGTTGTCAATTTAATTTCATCAATTTATTTTGAGACAGAGTCTCACCATGAAGCACCAAATGGGCTGGAATTCTCTATGTAGACGAGGCTGGCCTCTAACTCACAGAGATCTACTTGTCTCTGCCTCCTGAACACTACGATTAAAGATTAAAGATTTATGCCACTACATCTGGTTTGGATTTAACTTGTAACCTGTGGAAATGGAGTCAAACTTATCTATATTTGCAAGATATACTCGGTGGACAAGCAACCTTTAGCTCTGTATTAAATATAAGAAAGAAGAATGTCTCCAACCAACATCAGGATAGATCTCATAAAGCCATTAATTAACATTTTTTGCTAAACTGAGATTTCACCCCAATGCATAATCTGATGGAAGTTTATACTTCCAGTATATGACCTCTAAATGTTCCCTAAGTGACCCTCACAGGAGCCAGCTTAACCCGGAATTCCATTAGTTATGAATACCCAGCCCATTCCTCTTCTTGCTTATCATTCAGCTTCAAATTCTGCAGCTGGTAAAATTCCAAAAGCACCCTAGGTTTCCTGATGCACAGAGGTCTAAGAAATTCTTAGCCACACAGCATTCCCTGCCCAGTCCTCCAACCTCCCAGGGAGACATTGTGCTCCCAGATCCAGCCTGAGCATTATTAGGCCTAAATAAGGTAACCCTCAATAGCTTCATCCCCTAGTGCTGGATGCCTCCAGGACAAGGCCTTTTCAGAAAGCTGCACACTTAAGCCAGACCAGAGACTTTGTTCTCAGACAGTTGGAGCCCATGGTGAATACATTTTTTCATCTCCTTCCTTCAGCAGGAATGTTCCAGCACAGGAGTAGCTCTCCATACCTTTTCTCTTCTGCAGCAGGAGGCCCTGGAAGTTTCCCTGCAGTTTGTGTTTTACATTTCAATGGTCTTAACCGGGCCATTGCAAACACTTGAGGAAAGCAGGTGATGTCAGTGAAAGTCTTTACATTTATATATTAGACACCCTGAGAAATAAGTAACAAGGGAATTGGTCCCCAGAGGGGAATTTTCATTAGTCAGTGCAGGAACATTCATTTAATCACTCTGTGGGTAGAAGGACAGAAGCTTCTCTCCATTACATGTTTTTTCTGGGTGCCCTGGCAGGTTCTGCACTAATATTTTCTGACTTGTTTTATCATTGTTTTCCATTGTCTAAAAATTGCATAGCCCCTGAGGCTGGCACTGCACAGTTAACAATTGCGCTGCCCTTGAGCACATGTGTGCTCCTTTGGTGAATCCAGATGTGAATTCTCTTTCCTTAATGTTGCTCTCCAGAGGGTCCGATCAGAACTTTCTTTTTTTCTAAGTCACCAAGTGATGAAAAAATACCTTCATTTAGAGAATGGCTTGCTTTTTTGAAACCTTCATCGTTTCTATTGTCATAATTTTCACACTAGACAGGCCGAGAAAGCCTGTCTAATTTGAAAGGAGAGGAAATTGGTAGCCACAGAGATTGGCCTATCCAAAGGTCCTCCTCTGGTTAAACGTCAGGAGCATGGGACCACATAGCCCCCTTCATTCATTCTATGACATTTTTGTTGTAACATACTGCTTCTCTGTCACCTGATTGATTTGCCTGGCAAACTTTGGTCCCTGGATGAATGATAAGGACCAAAGAGCAAGTTTTTAAAGAGCTGCTGAGTCTGACTGACTAAGCCCCACAGAGCAGATGTTGAGTTGTTCCAGACACCTCCAGTGTCATTAAGGAAACGGGCTCACATCTGGAGCCACCTGAAAATCATACATAACTGTAGACAATGGCATTGTTCATTGCAGACTGCTAGCTAATGTAGGATTTTTAAACAGCGAGAGACCACGTGGAAAATGGTTCAGTGTTTTAAGCTGTCTTGAAAGAAGGGAAATGCTTGCAAAATCAGAGACAATAGATAGAGGTGGACCACAATGTAGGAACATATGCAATTGAGAATTATCTTGAAACTCCAGACTAGTCTGTAATGGTCCTTTTCAGGTTTTATTCTCCAGACCATCCAGGGTGGGGGTAGGGGTGGAGCCCCATGTGGCTATCTCCATGCTGTACTTCATCTGCAGAGCCTTGTTCTCCCTGTGGGATTCCACTGGGTGAGATACAGCCTAAGGAGTTCACAGAGCTCGAGACTCCGGTCTTGCTAACCAGCTAAGGGAGCACTTGCTTGTGTTCTGCCAAGTCAGCTTGACAGCTTACAGTGATAGTTTATCTCCTCCGGAGATGTACAAAATGCTTCAGCGAAGCAAGCTTGCAATGGGAAATAACCTTTTCATAGTACGCATTTCCATTAACAACATTATTTAGAACAACCCTGTACTGGGGCTTCGAAATATCAATCCTGGTATTTTAATATAATATGAATTTAATATAAAGGATTCCTCTACATGTATATTTTCTAAAGTGAGTTTGTGTGGAGATGCAGGAATATGTGCCTGGGGAAGGGAGATGGCTCAGTGTTAAAAGTGCTTGCCACACAAGTGTGAAGACAGGAGTTTGGATGCCCAGCAGTAATGGCCACCTAGAATCCCAGCACTCAGGACTGGGGTCCTAAAAGAAAGCTAGTTAGCCAGACAAGCAGGACTGGATTTGACCAGCACTGAATAGCAAGAGACCCTGCCTAATAAATAAAGGGAGAGTGATGGAAGAAGACACTTACCATCAGTTTTGGATCTCCATATGTTCATGCAGAGATGCGCATCAGAATTACATATACACAGGCACATCCTCCCGTATTCAATGAGAGCAGTTGTAGAGAGTTAATTCAAAAGACTACTGTCTGAACTTGCATGCCAAAGTAGACAGGTCTCAGTGGCTTTGTCCATCTCCTTCTGGAGAAAGTTAGTGTCCCCCATCAAGCTCTAGTCTGACCTCTGGTGGTTATCCTTTCTCTCACTTGAAATTCTTACCCTTTTTCTCCTTCTAGACTGACTTTTTCCATGGACCCTCTGTAAGGACAATTTAAAAAACCGATTTTCTTACCTGAGCTCTGCAGTTGCAGAAAGAAACAGCGCAGGCTCTTTTCAGATCCCAATATGACATCGCATTTCAGAAACAGCGCAGGCTCTTTTCAGATCCCAATATGACATCGCATTTCAGTCTAAAATTTCACACCACCCTAAATTGTCTGTTAAACTGTAGGTTTTATAGGACACCTTGAACAGCATTTTATAAGGCAATTTGTAGGCACTGCCATTAAAATTAATTGAGTTATCATTAAAAGGGAAGTCTATGAAACAGAAGTCATCCTCCACATCTCTTGTTTCCAACATAGCTGATCACCTCTAGGCTTAGCATGTGTTTCAAAGTCCCAGCCCACACTGGAGCTGATGTTCTGAAGCAGATCACGCTGTCTGTAGCACAGCACTCCAGATACATGCCTGACTTACTGGGATTTTATATTCACAGTCTGTCTTAAATCCTAACAAGAAGAGTGCAAGTCAACCTACATGGGAGGTTTTCTTCTAAACTGTTTTCTCTTATTTTATTAAAGATGAGGCAGTATGATGTCCAGACCTTTCTAAATTATACAGTACTATACAAATTGACATATGCCTACCATACTGACCAAATTCTAGGATCCTTTCCCATGGTTACGTTATTTTATCTCAATTGATCACTCTGAGAGGTCCTTCTAGGACAGAAGGTCTCAGCACCAGGGCACACTTGAGTTGAGGATGCAGAGGGCAAGTTAGCAACATGGAGAATCTTCTGGACACCCAGAAAGACAAGAGTAACTAAGGGATGCCCAGTGAGGGAGGTTGGATAGAAGGAACAAAGACCAAATGTTGGCCTTGAAGCTTCTTAATGAACAAGTTCCAGTTCCCAAATCGTGATCAGTAGCTTCAGTTGCACTTTTCTTTCTGAGTCTTTGTATAATAGATTGGCTTTTCTGATTATCGTTAATACTTAAAAGCAAACTGCCTCTAGAACACACATAATGGTTTAAAGACTACCCAGGGTCACGCCAACCTCTTCACTCAGTAAATAGGACCTATCAGTAGCCTCACACACCAACCCCTCACTGGGTCCTGATCCACTAACATATTGTTTCAACTGCTCTACAATCCAGCCAGATATAAATGTACAGAATTGACCAAGGAGGGGCCTCAAACATTATCAGGCACTAAATGAGCTTGCTTATGGTTTTTGTTGTTGTTGTTGTTGTTGTTGTTGTTTGCCACAAAGATTATCAGTTGTGGGAAGTCAACTATATGGCTACAGACATAACTTTTATTCCTGAGCCAAATTCTCTTATCCGTCATATTAACACTCCTTACCCATACCCTCATTGAGGGCTACCTTCTAGAATCTCCCCTCTTATTGAACTTCATCACAAGTGCAGCTACTGTGACCTCTTTATGGGTTGTTCTAAGAAATGCACTAGAACCAACGGCATGACATTTACCCTGCCTCTTTCTTTGGAATCCCAGCCAGTCCCATCAGGGACAATGTGATACAGTCTCTTGCAGGAACTCTCCAGCTAACAATCTCTGGTTAACTCTTGTCACAGAGAAAATGAAGCAGGTCCCACAATGTGTCATCCATGTCCTTTAGAGGTGCCTCTCCATCCGATTTACCACCCATCCCGATTCCTGGGGCCTGTCACACAGAGATGGATTGAATGCCTTTGATGGCCTTGCTCCTAGAATTTGTATTTACTCTACAAAGCCACCACATGGTCCTTATAGACAATGAAATTGGCAAGCCACTCCTCTAACTGATAAGAACACTACCACTTCTCGTATCTAAATGATTTGAAAGCACAGGTTTCAATGGAGGTAGTAGCGGAAGCACCAGCGTGCCTTTTTACTAAAAGCCCCTCTTCCCAGGTGAGCTTTGTGGGAACAACCTTGAAATGCCAAGATGAAAAAGTGAAAGTACCATTAGGCCCCATTTAGTAACTGCAGAATTACTGGGTATTTCTATTTTTTTCAAGCCATTGAGTACAAATTATATTTTCTAACATGTCAGCATTTTTCTAATTCAAATTTCCAGTAGGAATCTGTGTTGCTGTGGATACTGGGTAAACTCCATGCCCAGAAGCTAAAGTTTTTGGATGCAACAACATATTTACAGAATTCTCATATATTCACCAAGGGATGGAGGTGCCATTTCAAAGAATTTAATCTTGGAGCTCTCATGCAACTGAAAATTATATGGACCGGTGACCTCCTTTTAAATTAGAAGGCTTGGAGTGACTTTTCTCCTTCTGCCTCAGACCTTGTTTCTAAATTCCTTACTGTCTATGTTTTTCGAACCCCCTTCCTTTCTAATGCCACATCCTGAGCCTCAGTTAATCTGGTTTTTCCTCTAGGCTGTTTCAGCACCTGTCTTAATCTCTTTAAAGCTTATAGCACACCAGTCTGAGATTGCTCTCTCTCTCTCTCTCTCTCTCTCTCTCTCTCTCTCTCTCTCTCTCCCTCCCTCCCTCCCTCCCTCTCTCTCTCTCTCTCGCTCTCTCTCAAATGAGAAAGAATATGTGTGTAGATTATATATGTGTATACATACATATATATGTATAGGAAGACTATATATGTGTGTGGCACATATTTATGTCCTTGGAAACAAACTGCATCTTGTTTCTTGCACCTTGTAAGCAGTAAACTGTCCATAATGGTAATGATTAATATTGTAATTTTGACAGGATCCAGAATCACTGAAGAGACAAGCTTCAGGATGCATCCTGGAGGGATTAGCTAGATGATATTTAATTTCATATGAGATTGACCCTAAATGCTGATAGTATTGATCCATGATACTAGCATATCAAAAGCAGAAACTTAGCTAAGTGCAGTTATCTCCTACTCCTTGCTTCCTGGCTTCAGGTCCTCTAGCTCTATTACATCACTACCAGGATGGATTATACCCTTGAACCCTGAGCCCAAATAAACTCTTTCTTGATTACAGTGCTTTTGTTAGAATATCTTATCACAGTAACAGGAGAAGAAACTGATACAATGAATACATAGTACAGGATAATAGTAAAAAAATACTTCTTATGGATATGCTGGAAGCTGCAGCCACTTCTTTATATCTATCAGTCTTTTGAGACTTGGTTTATGTATCATCTCACTTAATTTTCTCCCAACAAGACCCAGAATCAAGTACTTTTCTTTTTCTTTTTAGAGATGATCTCTGCCCACACAGAGGCCAAGTAACCTGCCCTTGATTGCATGAGAGGAAAGGGAGAGCGCCATGAAGCCATCATTGGAGTAGGAAAATCTGACTCTAATCGCTCTGATAAGAGTACTGTACAAGTTGCTCCTCATGTTGGACCACACCTCTGTTTAATCAACATATTTAATACATGCATGCTAATTCACAGGAACAAAAATAGACAAAGTGAAGAAAATCCTTAGCTTGAATAGTTCATGTATACTTCTCCCAGCCCAAGCGGTATCTCTTGGGTTCCTTTAGTCTTTTCAGGGGTCCTCTCCCTGTGATGCCACATAAGACCAAAGCCAAAGAACTTGACATCATAGAAACTGAGTGCTAAAGGAATAACAGTCTTTTCTGAGTTGAAGAAACTTCAAATTTACATATGGCCCCGAAATAAGATGCCAGTACTATTGTAAGAATGAATATAATTTTAATATCTCAGTGGACATTTTATAACATTCTAGTCTGTGAGGCTGAGATGCATAAAATCAGCCAATCAATAAGTGTTAAGAGAACAAAAAGCACATGTTTATCTTGGTACCCCTTCATCCACTAATTTAGAAGGAAAGGTCAACGAGAGGTCCCTACAGAATGCCAAGTCTTTCTTAAAACATAATAAGCCAGTAAATGTATAGAGAGAGGCAGGAAACTAATACAAAATGTAAGTGTGTGTTTGCAGGATCTATATTAGTGATCAAAGTTCAATGCCTTAATCCCAGGCCACTGATAACTATTCATCTGTAAGGATTTTAGTTGTATTTATTTGATTTTTTTTCGGCTACTAGATCCCCTCTGTAGCTTCTCCTTAAGCCTCTATCTGGGCTGTTATCCAGTGTTATTGCTTCTCATCCTCCAATCTCTTCCATCCATCTTAGCACCAAGTAGGTAGTGTCTGGTAAATTAAGCCCATTGATCAAACTCCAGCTCATCCAATTTCTCTGTGACCCTCTAAAGGCTAAATCACATTTACATCTGTCTGGTCGCTTTCAGTAGCTCCTGCCTCATTAGAGAAATACTTCCACAGTGGGCCGCCTCAGCTTGCTCAGTGCAACCTCACCCAGGAGCTACATTAAACTTCACCAACCTGCTCTTGCTCAGTTTGTATAACAACAATGTTATACTCACCTTCAAACTTCATCTTATCCTCTTCTTCACATCCTGTCCAGTAAAACATCACGATGTTGGCAAATGTGTGAAGTCTGGTCTGTTATTTCGCTTTTAGACATCAGCAAAAACACTTTCCTGTCATCCGTTCCTTTCATTTTTAACCTGATCACTCCGTCAATAGCAAACAAAGAGCTTAATATTTGCATGCTAATTCATTTGCACAAAAAAATATTGAGTCAAGAAAATTCTTAGCTTGAATGCTCCGTGTGGACCTCTACCAGGCCAAGCAGTACTTCTCAGTTTCAATTAGTCCTTTCAAAGGAAGGCCTTGCTAGATCTCTAAAATCCAAATCCAAATACAGCCTTTTGTTTCTTTTTACACCCATGCCCTTTGTTACATGACACTGTGTCCTCTCTGATTAACAACTGGCATTTATCTGTCCCCTCAAAATACACACACACACACACACACACACACACACACACACACACACACACACACACACACACTTTGATTTTGTGCCAGCTATGCATTTGCTTTGACAGTTTATCCCAGTGGGAAGTAAGGCTTGCTGGTTCTGTATAAGACTTTCCCAGTCTCATCCAGCTTGTTCTCTTAGAAGGATATCACAAAGGTTAGGACAAGATTGGCTTCAATGACTGGAGAGGTTAGTGAAACGTATCCCACCATCCCATTATCTGTCCATCAGACAAAGCAATCCCCCAGAAGAAAACACTATCCATTTTCCCTGTACATGTGAAGATCAACTTGACCTCAGAACTGAATCTACCATAAATTTCAAAGCAACTACACAATGGTTCTTAAAGTCCGCAAAGGCTCAGAGAGACTTGCTCTATTTTAGTTACCAAAGAGATACAAGCTCCAAATTCTAACACCCAATACTATAATCACCATCTCTAGAACCTACCAGTCAGGCCTCAGAGGCCTAACTGCAGGCTCCAACTCCTAGCAGGCTCATGAACACCCTCTGGTACTGGGTAATTGGACAAACTCTAGAAACTCACACTGATTTTACTACCGCTGGTACTCTCCCGGTTTGTCCAAACTTGAAAGTTTTAATCTGATGTTAATAAATCTGTGGCTGTTGAGGCAATTTGTTTGGATATAATTATGACCATCTCCTAGGAAATTACTGCCACCTAAGTTATTACACATTCACCTTGGAGACACTGCATCCAGGGCTTCTTGTTCAGTCAAGTGTTCCCTTGCCAGAGAACAACACATAATGCACTAAAGTGCATTCTATTTAAATTATCCTGCCTTCCTGGCACAATTCTTGCCAGAAGCCCCCGGAACAAAACAGAACTCTCAAGAATGAAAAGGAGAGGATATGTCTGTGGGCATGCTGTAGCAGGCCTCTCAGACCAAGAAGGACAACACTGGCTTGAATTCCAGGTTTCGTTTTTCTTTCATCTCAGCGCCTTGAGAAAATGTGGCTGTTTACTTCCCTTGAACGACTCGCCTCACAGAAGAATAGACAGAATATACAATCTCCAAGAATTAGAAATCTTCCATCTCTAGGGTCTTTGTAGATATTTCTGCACTAGGAAGTCTATTTCCTGGTCTCCCTTTTCCCTCTGAAGAATGGTGATTTGTGGCCATAATAAAGTGGATAACGTGCAAAAAAAAAAAAAAAAACAAACCACCTTTGTAGCTTCAAGCGGTGGCATACCAAGGGCAGAGCAAAGGAATCAGGACTCCAGCACAAGTAATAAAGGGGGACACTGTCTGTAGAGAATTAAAACAATAAGAAGACAGACCCAAAAGATCAGTCTGCTTTTCATTGCTGCCATAACCCATCATTCCAAGTCGGGCTAAGATGCCCCTTTCCATTGGGGTCCTGTCACTTATCATCCTGACTCACAGTTCCACTTACACACACACACACACACACACACACACACACACACACACACACACACACACAATTTCTATCACAAGAATCCCCTTGAAAAGTCTTCAGACCCCACTCATGGATCCGCACAAAGCTTAGGCCATTTGGGAGATGCTTTTAGTTATTCTTGTCAACTAGTGGTCCCAATAAAAAAAGAAAAGATGTAGTTTTAGAGGTTGAAACCAACTGAAATGTACACTGTGATTTGCTCTCCTAGAAGATAGCAAGCAGGGATTGAAGGAGTCCTTCCCATGTATATGTGTGGTGGAACAAAGGTTGTAAACATGGCCACTCCAAAGCTTATGCTCCAAATTTGCTTCTTCCCTCTCCCTTCAGGGAACCTGTGACTATAAATATAAGCCATATGATTATGTAGCCTATATCAGTCCTGAAAGCTCTGAACTATTTGTACCTCTTAGGAAGTATGGATGCCATTGAAAGACTGGCATCAGTATCATCTAGTGATTTGTCAGAAATGACAAATTGTGGGCCCCATCCTATACTTACTGATTCAGAAATTCAAGGCAGTGGATCCTAGATATGCATTCAGGTAAATTTGACACATGCTAAAGTTTTTAACATCGTATATGCAATAAATACTCATAACCAGAATGACCTGTGTGTATGAATACAGATCACTCTGCTTGGTGTATAAACATGTTTATACATCTGTTTATATTCTCATATAGACCATTACCAGTCAGATAAAGTATTACTAAGACTACAATTTCATTTGTCAAAAAAGATGTATTTATTTTTATGTTATGTTATGAGTCTTTTCCTGTATGTATTTATGTGCACTATATATGTGTCTTGTGTTTGCAAAGGCCTGTGAAACAGGAGTTACAAGTGGTTGTAAGCTGACATGTTAGTGTTTGGAACCAAACCCAGGTCCTCTGCAAGAACATCAAGGCTCATAAACATCTCTCTAGGCATTTGCATTGTTAAATCTCCAAAGACCTATTGAAAGAAGTTCTGGTCTCTAATGCTATGGAGAGATAAGACCACAAGTAAGTCTCAAATGGGATTGGAAGAATGCTCCTAGTACTTCATCCCATAGACAATTTAACACCATCTCTGTCAGTGAAATAAGTGCTTAGATTTATTTAATGATGTCACCACCCTAGCCAAATGTCACAATTTCATATTAAGACATTATGAATGGGCTCTCTCCACATGTCTGTACTTTGTAATTGCATGACATATGGAATACCTTTTGCCACGGAGTTCATTAATCTGACAGTTCAGGCCTCTTTTGCCTTTCCATAGGGAATAGTAAGAAGCTAAGTGAAATTACATAAAGTTCCTCAATGGTTTCAATTCTTTGACGTGACCAACCACACTACAAAGGGGTCTCTGCATCCAAGCCTGCTACACAGACTTCAGAACCCTACTAAAGTGTCCCTTGTTATGTGAAGTCCCCCTAAACTCCCACACTTCTTTTTCTCTCACAACCTTCCTGTCTACTCCCTCATCTGAGCTCCTTCAACACTTTGAAGCATTTACTGGACACCTTTCAAACATTATGCTAAGTGAAATAAGCCAGCCCTGGGAGGACTGATCCTACCTGGTCTCCCTTACTCACGGAGCTTTGAAAAGTCCTCTTTGGAGCAGAATGGTGGTCATAGAGCAGAGAGAGAACAGATATGGAGATAGTTTGATCAAAGTATAAAGCTTCCACTAGAACAGAAGAAGAATTTTCGGTGACCAACTTTCTTGCATGATGACCACAATTAATCAGAATGTATTCTCTATTTCAAAATTACTAAAAGAAGACATTTTCTCACAACTTCAATGATAGATATGTTAATTAGTTCGATTGAATTTTTCTACAGTGACAACATAGATCAGAACATCACATTGTACCTGATAAATATGCAGCCATTATTCGCTAATTGATTTTTTTTTTTTTTTTAGAAAATAAAAATTAGGAAAGTGAAAGTATGACTGTGGGTCTTTTCAATACTAGACCGTCTAACATGCATGAACCCTTGAGGTTCATCTTCAGCTCTGTGTGAAGCAGGTATGTTAGTGGATACATTTGATTCCAGCTCTAAGAAGGAGGAGTTCAGCTACATGGTAAGTAAGTTTGAGGCCATCCTGAGCAATATAATACCCCACTGTAAACAAACAAATAAATAAATAAATAGCAAAACATTGTCTAATAGTTTTCAGTTATTTACACAAGTCAGTGTCCTGGTTCCGAATATAATCTACCTGACTACAGAGACCACACCCTATGCATACAACCACACCACCAAGCTGGTCACAGAAGTTCTCAGCCCCAGCAATTTAGTGATAAAAATTTGTGAATTTCTTATTGATAATGACTAATTATTCTTATAAGTGTAAAAAGAAAATACTGGATTCTGGGAAAAATGTTTTGAATGTTTACTTCCATTTTTACTTCCTTTTCCTGTAGTATCAAACACAAAATGGGGAAACACTTCTATCTCCTGCCTTTCCTTGGTTTGTGCATAAACCCTCAAGGGACAGAAGACATGAATCTTGATAGGCTCCCCTCCCAAGTATGTACAAATTGCAGTTACACATGCAGCGATGACTGCACAAGGTTTCCCTGAGAATATTTTACCACTTACCATCTGCCTATTCAGACAACTGAGTTGCCCCAAATGAGAGCCAAGCATGTGTCCGCTCATCTTCTATGTTCACTATCATCTCTATTGGAGTTTCATGAACCAAGGTGTCCCTTCTTCATTTGTGGAATTTAGGCCAATATACCAAGGCTTCTTGGGGTTTTCTTTTTTTGTTTGTTTACTGAAAGTTAAAACTCAACTGCAACTTCTGGCTAGTTGGAAGCTCAGGACTCGGCGGTAGAATGAAGTACCTCTTAATTCTGCTCAATTGCTCCAGTGTCCATGAGAGCTTTAGTCCCAGGAGGGCACTAGAAAGGAAATCATTCCTGAGATTGGCTTCAAGTGAGCTAACTGCCAATTACTATTTACTGAGAGGTGTCTGGTTGAATGGCAATGCATTCCAACAAGAACTTTTTTTTTCATGTCTAAAAATAGAACAAAAGTGGATGAGCTCTTTCCATCTTACAGCACTGAAATCCTGAAGGCATCAGAGCCCCAAATATGGTGACCTCAGCAGATCTGTATCGAGAATTGGGAGATTTTAAAGTACTAATTTTATACCAGTGGAATAAATATTTTGGTTATCAAATGGGCAAAAAGAACGGAAAACTCTCCTTCTGCATCTGGGTAGAGTTGAGTAAGCCATGAGAAATAGTTACTTCCAACTTAGCTGTAAGGCAAGGCTGTACCAGTGTTTTAGTTGGGGTTTCTATTGCTGTGAAACATGCATCACCATGGCAACTCTTATAAGGAAAACATTAATTGAGGCTGGCTTACAGTTTCAGTGGTTTAGTCCATTACCATCATGGCAGGGCATGGTGGTATGTAGGCAGAAATGGTGCTGGAGAAGGAGCTGAGAGTTCTACATCTTGATCCACAGGCAGCAGGAGACTGTGTGCTATACTGGGCAGAGCTTACACATAGGAGACTTCAAAACCTGCCTCCACAATGATATATGTTCTCTAACAAGGCCATGCCTACTTCAACAAGACCACACCCTCTAATAGTACCACTCCCTGTAGGCCTAGCATTCAAACACATGAGTCTATGGAGGCCATTCCTAGTCAGACCACTACAACCAGTGAGAGTAAAAATGAGTAATTTTCACTTCAACACATTGAGTACTTGAGGACACAAAGAAGATGAAATAATCACAGTCCTCTCCTGGGAAACAATACATAGATGGTCCCTCCACCCTAGAGGATCAGCAAGAGGGAGAAGATTCCATTGTCATCAGAATGAAAGAACAGCAAACTAGCCACTTTTAAAGAGTTCTGTGAGACTTCCTTGCCCAGTCTTAGTTCTGAGACACTCCATGAGTGTGCTCTTTCCTGTTTACACAGCAAGATGAAAACAGAAGATTAAATTATATATACAACCTCAAGTCACAAAAAGATTTATTATATAGGATATTGAAACCACAGAAGAAAAAACTGTAGATTTGGGTTTATCAACATAAAAACCATTGCCGTCTGAAGGGCATTGATAAGGAAATGAACAAGCAATATCCAATCTGGATGAAATATTACATGAACATTATGCAAGTCTGAAAAAAAAAGTCTGTGGGTAAACTATATAAACCATTCCTACAAATAAACATTTAATAGTGCCATAAAAAAATGGGCAGAGAACTTGAATAAGAGTTTCATGAATTACTAGACACACAAATGGAAAATAAAAGTGAAGAGACGTTGACTGCCAATAGTCATCATGAAACACAAATGTTTAAAATGAGATGCCTGAAGATGCAGCTGGAGTTTAAGAGTAGAACTGGCAAGGCTCTGAGTTCAATCCCCACCACAAACATTAATCAACTAAAGCAACTGCACATGAAAGTAGAGTATTCTTCTTCAACTGCTAGAATCACTGACACACATAAGTAAACATGGTAATGGAGAGCTCTGAATAGAGATGAAGATTTGGAGCAAATAAGTGCGTATATTTGTAGAAATAATACAAAAATATATTAAAGAAAATGTTGACCTATTAGCTAACTTAAGGAAAAGTTAAGCACATACTTATCCTTTTGTGTGGCATTCATATCTCTAGATTTTACCCAGAAAAGCACACAAATATATGTCCATGAAATGCTTGTAACACTTTTATTCATGATACTCAAATACTAGAAACAGACTCAAGGTCTCTCAACAGGAAAAATGGCAAATAACTCCAGTACTTTAGTATTATATTGTAGAATACAAGAAAGGACCAAAATTCTTATATGCCAATATGAAAGAATTACAAAAAGCATTATACAAAAGAAAGAAGTCAGGGTCTACAGGTACATGCTGTATGTTTAAATGCAATCAAAAGTTGGGCAGCTTTCTGACCACAGAAACCAGAACACTCTGATTGTGCTTTGAAAAGGACTGTGAGTGTTTGTTCCAAGGTGAGTTTATGCCATTTATGGTGATTGATCACATTCATGTACAGTTGATACAGGTGACTTTTTTGTGTGCACATTAGACATGAAAAACTGGGAGACTGGAAACAGAAGACAAGAGAAAGAGATGGGATGGAAACCAAGCAAGGGTGAGCTGTGGCGATGGACTAAATGCTCCTGTTCAGAGACTGAAACGTGTTTCACAAGTCCCAGTAACAGAACTGGCCCTTTCTGAAAGCAAACCCATATTTTTTCAAACTAGTCCACCACTACACCCAGAAAACAATTAACAACCAACTTCAAAACCCATTTTCTTTACATGTGTGCAGTACAGAATCCAAAGCAACTGATTGTGTTTAATGCTGAAGTATGAAAAGTCAGATTCCTAGTTGAATGTCATGGCAGAATAAGTGATTATTTCAAGGCCTGAGATTGTACACAGCGGGCACTGTGCCCTCTCTCTCCAGTATCCAGTGAATAATAACTTCTTCCTACCACCTAGCAGGTTGCAGAAAGTTTCCTCAAGATCATGAATTCAAAAGTCTCATTAAGAAGCTTCTAGAAACACTCTTGTCTAAAAATTAAAATTTCAGCCACAGCAGTGGGCTCTATCTACCCTTCCTTCCTCACTCTAAGGAAATGTTTAAAAACTTAATGGTGAAGAAACTATGCACAGAGAGGTTCAGTGGTTGAGAGGAAGTGTCAAGATTGACTATTTGGGGGTTAGACAAGTACTGTACCTCATTCACACCTCAGCAATTAATATAGGAAAATTCAGGAAGGTATGTTCAAAGGAGGTGACTTAATGACTAGATGTGACATTAAGGTGTTCATTACTTTAACACCAACACAGGCTACCTATTTCTTGAAGATGTTTTATTTTCTATTTACAATTAAATGACCCCCTGACACACAAAGATCCTTAATCGGTTTCTGATGATTGTACCTGTAAAGCCACTCACTTTTATCAAAAATTCTAAATTAATTTATTCCTTTTTAAATCACTTAGCAAGAGGGACTGAGGACCTTTAAACAATAACATGTAAATGAAGGTTACATTACATTCATTCACTTTTTTTGTGTTTCATTCACAGCATTAATTTTGACTTCTATCTCTCCACTCCTTTTACGTGGGGTGGTAGCTAAATTCTAGTTCGGGTTTGGTTTGGTTTTCAATATTCAGAAATCATTAAAGAGAAGATCCTTCAAGGGAGACTAAATTTAACGCTCTAAATTGATTTCTCCTGAGATATAGCTTATCTAATTTGCCCTTTGACTACACATGTGCTGATTTCAAAAAAAAATAAAAAAAAAAGACATGTCCTCAAACTTTACCTTAGCCATCTGCCTTCTGCCATTGAATGCAAAACCAGGGACAAATCTTGTGCTATGTCCCTTAGTCTATCTGTTAACCCCTTTGACCACCAGACCTCACCCTTAGCTAACCTATGCTACTGCATGGGGGTGTATGTATTACTGGTTTGTATTGCTTTGAAAGAGGCAAAGGGACAAAAGAGCAGGTGTGGAGTTCTGAGCTATGTAATCTGTATGACTTCATCAAGGACAATCTGATCTTAGTACTTGAATAGGATGGAGAACAACACTTGGGCTCTCAGAGATCAAGTCATTGTAATGACAGAGTCTAAGAAAATGAAGATCACTGGCTGAAACCAGACATGCCAAATATACAAGTTCTTTTTTTTTTATTTTGTGTGTATGGCTTATATGGGTGTTCATGTGATACAGGTATGCATGCACATGTGTGCATTCATGTGGAAGCCAGAGGTCAATGTCAGAGGTCTTCCTCAGTCACTGTCCAGTTTATCCTTTGAGGTAGGGCCTTTTAATGAACCTGCAGTTCATCAGTTCAGCTAGGTTCGCTGGCTAGTGCATTCCACAGATCCACCTGTATCTGGCTCCCCAGAGCCAGGAATACACATGGCACCATGACCTACTTCTGTATGGAGGATGAAGAGCAAATTCAGGTCTTCCTGCTTGAGTGGCATTGTAAGCACTTCACAGGAGATATCTTCCCAGCCCACAAGTTCTTCATATGATTAGTTCATATAATATATTTATTAGCTGTGTACAATATCTCAGTATCCATCCTAGAAGCTGGGACCCTGTAGAACAAGGAAAGATAAACATTACCCTTTTCTGTGGGGATAACAAACTTTTGTGAACCCCTCAAGAGTTTCCAGGAGGTAAACTAAAAAGCGGATAAATGGTTCCAAGTTTGTGGGTAAGAACCAAGGGTGCCTCAGACATTTACTATATGGATGTATAACACATGGGAAAAATGGAAATATTCAACCAGCTCCTCTCCTGCTTTGTGTGCAAAACTCAATCACTAAACAGTTTTTGCTCCATCGATGGTGTTCAGAACTTTACAAGCATGGAAAGTCTTAGATGTGAAAGCCAGATATCCTGCTTCAAAACAAAGAACTGGGAATCTGAATTACAACAAAGTTCTCAATAAGACTGATTTATTTGCTAATACTAATTCCTGATACTCAGAAATAAATATGAGTGTGCTTTTTGGGTGTCTGTGCTTGGCTGCTCTCCATCCTTCAATTTCAATGGTATTTGTCAATAGCATTTAACTGTGGTACTCTCTCAATAAAGAAAAAATTGATAGCAGACAGAAGTTGGACAGTACTAATCTTATATTTATCTGATGAAGCAAACTTCCCAAGTCAAATTTCACATATGACTCAACAACAGTGCATAACAGATTCAAGTCCAGTAGCCCCAAATGTAAGGCATCTACTCCTGATCTATGAGATGGGCGTCTGCTTCCTCAGTAGAGGGTCAAGGTTAGTCCCCATAGTGAGACCAAGACAACTCCTTTTTGGTGTTCATGATATTCACAGCTTCTGTTGACATCCTGTGGTGTCTGCTCCAGGGGTCAGGCTGCAACTTTCGATTCACACCATTTGATTAAAAAAATATCAGTGCTGTGTTACCCTTAGAAATAGGCTGCAGTAAAAATAGATCAAACCATCCGGTGTCTCCAGAAACTCGCAGGTTATTGTCTCTTTATCCAATTTCTTTAGACGTGTAAAGGCAGGGAGGGCTCTAGGTCTCTGAAGAAATTGTACAGCTAAGAGTAGATTTAATAAAAATCAACTTTTCTCCTGCACAGTAACAGTAGCTCATAAAATCTGAATGCACAAAGCATTTAAGGTTGCGACATTCTCAGTGAAAGAAAGGCATTGGGACCCATACGTATCTCTCCATAATTAGACTTTGCCCTAGCTGTCACAGGGAACATCATGGCATTCTGAAACACCAACAGCATTCAAATTCTGGAGTGATGCTAAAATGCAAGGTGCATTCCACATTGAAGCAAGCTGATGAGTTTGGAGGAATATCCCCCAAAGAAGCCATGCCATTCAAAGTGTTGTTTAAACTCAACGGTTTCTCTGGAGTTACTTCTACCTCTCAGGCATCCCCGTCTGTGTGAAAGAGACACAAGCTGCACATTAAACATCTCCAAAGACCTTTTTGGAGAGAGATTAATGTGAGTGGTCATTAAAATCTGTGTCAGGGCCTCGTAAACACAGGCACCGTGTGGAGTTTGCAGAGCAATCCATCAATCAGAAACAACCCTTGAGGGCCTTTCCAAAGGCAATGGAAGCCAAAGAAGGTCCTTGACCATATGACAGGCATATGGGAAAGGCTGTCTGTCTTATGGAGATGATGGCTTGGCAGCTTGAGAGGAAATGCCATCTGTAGACAGAGCAATGGGTGAACCTGTAGAAGGCCCTCTCTAAGTAGGTGACTGGGGATATTAAATGATTATGGGAGGCCTTGAAAACATAAAGACCAGTATCAATGTCAAATGAAATATATGGGCTGGAACGAGTAGGTTGTGCACTGAGGTAATCACATTCTGGAAATCAGGGAGGCAGTGTTAGACTCTATAGTAGCTGTTGGGGGAGATGGCAGAAAGATTTGGAGAGGTCCTAGGGCAGTGGTTCTTACCTTCCTAAAGTTGTGACCCTTTAATACAGTCTTTATTTTTATTGCTACTTCATAACTGTTATTTTCTACTGTTATAAATTGTATTGTAAATATATGCATTTTCCAATGGTCTTACATGACCCCTGTGAAAGGGTTGTTCAATCCCCAAAGGGTCACCATTGCATGAGTTGTTAGTCCAGACTGAATAAGATGAAGAAATCAAGTTGACAATCAATATTCATCTCTCTGTTTTCTGAGATCAAATACAATGTGACCAGCTGCCTCATGTTCCCACCCTTGTGCCTTCCTCACTCTGATGGAGCTTCCACTCAGATCATGCACCAAAATAACTTCTTCTTTAACTTAATCTTCTTCAGGTAACTAATACCAGGGATCTTAGAGAATGGATTCTAGCTGGGCCACACAGAAATCACATTGAAGTCATCCCATGTCACCCCAAATCCCAATCATTGAATTCCCATACTCTCTCTAACCACAGGTCCCAAAGTAGCTTCAGTAAACCTTATTTTAATATTTGACTACAACATGCTATATTGAATCTCAGGCTAGGCAGAGAAAGTCAGCTGTGTGCAAAGCCACCCCTATCTACATATCCCAGGTACTCCCAGGGGAAGAAAAGACAGAGTGCTTTAGAATTGTGAACATGTTAAGGGAACAGTCATCTATCAAGGCCACAAGAAGCACTGTGGATCTGTAAAGGCACAAGAAATTAGTAATTGCTGAAAACTCTACCCCAGATACACAGCAGAGACACAGAGGTATAAGGGGGAAAAGTCAATCTGGGAAGCAGTGAGCAAGCTTGATCCTTTTGAGTGAAGCCTGTTTCTTTTATTGTTGGATACCACAGATCACAAGAGAGTTAAGTTAACTGTGTAGCTACCAATATCTGCTTTACCCTTTACAGTGTGATGTTATTTTTCTGTTATACATATTTTTGTCTATTATCAAATCATTGCTTTGAAGGATAAAGACCCAGATATTTATTGAAGGACCTATGCTATAAAGTGTCCAGCCATATACCAGGACAGTCTGGAAGTAGTGTGTGTAAAGAGATATGGAGCTAGGCTGGAAAGCATAGGCTCTGGGTGATAACGAGATTGGATGCTTGAGTTTGGAAGAAATCTTTCTTAAAAGAACTTAGTATAAGGAGGACAAGAAAGAAACAAATGACAGCCCAAGGAATGGATGAAAGCTGTGCACAGCGAAACACTTTGGATAATGCTGTAAAATTCACGTGGTATTTTTAAAGACCCTCAGAAGTTACTGAAAGTGTTCTTGAACCAGGCAGGTCAGGAGGAGCACAAAACCCTCAGGGTAGGAAGAAACACAGACTGATCCATACGAACTTCCATGCAGCAGCTCAAACATAGCCTTCTTCACAAGGCCTCAGGAGTTGGAGTCTTCCCCAGTGCTCAGGCTGGAGGTGAGCTGCAGCTTTCCTGTCACCCCTAACAACATTCTTAGTGACATTCATCTTCCATCCTCCCCAAAGACATTTTTCATTTCATCTCAGCCATAAAACTTTTTCATTTTCTGATAAGTGGAAATAACATATGATTCTCCATCTACTCCAAGTGCTACCTGATCGCACTCAGAAGCCAAATCACTCTCCTTCATTGTCCTTCAAGAGTAGACTGATCACTAGAGCAAGCAGCATATATGTATCTATTGTTTTGTGGCACACACTTCACTGACAGGCCCTAGGGAAGGAAGAAGGAGAGGAAACAAACAAGGGAAGACTCCTTAGACGCAAGCAAGCAGCATGTTAAATCAGATATGACCTACCTTTGCAATATGTCATTTCTGCATTTGTTTGCACATATTAGAAAAGGACAGATTTTTCTAGTGATGGTTCATCTTGAGCCTGATGACAGAAACCCAGGGATTGAAACCAATATAATGCAATGAGTCACAGAGCTCTCTGACTTTTTAAACCCCATTTTGTATTGAGAAGGCGAGGCTCAATCCTCTCCCGGCGTGTCTTGCAAACACTTCTGCTGGTATCTTTATCAGGGAAATGCAATTACTTTCCTGGAACAGTATTCTGAGGACAGACACCACATCTAAATCACCTCCATATTTCTCGATTGGCACAGTCAGGATAGAGTAGGCACCCACTAAATACTTAAGCAGGCACCCAATGAAAGAATAAATGAATAAACCTGGCAAGTGGATAATGTCCTAACTTAATAGGCCACCAATGGCTACTTGGGAGATTCAACAGCATGTGCTATTGGATTGCTCTCTGCCAAAGGACTCATCTGTGTGCTCCACAATTATTTCTAAATGGAGTATGTACGATAGTGAAAGCCATGATGTGAGCCTCACAGCATGCCAGATTGTGGGCTATTAGCTCATTTAATCCTCACAACAACCCTGTAGATGCTATCATTATCTTCATTTTATAGAGGAGGGAACAGACACTAAGAGAAAGACTAACTTGTTCAAGGTTATTTCATCAAACTGATTTTGAAATTTCAGAGGCACCAAACTGCAAATCTTGTACTAGAAGCCACTGGGGTATATGTATATCTGGGAGGAATGGGGCAGACTGCATTTCCTTTTCTGGTGTGTGATACTTTGTAGATGAGCTTTATAGGGGAGGATTTGGAGAAGTCATTCTGAAGGTATCCAATCCAAATTTTAGTTTTTTGTCTCCCATTAACTTAGTAGGTGGCTGAATAAATTGGTTACATTTTTGGATTTCAGGTTTATCACTTGCAAAAAAATAGAGACAGAATTCTAAAATCTCTTTTTCATATATAACTAATAAGCCACATATTTGAACACAATTCTCTCCCATCAGCTTTGACTCTTAGTTATATCTCTTGTCACCATCCCTCGCAAATACAGACATGTTTTTCAGTTTCCAAAAAGAAGACAACAGGAAAAAAAATGGGGCCAAGTGGAGTATGAAAATGAACAGGAAAGGATTGTTAACTGAGTTTGACGTTGGAGGTGACATTGCTAATTCTACTGCCTCTTCTGTCTTTATGAAATGCAAGGAATGACAGAATATCTGTCAAGGAGTGGCAGAATTCCCTGTCTTATCAGAGATTTGTGCAAATTTAAAAGCTATGCAGAAGGTCGTTGAACAAGAAGGGAAAACGAAGGGTAATGTATGCCAGGTAATAATTGGAACCCCAAAGAAGTTCAGTGAGTTTCTATGATACAAAAGAACCAGAAATTAAAAGTCACTGGGAGGGGCTGAGTATAACTCGGCTTGGAAGGTATGTGAGAGGTCCCAGGATGCTTCCCTGGGATGCTGCCCAGGCATGCACGCACCCCCACCACAATCATTCCTCCAATTTTAAAAGAGTAGAACTCCCCCAACAAAAGGAGGCAGAAGGTTTGTTCAACCAGTTGGAAAATCCTGTTTCTCACTCCTAGCCACATACATGCACACAGTGATAGGGTTAATGTGTATGCTTGCTTGAGTGCAAGAAACACCTTGCCCCAACCCACCAAAGAAACCTTCCAAAATAACATGAAGAAAACAACAATCACTCAGAAAAGAAGATGCAATCTCTTCTCTCTGGCTTATTGGGATTTTGGCATAAATTGGGAAAGAACACCTGCACTTACCTATGAGACTCAGTTGATTAATTATTAGCAACCTTGACACCCAAATATGTTGCAAAAAGGGTGTGTGTGTGTGTGTGTGTGTGTGTGTGTGTGTGTGTGTGTGTGTGTGTGTGTTTCTCTTAAGTTGAGCTAAGAGGACTTTAACAGAGGTACAAACTGTGTCAGGTTCTTCAGAAGCTCACAATTTCATCAGTAAAAAGAAACATTAAAAACATGAAAGGACCCAGAACTGGAGTCCTAAAAGCTTCCTGTGTACGATTTCCAGAATTGTAGCACTGCATCTCACAAGTAAATGTTCAAAGAGACATTGAATGGAATTGAAGTGAAGTGGAAGCCAGCAGCATACCAACCCCAAGAGCTGAAGATAAGAAGGTGCACTGGCCCAGAAAACTTCCACAGAGAAGGGGAGCTGACCTTGGACCTCTACAATAATCAGAGTCACAGACTGGTTGATCTTGAAGATATTTAGGCAAATATCTTCTGGGGCATACCACTGTATGTTCTTTAGAACTTTGGTCAAAGAAACTAGACTATTTCACCTCTCACTTGACATCTAAATTGTATCTGACTTGGAATAGCTCAGGTGTAAAATGCTGTGAGCATGATTGATTGGACTTTCAGAATCGGGTGGAAAATGCAGAGGCAGAGTTACAAACACCTTTTGGTTAGAAGACTTCTCAACCAAATTTTTTTGTTGATGCTCAGTAAACAGTTTCCACTGACTAGAGGGATGAACAAGCTGTTTCTTTCAAAATGTAGTTCTAGAGAGAGGTGATAGGCAAGCTGGAAGCTAACTTTTTAAGTATCTCCTTGTATGTGTGACCAGTGAGGTCTCTGGAGACCTCAGAGTTAACCAGAGCATCGATTCAGCCAGAATTGCAGAAAAGCAGGGTTTCCCACCTCACAAGACCTGCTCAGATCAACCTTTTAACAGCAAGTCTGCTTTCTCAATTTCATCAGCTGGGTGGTATCATTAAACATCTCAGATTGGCTAGGAAGTGGACTCTAAAATATTCCCTTTATTCAATCCACATCAATTACTGTATTTGTGAAATGGGAATAACAGAGCTGTTAGGAGGAACAATTATTAAAAGTGATTATGAAGAACTCTGAAATATAAAGTGCTTGTTAAAACCCAGAAGCACTCTATAAACTCTTTCCAATTCCCCCCAGAGTTTAAAACCCCCATTTGTAGAAATATCACAGGCTTGCCTAGACAGCAAGTATTTTGAAGTGTATGCTTCACCATTTAAATCTGTCATCTTGCAAAGTAGCTCATTATTTCAGAAATATGAGCATTTTAAAGGTGCTGCTGCAGTTCTCAATCACATGTTTTCACTGCCTTTATTTGAAATAAGCCACCTTGAAATTGGAATCCACATCTTTGCACGTCAGCCTTAAGTCGCAGTTATATGCATGTGCATGTGTGTACACTTTTAATGTGATGTCTGCTTGAATTATCCCTATTAGAACACTCTTTCCCCCTTAGAATTCCCATTTGGTGGAACAATAAATGGAAGAAATCATTTTCTCTGGTACACTTCATTGGAATGAGCTTTAGTGAGAAGTTAACTCAGCTAATTTGTTTGCTTTGCATAATTATTATAATCAGCCACTAAGTACTACCACTGAGTAAGTACTTATACCCTACAAGAATATCACACCACTCTTTATATGGTCTTCCTTTTAATCCAAATAACCCTCTTACTCTTTTTTTTTTTTTCCTTCCTTGCCTATAATCACAAGACACTGAGAATGGGAGAACTGGGTCCAGTTAAAAAATCAGAAACACCAGTAAATAAACTTTGATTTCCCTGTGAGTGCATGGCAATGAGAAGAATCCATAATGGGAATGTGATATAGACAGGGTATCCAAGGCAATGTGACATCATTTTCAAGTGCTTTGATACTAGACTCAAATCGCCAAAGTGCCAAAAAACACTTTTTCTAAAATGCATTGCACCATCTTCAAACTTTGCCTAATTTCTGAGTCCTAATGTCCACATCTATACAAGGGAGACAATGATAGTTCAGACCCATTTATGCTGTGATATCCAAATGAGTTGAGGGACACACAGGACTTGGTAAAGTGCTTGAATATGTATGAAGTGCTTTGCCACAGTTATCTGGTGCAAGTAGGAATGGTACAGATTGCAGGCAACTGTTGGGAGAAAGCCCTCAGGTCCAGTTTCAGTCTGAAGCCACCTAAAGAATACGAAGCTGTGCTCAGATGTCTGCACCCAACTGCTATCCACATGGAAAGAAGTGAGAAACATGGATGACGATTCAGCACCCAAAAATCCTGAGTCCCCCCAGCTCTACTGTATGCATCTGACTTGACTTTATCTATACACTGTTCTATTGCTTTGCATTGAGTTTTAATTCTAGAAATGTGCAATAGAGAAAATTATCACTTTTATAGGTTACTTGCATAATCAATGGAAAGAATGTGTGTGGGGCTTTGCATACTGAGAGAGTTCTGTAGCCTCCAACCTTATGGTTTTGTCGTTAAATACATATGGCTGTGTCTATGTAACTACGGACCAGATCTATTTTCATGTAATTCAAGTCTGCAACTGGCAACAAACACAGATTCCTAGAGCCAACAGTCTTAAAAGTAGTTATCATAATCTTTGTCTTCTAAGATCAGAGTGTGACACAGAGTAGGTAGGACCTTGACCCAAAAGACCCCTGCCTGCTAGTTTCCCTGCAGAGGTCTGACATGGAGAAGAGAACCCTTCTATGGGTGTGTGTGCCAGCTAGACAGAAACTGCCAAGAGGACTCCCTTGTTGCTATTGGGGCTGAATAGATACTTTAAACAGAGCAGAGCAGTTGAAATGTTGGAGTATCTACACAAGGCATAGCTCCTATTTGCCATTCACTTATCTCGTTGTTGAATGTCCTCTCCAGAATGCATGCCTCTGGCTAGTCCAAGGATGAGTGTTCTGGCTCTGAGGATAAAAAAGAACGAATCCATCATTTTATTCAACCAGTATTTATGAAGTTCCTTCTACGTGTGGGGAGCTTTGCAAGGACACTGGGGACATATATTAGTGAGCAAAATCAAAAGATGCCCTGCCTTAATGTGAACTGTTAATTTGAGAAAGATTTCTTGACTGTCTTAGTCAATGTTTTTGTCATGAGGACTATATCAGAGGAGAAAACACAGTCCAGATTTCAATATTTCTTGAGGCTTATATTTCTGTGGGAGAAATAGATTATAGACTAAACTTGTAATAAAATATTTCATAATGATAATTGTACATCAATTAGAAAGGGTAGTGTATTGTGGTGGTCTGACTCAGGATAAAAAGTCACAGAAAGCTGCTTAGAGGAAACAAAACTCTACTATAGTCTTTAAAGCTAAATAAATCAAAATAAGGGGTAAAGACGAAAATGCTTGAGAAAAAACATGCAAAACCTCTGATATAAGAGCATCACACACTTTCAAAGTCCTGCAAGAAGGCAATGTGGCTGGAGGATGACGAAGGTGAGAATGAGGGAGAGGAAGTCCAGTTAGAATGATTGACTGCCGCTTAAGGCCCTATAAGGCCCCTGAAGGCACACTGAAGGTGATACCGTAGGAATGGAAAATATTGGAGGATATTATAAGGATGATTATACCATCCAATTTATGTTTTGAAAGACAGTTCTACATACTGATTACTTGGAGTGACACTAGGCATGAATGGGACATAGCAAGTTGTGAGAGGAGCCCAAGCTAGGGCCATTGTTGTGTAAAGGATCCTGCAGGAGAGAAAGATACTTTCTTGATTAGTGTAACTGCTGGCAAGACAGCTATGTTCCTGTAAATAATCCGTACCAATGTTCCCTCCAGCAGCTCTACTGAATCCCATTGAAGAAGCTTTGTAAGACATTGGAAATGTATATTAATGAGCAAACCCAAAATACATCATATACATGTATGAAAGTGTCATAATGAGTCCATTACTGTGTAATTATATATAACTAATATATGCTAATTAAAAACCCAAATGAATCAATACTAACTATGACACTGAGGGAAAAATTAGGTGAGAAATTTTTTAGGTGCTAGGAGGTCCTGACTTGATTTTCTGAGTGGTATTAAGAAAGAAAAGAACAACAATGAGAACCGTATTTGTGGTTTCCTCATCCAAGTCAATTTTAATATGGCATTTGCTGAAACAGGTGACTGTGACAGGGACCCAGAGAAAACAAAGGATGAATTTAACCTCTGATTTGAAGCACTTTAGATGTCTGTTAGGTCTCTGCATGGAGGTATCCAAAGAGTATACTAGTGTTTAGAGGGAAGTAACAGACAGATATGAAGATTTGGAAGTGTTAAAGATTGACTGTGCCTCCCAAATTATAATTTTCTATAGTGATCCTAAGAAATTCCAACAGAAATCAATGGTTAAAGCGCTAATCATATATCTCCAAAGGCAACCTTACTTCGAAACAGAGTCACAGAAGGTATAATAAGTTATAGTAAGGTCATGTTGAGGTTGTAGGAGGTTCTAATCTATCCAATATAATGAAGGTCCTTGTAAAAACAGAAGACAAAGACATAGACAGATGAGGATAGAATACAGTTTGATGAGGAAAGCCAGGCTTGAGCCACTGCTGCTGCAGGCCAGGCAGTTCCTGGAGCTACCAAAGGTTGACATAGCCAGGACGGATCCTCCCCATGGGACGTCAGCACATCCTAGCAGATAACAGGATTTAAAATGGCCAGAGTGTGGGAGAATAAATATGTTCCTGTTGTTTTAAGTGACAATGTTTGCTGAAATTTACTAAAGCATTCTTAAGAAACTATGACAGGAAGTCATTGGCTAATTGATGGTCACTAAAACCAATGTGGAGGCATAATCACTCACAGAGACAACACAGAGCAGTGTGGGGGGGGGGATGCAAATAGGAGAAGCATTAAGATTTATAGTCCTGGTTGAAGAGCATGAAATAACAAAGGCAACGAGAAAGAGCCAGTGATTTCCTAAAGATGCTTGCATGGTTTGGCAAATGACGTTACAGGGGTTCAACAGCATGGTCTTCAAATCTCTGAACACTACAGCCAGCAGAAGAATAGAAGGCCACATCTACTACCAACAAATTTAAAAATAGGGTGGTATGTATCAAAGTTTCAAACCCAGTGTTAGCTTGGGGAATAAACATTTTTGCCATTTTATTAGAAATGAAAAAATATAAATTATTATCACTGGTTATTAAATTGAGAATACCTGCAGGCAAAAAAAAAAAAAAAAAAAGGTTATCAGCCCTTTCAAATTAGAAATAGTCTCAAATTAAAATAAAGAAAGAGCACATGCTCTGGGCTTACTTCTACAGATTTCTGGCTTATTTTATCCAGAGGAGAACCCAAATAACGGTATTTTTAAAACTTCCTTGGGGGATTTCAGTATATGGCAAAGAATAAGACCCAGAAGAAGAAAGCTGTGTCCCAAGTTCAATGCCTCATCTTCAGTTTCTCATCAGCAGATTAGCTCTTTAATCTGTTTATGGCCATGGTGAGCCGACCCTCTTTCCTCTTCTCATAGTAAATCCAGGCTGGATGTGTGCACATCCGTACCATTTGTATGCCTGCTTGCTTATGTGATTATGTCTGCTTACAAGTGTATGTTGTATGGGTTCATTCATCTATTGATTTATTCAGCAAACATTCATTAAGCATCTATAGGATCCTGGTATTTGGCAAAGCATTAAAAATGAGATTTAAGCCTTCGCTCCATGAAACTCAGTCTAGGGTGGGAGAGATGAAAGCAGACTGTGATAATATATGATGGTAAGTCTCTAATCAGGAATAAGCACAGGGTGTTATGGAAATGCTGAGGTTCTAAATCTGCTAAGAGGGTCAAGGAAGGATTAATAGATAAAGCAGTGTATGAAGGTTTGTTTGGGGTTTTTTTTAATTCAAAAACAGGTAGTTGGATACAAAGAAAAAGGACTTGTAGCAGAGAAAACTTCATGAACAAAGCTGTTGCTGTTTATATGTAGCCTTTTTGAGGACTACACATCATGCTTGCTCCATGGTTAGGGCTCGATATAACCAGATCCCACTGTCTCACAGGGTGCATGTGGGAAATGAGCCTATTTTGGTGTACAGAAGTACAGTCATGAATTACTTTCCTTCCCATTGAAGGGAGCTGGGGTTTCATTTTCTGGACTGGTGTTCTTGAAACTTGGGAAGTGCCTCGGTCTACTCTGGCTGCAATAGAACACGCTACAAATTGTATGTTAACCAAAAGGCATTTATTCCTCATAATTCTGAGGGAACTTGAAGTCCATAAACAAGGTCCTTATCTATTCTGCTCCATGTGAAGTTACTCTTCCTGGAACACAGGTATCCAGCCAACATCTAGCTATATACTTCTGAAAGAAAAAGACAAAGAATTTTAGTCTTTTCATATTATTTGGACACTAGTCTCCTTGTGGGATCTCTACCATCATGACTTCATTTAAATCTACTATCCTCCCAAAGATGTCTTCTCGAAATGTCATCACATTAAAATCTATGAAATATATAGTCATTATATAACCAAAGTAGGACTCATATTCCTGCCTCAATATCCTGAGTTCCTAGAACTATAAGCATGTATCACCACACCTAGGTCAACATATACATTTTGAGGAAACATACATTTTGAAGAGACATAAACAAATAAGCTATAAGTGTACATCAAATTCTATTGTATGTTAGGCATATATACAAATTCACAGTCAGTTGTTACAATATGAAGCCTGAGACTGCATTTTAACAAGCTCATAAGTGATGCAGGCACTGCTAGTTAGCAGAATCCACAACCATAGGAGGGCAGTAACACCAGAAAATTCAGAATTCTTCTAAATCTTTTTAAGTCTTCAAAATGGAAAAACTAAAAAAATATAGGAACTCAGAATATATTTAGTGAAAGCCTAGTTCTTAAGATTTGATTTATTTTTGTTTTATATTTATGATTATTTACCTGAATGTATGTCTGTGCACCATGTGTGTGCTGTACCCACAAAAGCCAGAAGACGGCATCAGATCCCCCTGGCACAGGAGTTACAGAGAGTTGTGAGATGCCAGGTAGGTGCTGGGAATCAGACGATGGTCCTCTAGAAGACCAGCCAGTACTCTTAACTACTGAAAAGCGTACTACTTAATAATATACCATATTCATTGATATATTTTTGCTTAAGCACTTAAACATGAATTATGAACATAATGACATTTTACTACCAAATGCTTTTAAAATGGGAAATTTTTCCTAAAGAGCCACAGGGCCATTGCTGTCTTCAGCAAAATATACCCAAATAGTGGGATTGATAGGTGTTCTAGAAAGGAAATCCTGCGTGGAAAGTGAGAAGAGGCAGAGAGCTACAGATGTTTGTGTGTGGGAATATGCACGTAGGGGAATGTAAATGCACTCACCTGTTCATGTATGTTCACAGATTTACTGTTTCTGTGTGTTTGTATGGATTAAAGCACACTGCTGCCTCCCAATTATCCAAACTCTCAGCTGACAGCTGTTTTCTTTGAGCAGCTGGCTCCTAAGGATGTGATATCTGCTGCTTCCCCACTTGATGGGGAACTGTTTGAACTCTGGAATGAAATTCAAAGCCACCCCTGACAGAGCATCCTCTGAGTACTCAATGCATTCTAACCTCAATGTGAAGATAAGGTAAATAAATAAATAAATAAAGAGACACAATGGAGTTAGGACCTAAAACCCCAAAAGCAATAGTGATCTAGTCAGTCCCCAAGGAGCTAGCCCAATAAGAGCATCTGCAAATGAGTCACCTGGTAGGACAAACAAGCACATGGCTCAGACAGATCTTGCCTGGTAGATTGATACATCCATACTTTCTTGGGGGTCATGGCAGCAATTGAGTTGCTTGAGGCTGTGCAGAGAAAGAGCAGCATAAAATCAGGAATAACGTATACATAGCCATATCCAATATCCAGCCTTTCCCAAAGTATGCAGAGAACCACCTAGTCTTCTTTAGTAATCCTTAGAAGTGGCTGTAGTCCCAGAGAAGAAATCTAGGAGTTAAAATGTGTTACTTATATATTGTTTAAGTGAGACTGACTCTGAAAGGTGGAAATTATATCGACATGCCACATAGTAGCATATTGTAGGTAGAGTCCTGGGTGAGGACTTAGAGGAGCCTACTTTTGATGGCTTCAAGGCCAGTTCTCTGCAGAATTCTATATGGGCCCACTATCCAACATGCAGTGGTCTTATGTGTGATTAAATATAGCCTTGCAAGCAAGATGGGCATGTGTTCAAGTTTCACTTTGCCATTTCTAGGTAAGAGACTTTGCAAACCACTTGCATGAGTTACTTTTTGTTGCTAGAAAAGAGAGCTAGAGAGGGAGATAGAGTGAGATAGAGAGAGAGAGAGAGAGAGAGAGAGAGAGAGAGAGAGAGAGAGAGAGAGAAAACCAAAAGCAATTTACATAAGGAAGAGTTTATATTGGTATACAGTAACAGAAGGAGAGTCCATAATAATTGGGGAGCAGTAGGAGGCAAGACTAGGAAGCTGAGAGATCACATCTCTAAACACATATACAAAGAAAGAAAACAAGCTGACTGGTGGTGGGAATTTGCTACAAACCTTCAAAGTCTACCTGCCATGGTGTACTCCTTCCAGTAAGCTTCCACCTCCTAACCATTCATCACCTCCTCAAATAGCACTGCCAACTGAGGACCAAGTATTCAAATACATAAGCTTATGAAAGATATTTCCCTTTCAAACCATCACAACCTTCAATCTTCAAATCACATTTGCCTACTGGGGGACTCATCAATAGTTTCATAAACGATGTATTGTCCTGTTTACAAAATCAGCAATATTTTTGGGGAGTTCACTTATTCATTGAAAAGTTCATTTCATCTTCCATGGAGGGAATCCAAAGGAAGGATGATATAAAACAGAGCTTCTAACCTTTCCCTTTTTGAGCCAGAATGACTCCTCTTTTGCCTAATATATTATGCACTAGAATTGGTACAACACACACACACACACACACACACACACACACACACACACACACACACATATGTACATATATATGTATATGACATCTTATATATTCTTTTAAGTTCCTATTTTAGGGTGAGATAGAAGAGACATAGTACCTGGACTGATAACTTACTGCAATTTCTTCATGTAGCCTATGGTCTTGAAACAGTCATAAAGACTTGCTCCTCCTAACTGTTGGGAAGCTCAGCTGAATGGTCTCCATTAAGCCCTGAGCCTTGTGAACTGCCACTCATAAAAATCCTCACAGCTTTTATACACCCTGAATCTCTACAGGCTCCAGCCACATCCCTCTTTCACTATGCAAGAGAGCCAACTCATAAGCCCCAGGAAGCTAGGATGCAGGGAGTCTAGCATTATTCCCTGTGAGGACTGTGCAGGGGAGAAGTTATGGAAAGGAGGGAAAAGGAGGATGTGGGTGGCCCTTATGATGCTATTACTCTACAACAGACCATTCCCTATTCCAAGGCCAAGCTGAAATGGTGCTGCATGGATGCCATTGTCCATGTACCCTGCTTCCCCCTTAACAGCTATGGCCATTTGTAGAAATCTCTGCTTTCTACTCTTCAGTGTGTGCCCTCATGAGTTGGGAGGAGGACCATTTAATATACCTTTTTTCACTTTTATTATAGGAACAATTCAGGGATGTTGGCCCAGGTTAGATAGGCTACCAAAACAACTATTGATCAGTTTATTTGAGCACAAAACACGGGCATTATTAAAGGAGCTACATGAGAAGTAATTGCATCCATGGAGGATTTCATGTTCTTTCAATTTAACCATGACTGGACCCAGAGACTAGCCTGTTTGATCATTATAATAACAAGACACTTGGCTTCTTACTTGAAATGGATTTTGAATCTGGGCATACAGACATACATCTTGAAAAGTTTAACTTTCACAAGTTGAAAACACTAGAAATATTCTTTTTAAAACATATACGTACCCTTGAAATTATTCATGAGAGCTACACTTTATATCTGCGATGGAGCTGTGATGTGTAAGGAAGATTATTCTCTATAGAAATGTCATGATGGGTCCCCTTCTATGTGTCAGCGTAGTGCTCAAGCTTGGGCCTTAAAACCTTCTAATTCCTAGCTATAGTATCAAAAGTGCTGGGTTCGCTGTTATATTCTTACTGGATAATTGCATTTGCTGCCATTGGGAACTGTAGAAGTCAGAGCAAGAACATTCTCAGATGGGGGCAGATTTTTGACCCAAAGCTTATGCATGAGGCATTTAGAATACAGTGAGCAGGTCATTTACAGATGACTATTTCTGGGAACACTCAGTGACCTCGAGGCAAAGAGACTTCAGATTTAGTTCTATATCTCAATTTTAACCTGGGGTAAAAGATTAACTCAATGGAAATAGGTACAAAATTCTTAAGACCATATATATATTGAAAGTCAGAAATACGCTTAATAGAAATACTAAAAATCTTTTCGTTAACATCAGAAACAGTACAGTAATGTTCATCATTTCCATACTTATCTTTAAACAAGTGTAAAACTGTGCAATTAGTGGGATGGGGTGTGTATGATACAATTGCTGTGTGAGAGAGAAATCAAGAAGCATTCCCATTATTTTTTGAGTGACACTTGTTATTTCACAAAACTCAAGACAATTTAGATGAAGTGTATTAAAAAGCAAGGCATTTTAACAAATTTGTGAAGTTAGCAGTAAAATATAGTTTTCTTTATTAAAAAATAATGCTTTCATCTGAAGACACATGGATGAAAAAGTCAAAATTAAAATTTCAAATCCACCAAAGAAAACACTTTAAAATCAGCCAGTTATATAATCCATAAGAAGTTAAATTTAAAATGATGAGAAATGTGGTGTAATGGGTTGTAATCTCATGCCATGTTCCACACATGTCAAGTGAGGGCTCAGTTATAAAGACTGCACAAAATCTCCCCAAATTAATATTTAACATTTACATGATTCAAATAAACATACCAAGGGCCTCTTTTCAATATGGATATTTATGCTAAAATTTTTCTACAAGAATATATATGTATGTGTATATATGCAGGTATACATATATAATCATATGTATAATTGTAGATAATGCTGTAAAGCTCAACAAAGACTTAAACCTCGACAAATTATATTAAGAATATATAAGTATATATATATATATATATATATATATATATATATGCAATAAAAATTAGTGTAAAAAGAGTCCATGAATTTGAAATAGAACATAGTGGGTACATAGGACAGTTTGGTGGGAAGGAAGGGAAGGAAGAAATGTTGGAATAATGTTACAATTTCAAAAATAAAATAAAATTGTGAAGTAAAAGTTAAAATGGTTTAGTACCATATTATATTAAAGTTAATTCATGAGAAATTACTTTGAAATAAGTGGGTATTTCTTTAAGGGGAAGAATCAATGTTTTATGTCCTATATTTAATTCTTCATGTTACCCAGTTAATAACCAATAAAATTATATAAGAAATATATATGCATAATATGAACATAGATAACTATCAAAATTCTAAAGTCATAGATGTTTTTGTATGAAAGCAGAAGCTAAATGGTAAAATATTGATCAATATTAATACTTAAAATTTAAAGTTCCTCTATTGTCATACAAAATGAGTCAAAAGGAAGAACTGAGTAAATTCCCATACATTACAGAACAGAACATTTCCTTACTATAAAAGAAATTCAGAACAATTAAGTATGAAGTAGATAAGAGCTCTAGACAACTGATATAAATGTCTATAAAGATACAAAAACAACAGATAAAGACAGACAAGAATGGTCAGCTAAATTCACAGTCATGTAAAACAAAGCAAGATATCATTTTTCATTTATTAGATAAATATAAATTATTATAATCAATTTTAGAGATCAATTTAGGCAAATGTAGCAGGGTAAAGGACACTAGTGCCTGAGTATGTGAATGGGGTATCTGGGGGAGGGAGCACACACTCAGGGTAATTTGGGAGTGAGCACACACTCATTCCCCAGAAAATACTTAACTTACACAAGACATTGCTACCTGGAATCTCACTTCACCAAGGTAGATGGGAGGGATAGCATTTGCTTGATATTTTGAACCACTCCTTTCCCAACTTCCATGTTGCTTAAAAGAAAATAATGCCCTCGATCCTTCCCCCAACTCTTCCATAAGATTCCTTGAGCTCTGTCCAATATTTATCTGTGGGTGTCTGTACCCTTCAGTCAGCTGTTGGGTGGAGCCTCTCACAGGACAGCCAGCTAGACTCCTGTCTGCAAGCATAACAGAGTGTCATTAATAGTGGAATGGATTGGTGCTTGCTCATGGGCTCTCCTTATTGTTTGGTTACTTTGGGTCTATTGATTATTGTGGGGCAGTGGTCTGTGGCAGGCAATCTGACGCCCAGTTGAGCACAGGCTGAATATTCTGGGAGACCCAGTGGAATATCCACGAGCAGTGAAATTTCCACGAGGGACCGGATTATGTTTTTGGCCAATGCTCCTGGAAAACTCCTGTAAAAACAGTCACAGCCTTTACAACTCCTATATATAGAGAGGCCTGGCATGTGAGATTTGTCACATAGAGAGCAACTCTGAGTCCTCCCACAAGCAAATGAGGCACTACAAAGTCCCCAGACCAAGCCAATGGAAAGTATCGGTTGCCAAACCCCTGACCCCTCCCAAACAGTATATTAGACCGTCCTGACCTGTGTAGCCTCCCTGCTCTACCTGCCTGCCCTGCCTGCTTCCACCTGTGCCCGCTGACCACCATCCAGAAGGAATAAAGGTGCAAAAACTGCTCCAGTGTCTGAGAGTTTCTGTCCAAAGAGCTGTAACACTTTGGGCCCAGGAAGAGATCTGCTCTCTGGGCCGAGCGTTGGGGCGTGCACCGACAGCAGCTGCGGGTCTCGTGGGGATCGCACTGCCACCAGGACCTGACTCGGCATGGGGCAGCGAGTGCCGAGTGCAGCGTCTTGGTGTGCAGCCCAGGCAGCCATAGCAGAGACTGGGACCAGGAGACTCAGTCCCCACTCACGCTCCCTCCCCTGCCAGAACCCTTACATTCAGCTGGGCCAGAGAACCCCAAGGAAGGCTCCCTGGCACACAGCCCAACAACTGGCTCAACCAATGTGGGGCTTGAACAGCGACCTGACTGCACTGAACGGATACCACAGAAGGGTAAGCCTCCCAAAATCAGACCTGTCCTTTCCTGCTGTGCTTTCAGTTGGTGCCATCACGTGAATTTAGATAAGCTAGAGGAGCAATTGAAGTCTTCTGGCCAGAGCTACTCTCTGGTGTTGGCTAAAGGTTCTTCTAGCCTCTGTCCGGATTCCGACAGCCCAAATGGGTAGTGGCAAAGACTCTACCTAACTTCTCTTAAAAACAAGAAAAACTGGTAATGCAGCAACCAGTTAAAGGCCACAGGGCAGTTGCCAGATCTCAAATATGCGGAAAGGCTTAGCATTTTGGGCCTCTGTGGAATCCCCTAAAGCCAATAGGTCAAGGGAACGTTCCCATTGGACAAAGCATTTCTCCTCTTTTCTGTCTTGGGCAGCTCACAATCACACAAAAAATCTCCCTAGGCCAGGGAAATTCGTGCCCGTCTAAAATCCCACGGAATAAAAGTAGCCAAAAAACAATGCTCCTGGTTTTGGGAAGAAGTCCTTAAGATAGTGCCAAGATTGGCCAATGATAACATTTATAGCTCGGACTCATGGGCCCCGAGTAGCTTCTCTCACCAAAAGCAGAGATAACCAAGAAGGAAAAACACCCTCCTGTGATTTTCTGCCAATCTTAGCAGTGATTCGGCAATGCATAGGTCTATCACCTAAAAACTGATAGCAACACAGCTCCTGAGCCTCCTCTATCAGATGAACCCAAGAATCAAGGACCTAAGTTGCACCCTATCTCGGATCCCGAAGCTCTTACCCAACTGATAAGGGAAATAAACTCCATTTACCCACCCCTCCCCCCTTATGCCCTGGAGGAAACAATAAACAAACCTTCTGTTCCTCTAGCTCCTCCCTCTCCCACTCAAGGGCAAGGCTCCATTAACAAAACAAAGGAGCTTCTGCCTGCCTCTCTCCCTACCGCACCTCCCCCCACCCAACCTGAGAGAGATTTACCTCCTCCCCCTTCTACCACCCAACAGCTTTGTAATCTCTCTTGCAAAAACTAACCACGCCTCCCATGCTACTTAGCAGTCTGATACGGAGCTAGAAATCCATAATGCTCAAGCATTCCCAGTTAATATCAACCCCAGTTGAGATAAACCACTCAATTGGTACCCACTCCAAGCCTCAGACTTAAAAGAACTCAGGCAGGCAGTGAAGGAAGAGGGCATCCTCGCACCGTGGACAAAATTTCTCCTACAGAGTCATGTTGCCAACTTAAACACCCCCCAAGACTGGAGGGATATTTGCAGTTCTTCCCTTCCTGGCCCAATGTTTTTGGAGTGGCAAGCCTTATTTAGAGATGAATGCCATCAACAAGTGAGGCAAAACCAGGACAGAGGCGACACCCCATGGGGTTTTAATGAACTCTTTGGCCAGAAAGAGTTTTCTACTGGTGCTAGGCTGACTAATCAGCCTGCAGGTTATTACAAGCAAGTTAAATTATGCGAGATGCAGGCCTGGGAAAGACTGACCCCGCCCTCAGGGTCACAAGATCCTGCCTCCTTCCTGCTCTCTCTCCATCAAAAGCCGGAAGAACCTTTATCTGATTTTATTCTTAGAACAAAAATGAGTCTAGAAAGAAAAAACCCTAACCCCTCGGCCAGAGAGCTCCTTCCCAAAACAACTGTATGGGAAGGCATGACTTCTGAATCCAGGCTGGCTTGCCAGGGTCTCCAGGAGGAGCATTACAATAGGTGGATTGTGGCTACTCAAGATATAGGGACAGCATCACACCAGACAGCATCTATGGCTCAGGCATTTGTAGCAGCAGTAAAAACAGAAGGAATCTGCTTCAATTGTGGAGAGGCAGGGCATTGGAAGAATGAATGCCCACAGAACTCTTCCCCCATAACAGACTCTAACCCCCCTAAGTATATCTGTCCCCACTGCAGAAAAGGTCTCCACTGGAGGAGACACTGTACTGCTACACATGATAAGGATGGTAAGCCACTAAAGCCTTTAAACTCCAGACGGGGCAGCCCTCAGCCCCAACAGTAAGAGGGACAGATACTCCCATAAAAGCCTTGTGGGTGTCCAGCATTTCAGAAGGCTCCCATCCAAAACTAACCATTAAAATAAATAATAAACCATTCAAATGTCTTATTGATACGGGAGCAGACAGGACAATTTTAAGACAGCAAGAGATCCCACATGACTGGCAACTAATCCCTGGGCCCCAGCTCCTAGGCGTAGGGGGTACCTCCCATGCATTTATCACCAAACAGGCCTACAGGTGGGAAGATCCGGATGGGGCTACACCCCCTGGTGGCTCAGGTGACTACCAATCTCCTAGGGAAAGATATCTTACAGGCCTTAGAGGTGGTTCTTGCTACCCAACCAGAAAGAGATCACATTACAATAGGGGATATTACCTATAAAGAAAATAATACCCAAGGAGATCCTAAATACCCTCCTCCAAATCACCCCCAATTCTAGGGGCCACTGTTAAATTTAATACTCCCTGCCTCGATTGGCTCTCCAATGAAGCTGTCTGGATCCCACAGTGGCCTCTATCAAGAGAGAAGCTTAGAGACCTCACACAGCTGGTAGAAGAACAGCTATTGCTACAGCACATCTGCCCCTCCTGCAGTCCATGGAACACCCCTGTATTTGCTATAAAAAAGAACTCAGGGGGATGGAGATTATTACAAGATTTGAGGGCAATTAACAAAACCATGCAAGTCTGGGGCTCCCCACAAAGAGGGCTACCCCACATCTCAGCCATTCCTGCCAATGTACCCTTATTGGCAATAGACATAAAAGATTGTTTTTTCTCCATCCCTCTCCATCCCAGAGACTGTGAACGTTTTGCATTCTCAGTACCCCCCCATTAACAATTCCGGCCCAGCCTCACAATACAAATGGACTGTCCTCCCACAGGGAATGGCTAACAGTCCAACCATTTGT
Organism: Uromys caudimaculatus; assembly: GCA_028551405.1. Lineage (NCBI taxonomy): Eukaryota > Metazoa > Chordata > Mammalia > Rodentia > Muridae > Uromys > Uromys caudimaculatus. Next base: position 26,059,058 of record CM052705.1, read on the forward strand.
CAGGAGGCTGTAGCCACTGCATTAAAACCCCATTTAAAAAGGGGACTCAATATTTATCATTACATGGATGACATATTGGTTTGGAGAGACCCTTCTACCTCCTCTTCCCAACTTAAGGACCAGCTAATACCTTTTCTATCTGCCCTAGGATTCAAAATAGCCCCTCATAAAATCCAACTAATTCTGCCCATTGCATTTTTAGGAACAGAGATCTCCATTACCTTAATATACCCCCTCAAACACACCCTTTCCTTCCCTCAAAAATTAACTCTTGCCTCTCTCCATATAAAAACTGATAATGGCCCCGCCTTCACCAGCTTTCAATTCAAAACCTTCTGTAGACGCTGGGAAATTGCCCATCATACAGGAATTCCCCACAACCCTCAGGGCCAAGGAATAATATGACCAGGAGTGGTATAGCTGGATCTTGAGGTAGAACTTAGTCTCAATTTTCTGAGAAACTGCCAAAATGATTTCCATAGTGGTTGTACAAGTTTGAACTCCCACCAGCAATGGACTAGTGTTCCCCTTGTTCCACATCCTCGCTAGCATGTGCTGTCACTTGAATTGTTGAACTTAGCCATTCTGATGGGTAAAAGGTAGAATCTTAGAGTCATTCTGATTTGCATTTTCCTGATGACTAAGGATGATGAACATTTCTTTAAGTGTTTCTCGGCCATTAGAGATTCCTTTGTTGAGAAATCTCTGTTTAGTTCTGTAACCCATTTTTTAATTGAGTTATTTGGGTTGTTGGTGTCCGATTTCTTGAGCTCTTTATATGTTTTGGATATTAACCCTCGATCAGATGTAGAGTTGGGAAGATCTTTTCCCAATCTGGCGACTGTTTTGTCTTACTGACAGTGTCCTTTGTCTGCTAGAAGCTTTTCAGTTTCATGAGGTCCCATTTATTAATTGTTGATCTCAGTACCTGAGCTATGGATCTTATGTTCAGGAAGTTTGTTCAGGGGATTTGCATGTGACTTACCATAAGCAGAGAACATGGAGCTACTGCAGACATGGATTGATGTCACCATTTTCAAGGTTTACACAAAAGCACATCATAATGGTTGTCCCATTTACCTAATTATTCCAGTAATTAAAACTTTCTAAATTTTTGCTAATTTTGACTTGTATGATGAATATTCCATGTTCATCTCTTTCATTGTCTTTTTAATATATTCTGAGAAGTAAGCACATATGCCAGAAAGAATATATAGTGTTATATTCTTTTTTTATATTATATTTAGTTAATATCAGAAGTGGAAACTTAAAGGTTCTTTGGAAAGTCAGTTGTGTTGGATGTTGTTTTGCTGGGTCAAACACATGAAGAAGTGTTTTCCTGAAGTGAACACAGGTGAAAGACTAAGGCAGACTCGTGAAGGAACAATTAGCTGAAGTAGACACATGTGAAAGGATGTTCTGCCATAGCAAACACATGAAAGGACACATGATGAAGGCTTATTTGCTAACAACACATGTATTGGTCTGCCTTACATTGTGTAGTTGAGCTGCATTTGTTAGGACTCCATAGAGAGAAATTCACCAGAAAACCTTCAGGTGATATACTGAAGTTTCTTGCTGCTTCCATAGACTCAGGCTGATTGGCAGAGTGATGTCAGCTGAGAGAGCCCCACCTGCTTAGGCAAGACCTGTGGAGGACATGTGATGTTTGGAGGGTATAAATAGAACTCAAGGGACAATGATAGAGGCAGAGCTTGGCTTGCTTATAGAGCTAGCTGTGCAATGCTTGTGGGTCTCACATCTTCACTGAGACACAGCTGAGAACTTTTCCAGGCATTCCTGCTGGCCCTAGCCCCTCCTATTGACTGGGACTAAGGCTGAGTTCTTGCTATTTCTGCTAGGTCATGCCACCACTGCTGATTCCTGTTTGCTATCCTGACTCTATCTAACTGAACTGCTGGTGTATCTGTGAAGTATTTATCAGTGGATCTAGCTTCTGCTCTAACCTGTGAGCTGAACTTCTGATTTCCAGACAACACAGACAGGAGTTGTTCCAAAGAACCTTACTAAACAGGTCCACTTCCCCTGTATCCTCACTTTTCCACTGCCTCTGGTGGTTGGTATGCTACAAGGAAGGTTAAAGTGTCTAAGAATCATCATTAAAAATAAGGTTGGAAAAAATAACGTTCTCTCTCTCTCTCTCTCTCTCTCTCTCTCTCTCTCTCTCTCTGTATGTGTGTGTGTTCGTATGTGTGTGTGTACATGCACATGCCAATTCATGTGCACACACTTTCCATGGAGCACATGCAGAGATAATAGGGACAACCTCTGGATATCATGTCTTTTTTCTACATACAATGCAAGTTCTAAGAGTCGCAGGAATTGAACTCCAGTTGTCAAGCAGAAGAACAAGCATCCTTATATACTCAGACATCTCACTAGCCAGGAAAACTATCTATCTATCTATCTATCTATCTATCTATCTATCTATCTATCTATCTATCTATCTATTATCTATCTACCTACCTACCATCTATCTATTTATCTATCTATCTATCTATCTATCTATCTATCTATCTATCTATCTTAGAGACAGTGTCTATCTATGTAACTTTATCTGACTCAGAGCTTGCTATATACATCAGACTGGATTTGAATGCAGAGACATCCCATGTGCCTTTGCCTCCTGAGTACCAGGATTAAAGGCACGTGACCCTATGCCTAGTAATTAATTTTAATCTTGATATGGTGTTTAAAACCTAAAATAGCAACAGAAGCCCTTTTGTGCCAAGGGCCATGCAGGAAGAATGACAAATGGCTTTAGAACTCACAGAATGCAGCCTAGAGGTTATCACAGCCACGTGGGTAGGCCTCAGTGGGGCACTGCCCTGAGGACCATGTGTCCTGAGAACTTTATGCTGTTATGGAGTTCTGCTTGCTGCCCTCACATCTCTCTTAATAAAAGAGCTATATGAAAACTTAAAGGGGGCTTCCAGCCCCTCATTGGACAGTATCACTGGCATTCACAGTACTAATGCTTGCTCTCTTTCAGTCATGGCTGCTGGAGCAGATTAATGATTCTATCACCACCCTAGAGAAGAATTTAGGGATGTAGATTGTCAACAATGACCACCACCTTAGAAAACATTTGGAAAAATAAAGTTGTTAGTGAAGCTAGGTTGAGATGTTTTTACTCCTGGCTCTGATGTGGAAAATCTTAGAAAACAATATGATGTTCGTATTAGTTAAGTTAGGGACACTTTATGGTCAGGGAACAAGAATGGCAACACTGTGGCTGACATGATTCTCACCAAGGCTGGACTGGTGATGGTTGATTTTTTTTAATGCCTTTATTTTTTTTAAGATTTATTTATTTATTATATGTAGGTACACTGTAGCTGTCTTTAGACATTTTTTTCTTCTCGCTTCAGCCCTACTCACTGTAGCTGTCTTCAGACACCCCAAAAGAGGGCGTCAGATCTCATTACTGATGTTTGTGGGCCATGATGTGGTTGCTGGGATTTGAACTCATGACCTTCAGAAGAGCAGTCGGGGCTCTTGACTGCTGAGCCATCTCTCCAGCCCCCGATAATTGATTTCTTATACCCATTTTTTGCCCTCAGCTCCCTCATATGATTTATTAAGAATTACTGAAGATATACATTTTGAGGATTTAAAGTAGATATGACTGATTTTTATACAAAAGTTTAGATTTGTGATTCTTTTAAGAGTCTTACAAGATTACTTTTAAAGATAAATAATAAAATAATTACTTCTTTCTTTGTAACCACAAATTGCTGCCTGCCAGTGAGAGAAACTGGCTGAGAAAACGACCTTGCTTGCTCACACTTTGTTAATCTAGAACAAGTTGCTTGGTTATGAATGTACGTGGTTATTTTTTTTTAAAGAATAATTTGTTTTCTTTACCTGTACTACACAATGTTATTTCATGTAAAGTTATTGGAATATACACTGTTTTTTCATAACCATCACTAGAAGAAAACTAAAATGTAATCAAATTATAGTTGTATACTGCTTGAAAGATTTTGCTGGGATGTATAAGTTATGGAAGGAAGAATAAGATATGGTGTGGCTGGAGCACTGTTTCTCCCAACTATCAAGTGTATGTGTGTGTGTGTGTGTGTGTGTGTGTGTGTGTGTGTGTGTGTGTGTGTGTGTGTAAATTTTCTCTCTTTCTTTTTCTTGCTGTCCCTAAAGACTCAAAGGAGTTCACAGTTTTTCTACTGGCCATAAGGAGTGCCAGCCCCAGTAAATTAAGTTTTGTTCCCTCAGAAAAAAAAGTCTGCTGAGTAACTTCTCTAATCACAGGCTCCCTTTGGCAGCAGCTCCGGTAGGTATCCGGATCCACCCCAGTCAATGGCTCTAAGCACTGGCCTCCGACAGTTGCCTGACTCCGTTTATCCACCACATGGGTGCCATAGCCAGAGGCATTGGCACTTCAGCACTCATACTTCATCATACAGTCATGATCTCTCATGAAGACTTAGCTGTTTATCTTTTTCCTGATGATTTCACATATAATCATTATGGTCTAAATTCAAATATCTGTGCATAGCTATATCTGAGGGCTTTCAATCCTGGTCTTTCTGCTCATTTTTACAATGCCATCTTCCCAATTTGATTATTGTAACTTGAGACATTTTAATTTCTGACAAGGCCCTGTTCTCCTTTCTATATTCTTCCAAAAGTGCTGACTATCTCTCACCTCATTAAGTTTCCTGATCAACTTTAAACATAATCTTATAACAGCTTAAACAGATACGTTTTTCCCTCTTTATTTTTATTTTATGTGTATAGGTGTTTTGCCTGTATGTAGATGGTTCATGTGTTTGCAGTACTTACTGAGACAAGAAGAGGACTTTGGATTTCCTTCGGACTGGAATTACAGATGGTTGTGAGCTGCCAGCCTGCGGGGGAATGGAACCTGGGTCCACTGGATGAGCAGTAAGTGCTTTTAACCACTGAGCCATCTCGCCCCAGATTTGGCTTCAGGGCATTGTCTCTGTTCATAATTAAGTCCTTTTTTTAGTTTCAGTACAGTTTCATAGGTGGCCTTGCCTGACTTCCTTGTTCTGAGTTTATTCTTATGATTTGATATAGGCTGCTATGGTTTATTTGTATGAGAGCAAATCTCTTATTGCTTTGCTATATTAATTGGTTTTTTAATTTTAATCTGGCCACCCTTTGAACTCCTGCTGGTTCTAAATGGTCTAATCTCCACCTCCAGTGGATTAATTTTACTTTTTAGGTAGACCTTACCTTCTTTAAGTAATATTGAATTTTTGTTACTTCATAGAAAAACATGCTTTCAAATTACTAAATGATTTTCCTTTTAAGTATATATGTGATTTATATGAACTCCTTTTAATTGGAAGGGGTCCTTAATTAAGTATCATATATATATGTATATGTATATGTATATATATATACATATATATATATATACATATATATATATATATATATGGATATTTACTGGATTGAGTTCACAGAACAAATTGTGAGTACTGAGTAGTCTGAGAACAGCCATTAGAAAGAGTTGTGATTGACCACAACATTGTGTCTCCTATTACAACATCTTCCTTTTTTTATAAAATATTGGTATTCATTTTTCTTTTTAAACTCCATCCCTTATTTTTATATATTCGATATATTTATATATTTTTATATATTTTATATATATTTTATATATTTTATACATCCCTTATTTTATATATGTCATTTATCAGATATAACTTCTTTATGATCAATATTTATCAATAGTTTTTAAAAAGCCCTCCTTTGTCCTATTTAATGCTATTTTCAACCTTTAAAATTTACTTACTTTAAGGCATATTCATACCTTGTAGTTGTTTTTGGTTTGTTAAGTTACTATAACTTTTTGTTTTTCTAATTTAAAAAGTTTATGGTATAGTTTCATCATATCATTTTGTCTCCCCAAGCGGCTCTTAGATCCTCCCCACCTCCCTATGCACCCAAATTAATCATTAGATACATGACTGTAAATTCTAATTTTGACCTGGGAAGGCATTTCATTTTTGTATCATGTGGGTTAGCTTCCGGGATGTAGTTTTCCAAGCCCCCCTTCTTCCTACAGTCACCCTCTCATTCACTGCTTTGACAAATCCATCCTCATTTGTCTGCCCTTAGAGCAGTGGTTCTCATCCTGTGGGTTGTGACCCCTTTGAGGCTCAATCAACCCTTTCACAGGGGTTGGATATCAGATGTTCTGCATATCAGATGTTTATATTACATTTCATAACAATAGCAAAATTAATTATGAAGTATCAAGAAAAATAATTTTAATGTTGGGGGTCACTACAATGTAAGGAATTATATTAAATGGTCACAGCATTAGGAAGGTTGAAAATCACTGGTTTAGATGCTCTGAAGCTCCCCCTTGAGTTTTCTATTCTTTTTTGTTCATTTTTAAATGTTATTTTTTTTCTTTTTAGTAGTCACTACTTTGTTATATTTTCTATTTAGTGATTTAAGAAGTTTTATTCCTTTGCATTTCATTAGTCTTCATGTCAAATATTTAACTTGTATATTTATACTTTTGGGGACAGCTAAGAAATAGAAATAGTATCATTCAATTTATACATTATGCTATTTTCTTTTTAAAAATTATTTAATCCTAGTTAGAGTCTACTTCAAAGACAAAGAATAAAGTAATTTGTAAATATTGCAAATGTATTTAAAGCAATTATCTTGGTTTTGCCTTTTCTGTTTTCTATTAGTGTGACTACATTTGCTGGGGTTTGGTTTTGTTTATTAAGTGATGGTCATTCATCAAGTGTAAGTTAATCATCAGAAAAAATGTTATAAAATAGCAGTTGTTAACTTCATTCTAGATTTGGATAAACTGAGATTCATACAAGTTAATGAGCTTACCTGTCTCCCCAAAATGATTATTTTGGGTCCTTGGGGTCCACAGGTACACATAGCATACTCAGTGACCCTTCACATTCCTGAACATGTGCTACATTTCTCTGTATTCTGCACAGGGAAAAGCTCACAGGACTGAGTTCATGTCAGCTTTCTTTGGGTATTTACAGTATTTATCTGAAACAGTGTTTGCTCATAATTTCAAGGCCTGGATCTTTTCTCTGCCGTGGTCCTTCATCATATTTTCCCTTCTTATTTCTGTTCTCTACATTAGGGCTCTCTCGGTATCCTGTCACATGTAAATGTAATCCTTTACTTTCCTGTGTCTCTCACCAGACATGCCATTTTCCTCTTTCTTTTGCTTTTGAGTTCCTGAAGAATTCTACACCTGCATTCCTCTTTTACTCTAATATTTAACGAATTATTTTAGTTAATGCAACTTTCAACTTGCTATTTGTTGCTAAGGATGAGGTTTTAGTTCAGTAAGTTTGATTCTGAGTTCAGTAGAAGCCTCTATAGTCTTCATGACTCTTCCTATCAATAGCATTATGGCTGCAGTGACTCCTTAATCATAATGATAATCTGGCTTCCGTTCATCACAGTCATCACTATATTTCATGTGGAAGTCATTTTTTTCTAGCTTTCAAAACTGGTTTCCTATTTGCTTGTTTACTTAAAAAAACAATGCTTGCTTTTTTCTCTCTCTGTTTTCTTTTCTTAGAAAGTGAAATGATTGAATTCACATGGTTGAAGAAGGAACAAATTCCCTTACAAATAGATGCAAATAATAATTATAATGACAATGGTAGTGAGGAGCAAGAGGAGAAAATGAAGGAAAGAACGAAGTAAAGATAATAAATAAGTAAATAAATAAATAAAGGAAGGAAGGAAAGAAGAAAGAAGGAAGGATGGAAAGAGAGAAGGGGAGGGAGGGAGGGAGAGAGAATGATTAGTGTCTAAGTTGAGTATTCCCCATCCAAAGTACTTGTGATAAGAAGTGTTTCAAATTTACATCACTCCCTCCTCTCTCTCTGCCCTCCAATGCCTCCCATGTCCTTCTCACTGCTCAAATTCATGGTCTCTTATGCTTTAATTATTATTGTTACGTGTGTGTACATATACGTTTATAAATACAAACTTCTCAGTTCATTTAGTGTTTCTCATTTGTGTTTAGAATGAAAACATTCTAGAACCATTGCATATATGTAGTGATATGTATTGTGGATGTGATTCAAGCTCTAATACAAGTTTCACTTATGTTTCATATAGAGTTGGTGCACCAATCCAGAAGGATATCTTATACAAAAGGTTACCATCCCTATATTTTCCTTTATTTATATGAATTGTACAAGGAGGAAGTTAACCATGCTATTTTCACACATGCACATAAGCACTCCAGTTATATTGAAATTCCCCTCGCAGTCACTCTCAGCTCACTTCATCCTTTCCCTCCCTCACCCAATGGTTCCATGCCCTTTTTTACTCTGTAAATTTTACAACTGAGAGAAAATGTGGTTTTTATGATCCACTCATGGTCTTGCAAATAGCAAATAATTCTCATTTGTCACATGAGGTAAAATATGGAATTTCCACCTGTGCGATTACATTCTTGCTCAAAAGGTTTTTCAATTTTACAGCAGGGACATTTAAACTATTATCAACTGTTAACCAAGGAGGAGCGAGATGACCCAACAGAGATTTGTGTACTTTCTCACTTCCTCTGTTCCTATGTAAGGAGCAAAAAATCCTATATGTTTTATATGATAACTTATTGCAGCCCAAGCAGTCTAAACAAGATGACAACAAGAGAAAGGGGCTTAAGGTACCTCTTTCAGAAGGCTCCTAAATATTGCATCCACACAGTGTAGAGACTGCCCCAGCCAGAAGAGAATATCAACATTTCTGTCCTTTTGCAGGGCATAGACACGATTTGCTGCCATTCGATTCCCATGTATCCATTGTCCTGATAGACAGCACATGTGAGAGTTGAACATTCTGCCTTGTCTTCTGCCTCCTCCATTCGAGATACAGACTCAGAATTTCCTGTCCCCACATTCTCCCCAGAGAGGAGCCATGGTTAATCTCCTACACATCTTAGATATGCTGCCACATGTATGTTAGTAGCAGAAATTCATGCCATGTTGTTGAGCTCTGGTTTTCTTGTGAACAAATAGGATCCTAGGCAGTTAGGAGGACTAAGTGAAGTCATATATTTAATATGTCTTGTATAGAACTTTGACTTACAGAAGATCATTAACTGCTGATTCCCTTGCTTTTTCACTCTCTCCTGGCTCAGTATTCACTATTAAGACTCAGCCCTGCTACTTCCACCTTTCTAGAGCTCTTTGCTTCTTACTACTTTCCAGTATGATTTCTTGCCTAGTTCTTTCTCTGATAATGAGAATCACCTGCTTATTATCTGTTTGATTTTGAACTACCTATACAAATAAAAGCAAAGAACAGTATTGTTTTTAAATGTCAGGTCCAAAGGAAACATTGTTCCTCATTTATTGAACTAGTCAGCTACATTTAGCAAGACTATTAGTCCTAGTAGTGTTGCTTTAACAAAATCTCATGGACTGGGAGATATAAGCATGTAATTATATCTGATCACAGTAATGGAGGTTAGAAGACTAAGCTTCCTTTATTTCTACATCTATTCAAGGATATTTTGTGATTTGTGTTCTTTATATTTCAATAGAGAGAGATCATCAAGCATAGGATTCTTCTCTTTAATTTTTCATTTTCTCTTCTATTCCATTTTATAGAATAATTATAAAAATCTCATCCCCTGCCTCTTCTTTCATTTCTTAGAATCATTTGGAAAATAACTCCTCTTGAGGCAAAGGTTGCCATTCTTTACCCATCTCAAAACACCCTGAAAATGTTCCTCAATCTATTGTGTTTAAAATATAATAAGTTTCCACTTGATTTTTTTCTCAGTATGTTTAATCCACCTATGTTTACTGTTCTGATTTGTACATAACATTGTAGCATATTTCAGTATTTGCTTGTACCTTTGATAAAGTATGGGGGCTTATATTTATGAGATTACAAATTACTATGCAGTGTGCAATTTTGATTAACAAAGTACACCATGGTGTTGTTATAGATTAATAAAGGGGAAAATATATGGTATTACCCAAGAGAAATGAGAGGAAATTTTAGTCACAAAAATAATTGAAACAAATAGCTTCATTGTCCTATATGTTAAACTGCAGAAATAATTATTGCTAACCTTGCTCTATACCTGGCCCTTGAGAATACTTGAATAGTGCTTCAGTATTTTCTCTCAGAACATGTAATTCATAGCTGCCTAAACCACTTGCACCTTCTCTTCATTAGCTTCACTGAATGCATATTTATTCAAATAGTTTCTGTATATATTCGGCTGTGAATGCAAATGTATACATAAAATAATATAAAAGTAATATTGTTGAGCTTGATTAAATACAGTCCAGGCTTGGTGAGTTAGACGTGAGGTTAGAGTATTACTGTGAGTTCAGCAGGACAGTAACTGAGTTATAAGATAATTATTCCTCTTCAATGGCTCTCACCATGACAACTCAGTCCTGAAATTCAACTATTATTCAGCTCAAATTATTGTCAAAGTTTAAAGCCTGGATTTTATTGACCTCCCTTTGATGTCTATGACATATAATCATCTGGGTATATGAAACCAGATTGTTAACAGCAAGAACAGCTCAAAAAAGTTCTTACTGTATACACCTGGACATTTCTTTTGTTAAGTCTGTGCGAAGAGGCAGCCTCTGGGCTCTGCCATACACACACATCTACTCTTGGGCAGAAATTGAACATGGCATTCCTATCTCCTTTGCTATCAAGCTGCAGGTTTTTCAGAGACTGGATAGTCTACTTTGTTTTATAGTCAACATAAGCTGTCTTGGGACTTAAATTTCAAATCCCTGCTCTATTGTTATAAGATTTAGACAGCAAGAAGTGGGTGTGGGGAGGAAAGAGAAAGAGGAATGAAGAAAAGGAGGAAGAAGGACAAGAATGAGAGAATAGGAGAAGGAGAATAGGGTGGAAACATAGAACAGAAAAAGAGACTTAGATGAAAGAAAGCATTAAATTTTAGGGGCAACAACCTTTGATAAATCTCCCCTTGTCATAGGTTGGATCAGCAAATATTCTATTTATTCAACCAATTGTCTGATTTTGAAACATCTATAGAAATAAAAGTAAGACCATTATTCCTCTCTAATAGAACTAGTCAGCTACATTCAGCTAGAATATGCATACTAGTAGTATTGCTTTAACAAAATCTCATAGACTGGGTGATGTAAGAATATAATTGTATCTGGTCATAGTTCTGGAAATTAGAAGACTAAGATCCAGATGTTGTCATTTACTTTCATCTGGGGTCTCTCTCCTTGGCTTTCAAATGGCTACCCTACCATGTATCCTCAATTTGTTGCCCCACAAGGCTCTGTTATAATGTTCTCTTCGTATATACACACCAATCATTGCAGCTTAAGGACCATCTTGAGACCTCATCTTATTTTAACTACCTCCTTAAAGATATTAATTCCAAATGGAGTCACATTCTGTGTTATGATGCTTTAACATGTGAGTGTGGTGATAGAAATATATCTCAATCCATAAGGGTCAGTAAAAGAATTATAAGTCGCTGTATTTGACAGTTTTTTTCATTCTATTGCAATTAGATACAATTTATCATACAAAAGTACATAGACTCCATCTTGTCTTTAATATATTTATAGACCCTTTGGTGAAACCAAATCTACACACAAAGATTAACAGAATTTAAATGTGTGGTGAGGACTTTGACTTTTTCCTGGCCACATAACACTCTGCCTTTGCCCTTAGGGAGTTAATTGTCTAGGAAGGACATCCCTTAATTTTCTGTTTAAACCCTGTATGATTGGAATTTTGTTTGCCAGTTACTCTAGGTTACATGAAAATGATTGCTATGAAGACTTAGGGGGAGCTAGTTCTTAGTCATTGAAGGAAGATAGAAGAATCAAGAAAGTGTTGCTGAGGAAAGAGATAGATGGATGCCATTAGTCAAACAAAGATCAAATCAAGACTTAGTTGAGGAACTCTGCGGAAATCGTAAGTAGCATGTATAACATGTTCAGAATGCTGCCTTGAGTAGAGCTGGCATGGTTTGCCTCTTTAGGAACACAGGTTTAGAGAGCAGAAGTGAAATCCCTAGTTACATGCACACAGACATGTAGCAGGATATGGTTGAAGATGAGACTATAGGCAAGGTTAAAGAGTGAGAGAAAATAGTGATGACTGGGGGGCTACCCATATTTAAGGGTCAAGAAGAGGAAGAAAAGTAAGGGAAGGGACAACACAGTGGAACTATAGAAACACAGGACAAGAATAGAAGCACAGTGAGCACAAAGGGAAGGGTATAAAGCCCAAGGAGTAATCCTCAAGAAGCAGGTGAACTATAGACTAGTCAATGGAGTTGGCTTGTTGCAGAAAGAGTTGCAGAAAGTCTCACAAAATCCAGATGAGACTGAGGTGTCAGTGTTGGTGAGCAGGTGGTTCTTATTATCAGAGAAAGAACTAGGCAAGAAACCATACTGGAAAGTAGTAAGAAGCAAAGGGTCCTAGAAACGTGGAAGTAGCAGGGATGAGTCTTAATACTGAACACTGAGCCAGAGGAGAGAGAAAAAGCAAGGGAATCAGCAGTTAATGATCTTCTATAAGTCAGAGTTCAATGCAAGAAATATTAAATGTATGACTTCACTTAGTCCCCCTAACTGCCTAGGACCTTATTTGTTCATGAGAAAACCAGAGCTCTGAGTGTTATCCAGGTTTGAAGAATTGGTAAATAGACAGAGTGAGACAGGATTAAGCAATAGTCATCAATGCTTTTATTCTACTTTTCACTATTGTTGGAGTTTTGAGAACCAGGATAATTGACTCAGAACCATCTGAGAGTTGTAAGGTGTCACTTCTCAGATCAGCCACAAAGAAATTGTGTATAACATAAAGAATTTTATCAGTCTTAGCTGAGAATGTGAAAGTTCTTGGCAACTTGTGGTTGTCCAACCTGACACGATGTGCAGTAGAGGGAGGATATCACTGCCAAGGTCAGTGCCAGAGGTGGGCCTAGGGCTCCTGATGCGTGCTGTCTAATGTTCTGGGGATAAAGACCTTTCCGTGTGATTCCCTTGTCCTGGCTTAGCATTTGATGGAGCAGATCCACATTCTATATGTACTTCATGCCCTCCTGTTCCTGCCTAGCAAGCAGCATGGAGCAATTAAGGAGTGGGCTCTGAGCCAGACCACCTGCATGTCAGGCTCGGTTCAGAAACTCACCTGCTATGTGACTTGTAGCATTAGGAGACTCAATTAACCTCTCTGTGTCTCCATCTCTGTACTTCCTTACCTGGTGGGAAACATTCTGTGCAATAAAGTTGTCATGAGAATTAAATCTCTAGATGCTTGCAAAAGCCTTGTGCATTGTTAAATCACTTAGAGACTAAGTGATTCATCCAGTTTTTATATTTGACAATTGGCAGAATATTTAAAAAGCATGTGCTTTTTAACCATTCACCAATAATTTTGGCATGTCTTGTTAAATTCCCATAGAAGTATGTTTGGAGGGCGATAATAGAAGTGTGTGTGTGTGTGTGTGTGTGTGTGTGTGTGTGTGTGTGTGTGTGTGTGTGTTGTGTGTTGTGTATTCACGCATGTGCGTGCACACATATGTGCATGTTCATGTGAGAGGTGTCAGGCATCCATTCATGTGTAGCCCAGAGAACCACAGTTATTGTTCCATAGTGAGACATCTATATAGTTTTTTGTTTGTTTTGTTGGTTAGGGTGTTTTGTTTTCTTTCTGCTTTGTTTTGAGATAGATTCTGTCTCAGAGGTCTATGGCTCACCCATTTGTCAGGCTGGCTGACCAGAGTGCCCCAGAAGTCCTCTGTCTTCATCTCCCCAGGCTAGGATGATAAATCCATATAACCATGGCCAGTTTTGTCCATGGCTTTAGGGGATTGAAGTCAGGTCCTTTTGCTTGGATGGCAGTGAACCAAGTCATCTTCCTAGCTCAAGCAAGAGATTTGTATCCATACTTTTTTGTATGAAATAAAGAAAATGAGGGGTCAGAGAGGTTAGTGAGATTCACTTAGATAAGCCAAGCAAATAATTGGAGGAACTGGGCAGGGAGGCCTCCTGCTTCTTCCTTTAGAGTATGTCAGCCCAGAATACATCAGCCCAGAGGGATTGCTCCACAGCTTCCCACTGCTTCCTTCTGCTATCTTACTTGTTCTACTGCAATTAAGTTCTGGCACTAACCAACCAGAGTAAGAGTAGACCACACAGGTTAAAGAGATCAACACACAACAGTGCCCTCACTTCACACCAGCTGGCTTCCACTTCCTAAAGATTTCACAGTTTGCTAGAATGACTTCCAGAGCTCTTGCAATTATATTTTCATTTTCAAATCCCAGTTTAGACTTTTGACCTCCACAACTACAAGAGAACAGATTAAGGTTCCTTTGGTTCATTGTGTTTATAATAATTTGTTACAGTAGCCATAATCAACAAATATAAATAGTATGATACAATAGGTTGGAATATGGAAAACTTATAGAGACAGACTGCCTAGGTTTGAGTTCTAATTTATCCACCGACTATAGTTGCCACACTCAGGGACTGTGCACCTTGACCAAATGTCTCATTCCTTTTGTTCTTCTGTGTTCCTGCTACATTACATGAGCATGTTCTAAAGGCTGAATTTTGGGTGCAAAATACATAGAAGAGTAAATAAGATTTGGAGATATTATTCTTTGGCAAGCAATGTCTGAAACAGATGAAACTACTTAAGCAAAACACTAATAAAATTATACCAACTCTTCTTGGGTATTCTGGTCTTGACTAATATGTGTGCCTTTTGGCAACTTAAACTGTTGTGCTGCTATAGTCTATATTCTGGGGTTAATTAAAATCAATCAAGCACCCACCCTCCCTCCCTTCCTCAGCAAGTTGGGAGTGAATGAAATCTCTGCTCTTGGAGACTGATAACCTAGTTGGACTTCATCTCTCAGAGAAAAAGCACTTTTCCCACCTCCATAGTTTGCAATGCTCTGCTTTTTTATTAAACCAGGTTGACCTGTTACCTACATGGCCTGAAGGTTCAGGGTCATGTTCTGTTGGTCTTGGGAATCCCTGGGTGTTACATGGTAATGTTTTGTTTTCCCCAGTATGTTCAAATGAAACAGTTTCAGAGTGCAGTGAGATTCTGGAGAGAAAGGTGCCTTAAATATCACGTTGATCTTGTTCAACAATCTCATTTTAAAGTGAAGAATATAAAGATGCTAGAACAAAGAAGAGTCATCGTAAGTCATAACCAAAACATCTCTGACCTAATTCAAACAAGCATTGGATTAATCTTCCCTTTATTATTTACCCCTAGTATATCTTGGCAAGAAAGCATCACTCAGCCTTCTGATGGAACGTTCTAATGTGTAATATTTAATCTCTTACTCCCATTCTGTTGACCTATGGAGACATTAGTACAGGTACAGAGTTTTGACAGTCAAGCCTAATATTCAGGCTCCCAAGTCATGAATGACGCAGAGTGACAAGTTGATTGGAGGGCCAACTTGGGACCAAAGAAAAGTGAGCACTATAATATTTGATAGTAGACTTTTACCTAGTATTGAATGCCAACCTTTACAATGTTCTTAAATTGGATTTTGAACATGGGACTCATTTCAGAGTCAGCTGCTACACAGTCCATTATCGTGGCTCAGTGATATCAGATGTTGAGGCCATATACCACTCAGCCTGAGCAAGCTTCAGGAAGGATGGAAGAGGCTAGGGTATGTCCAACACTGACTCTGCTGGTACTATGGGTAAGAGTACCATGCAACTGCTGCTTATCCCAACCACTCACTGTTGTGAAGAAACAGCGACATGTAGAGGTAAGGTTTGACACCCCTCTCTCCAAATCCTTCCTGTGGTGTGTGGGCTGAAGATGAAGCAGTCTGTGGTAGAAACAAAGTATTTCTGAATTGGGTTACCACATTTTTTCCCAACATTCCTTCTGTCACTTCTTCTAAACCATCCTAAATATCTGAATATTCTAAGACTTCTCAGGAATATCTGATAGTTTTTGGTTCATCATAACAAATATCCGAGATATTTGTTATAGTATATAGCTTTGTATTATTATTATTATTGTTGTTGTTGTTGTTGTTGTTATTATTATATAATTTTAAAGGTTTTAGTCCATGGTTATTTATATGAGTACATTGTAGCTGTCTTCAGACCCACCAGAAGAGGGCATCGGATCCCATTACAGATGGTTGTGAGCCACCATGTGGTTGCTGGGAATTGAACTCAGGACCTCTGGAAGAACTGCCAGTGCTCTTAACTGCTGAGCCATCTCTCCAGCCCTAGTCCATGGTTATTGACCACATGACTTTGGTGGAGACACAAGGCATGCTCACTTCCTGAACAGGAAGTGGAAGAGAGGGAAAAAGAATTGTCACACTATGCCCTTTGAGGCACAGTAGTTCAAAGGCTATCTACTAAACCACAGGTATCCCTGTTTCCATTACCTCACCACAACATATGGAGCTCAGCAAGTCTCTAACCTGAGAACCTTTGACAGACAGTAAACTGTAGCAGGATCAGTATATTGAAGGAGGCTCACATCTAGATCTCTTATTTTCCGCAGACAAGTCTTTGTCAGTCAATTATTCTTAAATCATCTAACTAGGCTACTGGCGGCCTCCCTCTACCCTCCTGCTGTCGCTGTCTTCTGCTTCCATTCCTGTCTCCTGCTCTTTTCTCCTACACCCCTGCACCATGGAACACTTGTGCCCCAGGTCTAGTTCCTCCTACTGGCTGTACCCTGTTCTGGGTCTTTGTCTTCCCTTTGAGCTCCACCAGTCTCTGGTTGTCTGGCTGTTTCTTATGTATCCCCATTTATTTCTTTCTAGATCTGTCTCCAAATTCACTCACCTACCAAGAAGTTACAAGTTCACAATTTTTTTTTTTTACTAGTGTAAACAACCCAACCTAAAGCAGGCACAAATATTGTAGATCTTCCAACTAAGATGCCCAGCAAGCATATCATATAAAAGACATTTGGGGATATTTCCATCCTTCTGATGACGTCTGATGTAAAAGAGGCTGGACTCTGAGAGAACAATTCTTTTTTTTTTTATTTTTTATTTTTTTATTTTTGATACTTTATGTACATTTCCAATGTTTCCCCTTTTCTGGGTCTCCTCTTTGGATACGCCTTGATCCCTCCCCAACCCGCCTCTAGGAGGGAATTCCACCTCCCACCACACCCCCGTCCACCCATCCCCATATTCCCGCCTTGACATTCCCCTTTACTGGGGCCTCTAACATCCTCAGGCCCAAGGGCCTTTCCTCTCTCCCTGATGGCCATCGAGGTCATCCTCTGACACATATGTGGTCCAAACCATAAGTCCATCAATGTGTATTCTTTGGTTGGTGGTCCAAACTCCAGGAGGACCGGGGGGGGGGGAGGTCAGGCCCATTGACTCTCTTGCTCCCTCCATGGGGCTGCAAATTCCCTCAGCTCCTTCAGACCTTCCTCCAACTCCTCCATCTGGGACCTCACTCTCAGCCCAGCGGTTACTGTTAAGTGAAACTTGGGCATTCTGAACTTTTGGGCTAATATCCGCTTATCAGTGAGTACATACCATGTTCCTTCTTTTGTGACTGAGTTACCTCGCTCAGGATGATATTTTCGAGTTCCAGCCATTTGCCTGCAAATTTCATTAAGT
>CM052705.1:26077204-26110108 GCA_028551405.1 Uromys caudimaculatus
TCCACTCTGGGGTGCAGAATGGAATCAGAACGATCTTGTCCCCAGCTGTCCCTTGGTTCCTATGCCTTGAAGGCTCTGTAAGGGTCTCTCTTGATCCAGAAGTGGTGGTTTTTCCTGTGCTCAAAGGTGTGTCAGCACTTCTGGGATTCCCTGTTCTTGTGGAGCCTTGTGGCCCATGCTGAGGTCCCCAGGCACAGGCCCGTGGGGGCCCTGACAGAGGTCTCCACCCACAGGTGAAAACCGGAAGTTTCAGAGTTTTTCTGTCCCTGGGTTCTCAGGCCCCGGATCCCGGCAGATCCAGGCGGGTCTGAGTGAGAGGTGCTGCTCCCCTCAACCCCACTCAAGGCCCTTCCAAGCTCCTGAGAGGTTACCTTTCTATGGCGATTGTTGGCTAAGGACTCCTGCTGGCCCAGGCAGAGGTCTCCACCCTCAGGTGTAAACCGGAAAGTTCACAGTTTTTCTGTCCCCGTGTTCTCAGGCCCTGGATCCCAGCAGATCCGGGTGGGTCTGGGTGAGGGGTGTTGTTCCCCTTAACCCCACTCACGGCCTTTCCAAGCTCCTGGGAGGCCACCCCCTCCGGCACTCGTTGGCTACTGACTCCTGGCGGCCCAGGCGGAGATTTCCACCTGCAGGTGAAATCCGGAAGTTTTGGAGTTTTTCTGTCCCCGGGTTCTCAGGCCCCGGATCCCGGCAGATCCGGGCGGGTCTGGGTGAGAGGTGCTGCTCCCCTCAACCCCACTCAAGGCCCTTCCAAGCTCCTGGGAGGTTACCTTTCTATGGTGCTTGTTGGCTAAGGACTCCTGCTGGCCCAGGCAGAGGTCTCCACCCACAGGTGTAAACCAGAAAGTTCACAGTTTTTCTGTCCCTGGGTTCTCAGGCCCTGGATCCTGGCAGATCCGGGTGGGTCTGGGTGAGAGGTGTTGTTCCCCTTAACCCCACTCATGGCCCTTCCAAGCTCCTGGGAGGTTACCTTTCTATGGCACTTGTTCCTGAGAGAACAATTCTAATCTGACCAAAGTAATGGTTTAGGGCCCCATCAGTGCCTCAGCTGCACTTCAGTTTTCTGTACACTTGGGAAGTTCAACAAAACCTACAAACAGTGCTCTGCAATCGCCTTCTTCATTTTGAGCAGGTAAAATTAAGAGATTTCATGTGGCTAAAACACTTTTGTGAATGGGATCTTGAATGACACAATTTACATCAACTGAAAACTGCTTTGATTTCCATTTCCAAAGGCACAGGCTTGGAGAAGGAGGAAGAGACAATCAGCCAAGGTCCTCTCAGAGCTGATTGACAACTCTGACTGTATCTAAAGACAGCCAGGCATTGTAGGCAGAGAGCCGGATGCTGGACTTCATTGATTTTCTAATAGGTCAGTCCCACCTGAGCTCATTGTTGGTCCTCTTATGAATATGCAGGTCCAGGGCAAAAGGGACACCTGCGTGATATTTCAGAAAGCACTACCTGACTCCATATAAGCATATGATTTTGCCTAAAACCTGATAATTCACTGAGTTGACATTCGTTAGCATCCCTGCCATCAATGCTTCTCAGAGAACACTGCTGCAATTGAACTAGAACATTAGAGCTTTTAGCTGGTCTCCCTGGAGGTGCATATGTAAAACAGAATAATAAATGATTGTCATTTCAGTTCAGAACACAGAATTAATCATGGCCAAAGAGGGATTCCTGAGTCCTGCAGAAAGGGCCATCAAGGGTCACTGGTCACCATCATTTGCCTGCGATGAAAACGAAGGTCTCTGCTGTTCCCTTGAAGCATTTGTGTGGTATGGTTGCCACAGGACCAGCAGAGACCCCACCAACAGGAAAATTATTCTCCAGTACAGTTTCTTTTCTTTCTGTTGAAAAATTCAAAAGCCCAGCCTCAGGCAGTGGAAATACACTCCAATCAGGAGCTTGCTGAACATCCTTGTTCTTTTGAAGCACAAGGAAACCAAAAGAGGAGTCTTAGAGACCCATAGGGGAGGCACACTAGACAAAGCAGAGGCTACGAGGCTTCTTAGAGCTTCTCTTCCACTAGAACAATTGAGTCAGCAACAGATCAACAGTGGAGGTTCTTTAAGCAAAGGTAATGCAATAGAAACTGGAACAAGAATGAAAAAACACTTTGGCAGTCTGGTGGAGTGCACACCTACAGGCATGTCACCATGGGCTAGGGACCTTTCTTGTAAAAGCTTAGTGAAGGTGGGGTCCTCAGCATCAGCTGGATAAAAAACAGCATTTGGGTTCTATCTGGATGAGAAAGAAAACCCTTCACACCCTTCAGCTATTCCTATTTACAGTGAATTGTTATCATTTGATCCAGGCTTAGGGCACTGTGTCCTGTTCTTAAAAGACATTTTAGAGCTCTCGATATTTAGTTAAATGACTCCTTATCAAAGAAGGAGACAGATTTTCTTTTTCCTCCAACTAATGTGTATGCAGTGTAAAGGCAGGTTCCTATAGTCCAATGATTCTGTTCAGTATAAATGATCTGAACACATAGTATCTATACACAAGGTTGTCCTCTATCACTCAGTGTCATGGAGTAGAAGTGTCCACTGCTGCCTAGTCTCTCAAGAATGGCTTCTAAATGGAGAAACTTGACCTCCAGCAACTGCTTATGAGAGGAGAGATAGGGTAGGAGACAGTCTACAGAAGGAAGGTCCTAAATGAAAATATGTAGAGTACCCTCAGAGTCAAGTGCAGTATATATGTATATATGTATAGATTACACAGATATAGAGACAGAGACACAAAGAAAGATACACAGAGAGATACACAGAGAGAGACAGAGACAATGGCAGGGAGAGATAGACAAAGAGAAGGACAGAGACAGAAAGGCACACAAACACACACACACACACAAACAGAAAGAGAGAGAGAGAGAAAGAGAGAGAGAGAGAGAGAGAGAGAGAGAGAGAGAGAGAGGATGCCATAGGCTGATAGGTAATAGTACCCATAGCTCTCACCTTGGGCCCTTCCTCAAGGATTTACCCAGGCCACCCTGCACCTTCGTCTTCTCACTCAGTCTAATACCCTCAGTTCTACTACACTTTGAATTTCTAAGACTTCCTACACTCCTCAAAACCCATCACAGCTCCATTCCTCTCCTGAAGTTTAGAATCTTGAGTTAGGGAAACATGCTGTAGAATTGTTTATAGGCATAGAAAGTCACCCAAGGGCTTCTTAGGTCTCTTCTTCCCCAATCCAATGCCTCTCCCATTTAAACAAAATGTTACAAAGGTTTAACTGGATGAAAAGGCAATATAGAAAAGATGGTAGAGCTGCTCTGACCTGGGGGAAAGAGTCCTTGAGAAAAGAAGGTGGACGTGGTGGTTGGTTCGGCCAACTGGACAGAATTTAGAATCAACCTAGGAGATGCAGCTCTAGACATTCTTGTGATTGTATTTCCAGAAAGGATTGACTTGTGGGAAAAACCCAGGCTCAGAGTGGAGAGCACCTTTCAACAGGCCCAGAGTTAAAAGGGTACAAGGAAACTGTAGAGTTGTCTGCCTGCCTCTGCTTCATCCTGAATAAGTGTGTTCCTTTCGGCTGCTGCTGTGGACTGCTGTCATCAGACTCCAGTTCCTGATCATTCCTATGTGAACTGAGCACCAGACACCCTAGGACTCTTTCTGGCCTCTGGCACTGATGTAAGGCTGCTAAGGCATCTGACTTCATGAACCGAACAGCTTCTCTGTCCTCTAGCCTCTCCAGCAGTTGTAGTCATTGTTGGGTTACCAGCTTCTGTCATTTTAAACCAATAAGTTCCCTTTTTATTATATATGTAGGGGGCAAGCAACACCACAGTTGTTTCTGTTCCTTTACTGTGCCCCATTTAATGCTGTGATACTGCCCAGATCTATCCACAAAGGAAATGGTTCTAGACTCATCAGTTGGTTGTCATATAGTCTCAGACATGTTCAGCAGAAGTAGTACAAACTATGGGTAGAGATTTTAATGCAGCTCAATGAAGACGGTGTACTCAGAATCTTATAAAGCTTTGATGCTTTTCACAGGCTACAATTGACAAAATCAAGTAATTCTATGATCAGACAGATCCTAGTTAAAATCCCATTTCTGTCTTCTCTGAACTTTGTGACAATGGCAAGTGAATGAACTGTCCCTTTGCCCCTAATGTTCCTTCTATAAAATAATAATAATAATAATAATAATAATAATAATAATAATAATAAAATCTTATAAAGTTGCTTTTGTGAGGAAAATACTAATATAAATTCTCTGACTAATGAGAAAGTCTGGTGGATTATTTTATCCAGTGTATTATATCAATCAGCTCAGTTCTCTAATCATATTTTTTATACATTTAAAGCTATTTCCTTGAATGGTTTTTAAAAGTATCTAATTTCTAAAGTTTGGACTTGAAGTTCTATTGGTTACAATAGAAAGAATACTGGCTGACAATGACTTGAGACTGTACAGACAGATTAATTATGATAATTAACAAAAATTTGACAATAGTAGGGATGTCAGAAGAATAAGCTGGTCAAGGAAAGAGAGACAGAAAAGAGGTCCTGTGACTATGTGTTTGTCAAGTGTCCTGGCATAATGAGAACCAGAGGAAATCCAGTATTTACAACATGAAACCATGGTAGCCTCACTAATCTCCCCCTGCTTGTGTGTCTGTTATCAAAGTTACTCATCTAGTGTGTTGGGTGATAACAATAACATGCTGACATGTTTGCTGATCTTAACTCCTTGGTCTGAAGTATAGTTGATGAGCAATGCAAACGCAAAGCACATGTTCATTTTCCCGTAATCCTGAATTCATCACAACAGACACTTACTGCATATATCACCATCTCTTAAACACTTAATCTCTCAATACAGTATGCAGGCTTGAGTCACCATCAATACACAGAATAAAATACCTACAATCCAATGCATATCTGCAATAAATGATTATGAATCTTATCTAAAAGCAGACATTTGTGCATTCATAAAATGAGCAAAACATGACTTGAAAGTATATTTTAAAAGCTGTATATATCTCAAAAACAATACAAAGTTCAAACTTTATTCTCCCTGAACTCAGTTCAATATCAAGAAATGTCATGCTACGAGAGTCTAATTTTAGAACGTTTCCATCCCAGGGAGAAGCAGGGCCAGTCTGCTAAGAAGCACAGTATGTTTTCTACTCCAGTGTTCACTGCTGCCAACTGACAGCAGCATATTGGGGTTTAAGGAGTGGAATATAGAAAGAGAACATGCAAACAATTGTATCCAAGGGTTTCTTCAAACCAACACTATGTCACCTGCAGCTCTTCTCTCCAGGGAGCTGAGGAGGCAGCAGATGCTCTCAACCAAAGCACTAACAATGGAGCTGGCTGTTTAAACCCCTGTTTTCACACCTCCCTATCTCCAGAGGGCAAGCTTTTCCCTAAGGGAGGAACTCAATCTCTCCTTAATAAACCCAGTGCTTTATGCAGGAAATCAACACTTTGCAAAGGGGTGCCATTCTACAATGTGTGGTGCTTCAGGCAGGAATAACTCACTAGTAACCAGAGAAAAGCTATTGACCACCTCTGGGAGAATTTTGGACAGCCCACTTAGAATACATCAACTACAAATATTCATTAAACACCTACTGTCTAGAACAGAGCTCTGAAGCCTAGGGAGCGAGAGACCTGGAGTACCCACTGCCCACAGGGAACTCCCAAACTAGTACCTGATGGATGCTTTCTCTTTAAAGTTGTATGATCAAAGAGAATTTCTAGGTACTATGTCAAGCGTGCTGAGTAATTGCACCTGTCCAAGCTCAATAGACCTTTCTGTTAGCCACTTCCACAGGAAAAATAAATAAATAAATGCTAACAATCACGCTTTATTAAGCATCTGCCACCCTGGTTCCTGGAAGAGAGTATCTTGGCAGCATTTAAATTAAATTCTTGTGTTTTTTCAGTGGTTTGTGGTTATGGGGGAATTCACTATCTTTTTCTTGGAAAATCTTTATCTCCTTAAAGGATAAGGCAAGAGGTCAAAAGCAGGTCTCCAATGCTCCAGTCAGCCTAAGTGAGGCAGGAGCTGTGTCCTCCGACATGCCTCCCAGGGGGGTTAAAACATTCCCATAAACTCTGTATCCCATGTCTGGTTTTCAGGTTTTCCATAAACACCCTGCCACTGTTAGGTTGGAACAGGCTCCAAATTCAATTATGGGCAAACCATCTTCTCAGGGTCAGAGATCAGATTTTGAAGAAGACTCCAATGCTTGTTTACACAAGACAGATTTGCTTAGCATCTCTTCTGCTAGGCTAGACTCATTAGCCACTGTGAGGAACGAGCTAGACGTCATGTAGTAGGACGCCTCCAGTTTTCCTTAAGTGCTCTAATCATCTACAAATTCACTGTCCCAGGTACTGAAAGAAATATTTTATGGCACCCCAAGAAAATGTTATGCACTGGGGGCCTTGCAGCGTTGCTTTGCTTTGGATCCAATAATTAAATGTTCTCTCAATTCATTCTTTACACCCATGGTCCGGCCATTAAGTTTTGCCTCTGCGCTGACCTGCTTAAACACTCTTTCTGGTGTAAAAGAATTGAATAGACATGGAATATGCTTTAAGTGTCACATTATGTGCTATTTAGGAATTGTATTTTACATTTAAGTTGAAAAGGGACCTTTATAAAATTACTAGTTCAACTTCTGGTTTCAATAGTGAGAAATTCTGCCACCATGTTTGTTGGATCACAAAGAAATATAATGTAAGCCCTAATCTAAGACCCTTTTTACTATGTCTACTATGAAATCAAACGGTCTCTCCTGATCTGGCAAAACGAATCAGAATAACAGAAGGAAAATAGTTGTTTCTAATACATACATATACATTTAGGAATTAGAGACTTGAAAAACCCTCCAGGATACTGTCTCCTACTGTTTCTGCACAGCACTGGTGTCTCTTCTTTTTCTTTACAAAGGACACATGAATTGCCTGTGTCAAAACTCTGGGAACAAGAAGAGCCTGTGTAAATGTGGCTCACAGCTTGTCTCTAGAAGAAGAAACTGCTGGTCTTAGAGAAAAACAGAAAACCATATGTGGATTTATTTATTAAAACCATGGCCTGGACTAACTTACATAGTAGCTATGTAAGTTATGGGGCGTGTTGAGCTTCTAGGCAATTAACCAAGTAAAACGAGTCTTCCTTATTCTCTTCTCACACACAAATAACTGCTTGGGTCCATGCTGTTGTGAAAATTCTTCTACATTCAAGAAAATTAGAGGCCACAATATAGCTGCTTGTATTCTAATCATCGCTCTTCAACAATGTGAAAGAACTGGGAAACAGGCCAGGGATGTTGGGTAGGAGCAAACATTTCCCCTACACACTCACCCACACACAGACACTATTCTTCTACCACGCTAGATGGAAATGAGTAGGCAAACACATACTTGATCACAGCCAAAAAACCCAGACGTGATTAGAGCCCGAACACAAACTATCTCAGACTCATCCAGACTGAGTGGCTAGCATCTTCTAATAGTTCAGAGAAGATATATTGCTATTGATCAAAGACAAAAGATAGTTTATCTCATAAATTTGCCAGGTGGGAAGTTTTGTAGTAAGTTATAATAATGAGTTATTCACCATGTCTTTTCTACATTCAGGCCTGGTATTCTGAACAGAAGATGTGTAAGTGATTAAGACAAAATGCTTGCCTTCAGGGAGCTAGTAATCTATTGTGGAGACAAACCTAATAAGTCACTTGCATAAGACACACAAAGTACTATGACAAAGGAACAAAAGACACTTTGGAATAGTGAGGAGTTCATGTCAGGAGTAAAAATGACAAAGGAGAATTCTGAACTGTGCTTTGTAAAGGAAGTGGGATTCAACAAGCAGGGAGGTATGTGTACTCTTAGGGGTGGGTTAGACGGTGAGAAAAGCATATGGAAGAGCAGACATCTTGCAAGGGTAACTTTCTATGTGTCAGTCTAGAGAGCTCAGTCCTTTGAACAAACAACAGCATACATGTTATGTCAAGACATTTCACAGATGTGATTGACACCTATAATCTGATATATTTTTCCATTGTTATGACAAAAGACTCTGTAAAAGTAACTTGAATAAATAAAGACTTGGGCTCACATTTTAGAAGGGTACAAGTCATTGTGGTGGAGAAGGCATGGTGAAGATCATAGCTACAGCAGCATGTGACTGGGACTACTCATATCAACACAGGCAAAGCAAGATTCAGAGTAGATAGAAATAAAGCTGGTCTATAAACAACAATTAGCGACCCTCTAACTTCAGAGCTGCTAAACCAAAATCTTCCAAAACAGCCCCATCTGTCAAACACATGGACCTCTGGGAAGCACTTCACATTCCGACCACAAAAAGATGACTTTAAGTGGTCTAAGTTAAAGAGATTTCTTTCCACACTAATAAGTTGAAAGCTTTCAGAGTAAAGGTGGAGATTTCTTGGAGAAGAATGAAATTGGCTTCAAGATGATATTGTAGGCAACCTGCTTGAGTTTTCTCATTTAGTAGGCACTCCGCTGAGTTCAGTCTTGCCACCTGCCACACCATATCAGCCAGTGACTTAAATAAGACAGCTCCCCAATCATACTGCTCCTCTAAAGGATGCTGATAGATATACAGCTGCTATATACTATACCTGGGCACAAGGACATCTACCTGTACTAGTAATGGGAGGTGGGCCCCATAGGACACTGACAGCAATGTAAAGAACTTAGTGTATCAAGCTCAGCAAAGCAAATTTCATTCTACAAGTGAACAAAAGTACTGGAAGACTTTAGGCAAAGACTGGCATGCATATTAGAAAATTCTTGGTGAATCTTCCATAGATAGGACAGATTGACTCTTGTAGAAGTATTGGCAGTGAAAGATAGCTTCATAGAAACAGATAAACACAGGGAGTAGCTTGGTAACGTGGGACTCCACTTGGTTAGACTATACACACACCTCTCTTCTAACAATGCACCTATCAACATAACTCCCCTTTCTGCATCCTACTACAGAAACATCCCACTTTGAACAATAGAATAAGCTTCTCTGCTCCTAACAACCCTATATGGCTTCTCTTTCATGGTCAGATTCTATTCAAGTATACTTTCAGATACATCTGGGAATGGAAGGCAGTGTGGCAATCTTGTCTACTTTGGCTTTTAGCACATGTGCAATAAGACAATTTGTGTCTCCTGAGTAAATTTTCAGGGAAAATTCTTTGTATATCATACTCTGCCTATGCATAATTTGACATGAGTATCATTAGCCTCAGAGGTAACATGGGGAGAAACCTGCACAGGAGAGGAAAACCTAAACCTGCCAATCAAAATAGTGACCAACTAGTCCACTTTTGCTATGCCCCTAGAAAATAGCTCTTCCTTCTCTTGGCCCCATAAAAGAATTTCCAGGCAATGACCTCACATGGTTCACTGCTACCTTACAGTATGTTTGTGTGCTTCTAAAATTCCCTTGGTACTTTACAATCTGTGCCACTTTTTTTTTTTTTCAATTCCTTGACTACAACAACTGAAAGCATCCTGTCCAAAACTTGAACACCTTCTCCTGGGTCTCTCCTGCATGAGATCTCTTCAGTCTTTACATTTTATTTTTACTGTGTTCCAAGTAGATATATGAGCAAGCTGAGCTTTGCCAGTGACCAGAATATCAGGTCATCCACCTCTCAAAAGACCTGGATACAAAACTGATAAACATATATACTTTGCCTGTAGCCTGTTTGCCCAGGTCTGTCAGCACTGCAATTGTCACTTTGCTGAGTGACACCCTTGGAAATTCATCACCATGTCACATTTGGCAGCTGTACCAGGAGCATCCTTTATTTATGTATGAGCTGAGCGCTGGGGAGCAGCAAGCCTCTGTCTTCAGATCTACAGGGCTGCTGATCTTAAGAGAGCAGTATATTTATTCACAACCATCCCGAACTGTGTGAGACCTTTCCACACTTGTGAGCAAATAGACTCAGATTGTTCATCTTCCCTGTGCAGGTACCACATTCATTGTCTTCCCTAGAGGTTCTGAGAAATTCTAAAGACGAGGAGGTACCAACTGGCCAAAGGGGCAGCATTCATCACCAGGTGATTTCCTTGCTTTCTTTGACCTAAAGGGCTTCTAGCTGAAGTGTAGAATGGGCATAGAAGTACCAGAAAAACACAAGCACCTTCCCACATACACCCTAGAGACAGGGCCCTAGCAAGAAGCACCAGTTGAATAGAGAGGGAACTTAATGTGTGCCCTTGACATATATTGAACACAGCCCCATAAAGAGACAGCCAGGCTTGACCTCCCTGTCAGCCTTGTATGTCCCTAACCCAGAAAATGGACAAAATCTGTTTCCTCATGATTCTCCCTAGCTTAGCAAGGCTTTCATGATAACCCTGTGCTTTAGGAAGAATGGAGCCAAACTGGAGCCTCGCCCATGAAAAACTGAAAAGGAGACTCTGTAGTCAGGAAATGCTTCAGAATCCCTTCATCCTATATTTTTCTTCATTTCATCTTTCCAGGGGGATTTTTAATAGTTTCCTAAGCATTAACCCAACAGAAACCAGTTTTTTAAAGGCAAATTCAAGCTGCTAGAATAACTCAGATGAAGTATTTGAAGAAGGTGCTCTGCCCCTTCCGTTGCTGGAGAAAGGTCACACGGTTACCAAGGTTCCCTCAGGATTTAGTTGCCTTCTATTTTTACCTCAGGGCAAAGCTTAGAGGCCCATTTTCACTAGCTCCTTTAAATCACTGGAGAAAGAACCAGGCACTTTGAGCACAGGAAAGTCTTCAAATTAGAGGAATTTTGGCAGTTCTAGTCTATGGTTAAAAATCTGAACCTTGGGCTGGCAAGGTGGCTCATCTGATGGGGGTTCCTGCAGGCAAGTATGACAACTTGGGTTCCATTCCACAGAGTGAAAGGACTGAAAGGCCTGTCATAACTTGCCCTCTGACCAACACACATGTGCTGCTGTACGTGCATGTGAACGCAAGTGCTCACACAAAATAAATATAAAAATAAAAACGCGGACCTTGGCTCTTGTCTAGAAAACAGACAAATCTAATCCCAGTGCTTTGATGAAGGAAGGCAAGCAGCCCCATGTGCTACCCCCCAGTGTGTGGTAAGCCCGCAGCCAAGCCCAATGTCTGTCAACATTTCAAGGAGCAGAGAAATGTGAGGGTAGTGCAGAGACCTGCAAATGCTGCCTCTTGATCTTCAAAGCCTGAGGTTTACAGCCTATAATTTAGTCCCAGCTTTCCTTGTGGGAGAATTGTTGGCTGTGGTGCTGTTGTTTTGTTGTCTGGACCTTTTTCTACAGTGTTTCTGAGTGTCAGCTGGAAGCAGTCTGTGAATGATGTTGGGGGGCCGTGGGGACGCTGTGCGCTGGCGAGCAGTGCTCTGTCTGGAGATGGTTTTTGCTTCTACCCTCTACTCTTCACTCCCTCACTTTGGACCTTTCTCTGGCACAGCCATTGCTTTAACCATGCAGCCCTGCAAATACGAGAATGTAATTAGTGCCATGGCTACCCTGCCAGGGAGGTAGAAGAGCCCAGCCTTCCTCAACCACTCACCTCACACTCAGTCAGCTTTCCTATGGCGTCTGGATGTGTGTATGTGGTGTGTGTTCATGTACAGGGGACAACATAAATGTCATAGCACGTATTTGGAGGCCAGAGATCAATTTTGTGTAGTTGGTTCTCTCTTTTGCTTTCACCAGATTTTGACTCCTTTTTCCAGGAATGATGCACAAAAAGTACCTTTATGAGCAGAGCCATGTCCCCATCATCCTTAATAAACTGTGACTACAAAACATTAATATAAATGTCTGTGCTCAGTGGTGGTCACATTCACTTGTCTTAAAAGACACAATCTTCAAATATCATAAAACCATCTTACAACCATACAAAAATCAGGCAAAATAAAGAGAATATATGCTGACCGATGGCTCATTAGTAATACAACATTAAGGAACTCCTTGCAAGTATAATTAACTTAATGACATGTTATAAAGTGTTTATACGGTACAAGTTTGAGTATTTTTGTAATTGTAACAGGAAAAAATTAAGCCAATGATTTAAAAACTCAGGACTATGATACCCTCATAGTAGGAGTTAACGTTACTTAAAGAAGTTAGAAATTCCTGCAAAGTTAAGGTTACATGAGTTAGTCCAAGGGAATCATTTTACAAAAAAGAATCTTTCGTTCCATCTTAGCACTCCCACGGTACCTGAGGATGATGTAGAAATGGCCCGTAAAGTCAACAGAGCTCTCCCGGGAGGCAAGGTGCCCTAACCCTGCTGTACCCTTCCCACACCTGACCTCAGTCTTTGTCCATGGTTCACTCACCTACAAATGAAGGAGCTGTGTCAGGTGATCCTTTGAAGAGTTGAGCATTAGAAAAAAGAAAAGTCCAAGAAAATAAACTGTAAAGATCAGGCAACATTTGGCTGTAGGAGATACCTGCCTGGCAGTAATTTCCAGAAAACTAGAAATTTCAGACTTGGCTTTAATTGGTAATTGTAGTCACAATGGGAGCACTCTCCTCCCTGATCCAAGTGTGTGAGTGATGGGGGGAGGTTATAAAAAAGAGTCTGACTGGGCAAGATGTGGAGAGGCTGTGGCAACCATCAGAGTTAGATCGCTGTGCTTATGTCACAGTTACTTCTACAGTGATAAACAGCTCTGAAAAAGATAGAAGAAATATGCACTGGAAAAGAATGCATAGATATTTCATCAATTATCTCCTAAGCCTCTGTGGGGTTTTCTTACTAGACATAAGAGAATTTTAATAGAGCTACAGGCCCAGTCCTACCATTGATGTGTTTCCAGTTCACTGAAAAGGAGTAACACACACAAGGGAGGTTATAGAGCAGTGGTTCTCAACCTTCCTAACGCTTTAATGTAGTTCCTTGTACTGTGGTGACTCCCAACCACAAAATTATTTTCATTGCTACTTAATTTTGCCACTGTTACAAATCATAACATAAATACCTGTGTTTTCTAATGGTCTTAGGTGAATCCTATGAATGGCTTGTTTGACACTCTAAAGGGGTTGAGATCCACAGGTTGAGAGCCACTGTTATAGAGTATGGCAGTTAGCACCTGGATGGCATGAAATACAATGGTTTAAAGTACATAGCAAAGGAGTTTAAAGACATAACGAAGGCTGGGAAGAGTAGCTTTTGCTACTAAGTACTCTGGAAGTGTCTACTGAGATTTGTATAAGAAATAGAGATTTGAGAAACAGCCTGGGAAAAGGCTATATTTAGTGAATGCCAAGAGACAGGAAATGATAGTGACCATTACAGTGGCATGACACTCAAGAGAGGACATGTGTCCAGATCTTTAGGAAGGCAACTCTAAAAGAACTTGGTGACTCTATGTAGGTGATCTATGAAGGGAACTTTTGCTTTTTATATCCCCTGGAGAGGGGGAGGGAAAGGGAGGAGGAGAAGGAGAGGAAGATGAAATATGACATTAAAAATGATGCCTTGGGCTAGTCAAGTGTCTAGTGTACAGTTCAGTCAAGGTAATGAAACTCAGGAAAATCATTTAGAAGATCTGAAATCAGGGGCCCTCAACACCTAGGTAACCCTGGAATCTTTAGGAGATCAAACAATATTGAGCACAAAGCTATGCTCATGGCTAATCATAATGACCAAAGGTAGGACAGCAGCTTCATGGACTTGAGTTTCTATTTTCTTTTTTTGGGTGTTGTTTTATAAAGACTGAAATAATTTAGACCTCATGGGGTAAGCAGGATAATACTTCCCGTATAGTTACCTATAACCTGTTCTTCAGAACAAGCGAATATATTAAAATACATGACAAGGAGGAAATAAAGTTGCAGATATAACTGAAGATGAAAATTACTGACCATAAAATAGAAACTATTTTGGATTCTAGGTAGTCCCAAAGTAATCTCAGAGGTACTTAAAAAATGAAAGATGAAAACAGCAGAGATAATAGCATGACACAACTCAGATCAACCAGGAAAGTTTTGAAGATAGAGGAAGAGACTACAAGCCAACAAATTGAATAGCCTCTAGAAGAAGTAGAATCTCCCTTTGAGCTCCCAACAACTGCAGACATCTTGTATTTATTCCAATGACATTCAGGTAGGGCCTCTGGCTTGGAGAGCTCATTGAGAGACTTTCTTGGGCAGACAAAAGAATCTTTTCTTCAGTTCAGATAAAGCAATATTCAAAAACAAAGATAGATAGAAACAATCTCACCTTGGTTCATTGGGGTTATACATGGCAACCTGGAATACTTACAGGCAGCTAAGAGACTGAAAAGCTCTAAGCCACTGCCCACCAATGTCCTACATCATAAGTCCACAATAAAGTTAATGGGAACCTGATTTCAGAACATGACCAGTGGTAGCAGAGGTAGCTGTAGGTCCAGATGATGTCAGGTATGAACACAACTAGGCTATGAAAATGATGGTCATGTGTACTTCATCCTTGTTCTTTTCAATGATTGTTCTGCTCTCAGTAGATGCTGCCTAGACATGGGGAGGATGTTTTGCTTATGTGGCACATAAGACAGTTGCATGCATCTTGCTGCATTATGTTATGTAGCTATTCTGTTATGTTATGTTATGTTATGTTATGTTATGTTATGTTATGTTATGTTATGTTATATTATGCTACATTATGTTATGTAGTTATTCTGGTTGAGAGTGGGAAGAGTAATCCTACTACTGAACAGCCTCACTCTTCCACAATTTCTTTCTAAGCCATGCTTCTTTATTTCCTTTCTGCCTGCTTCCTTCCCTCCCACCCTTTCTTTCTCTCTTACTCCCTCCTTCCCTTCCTCTGTCCATCTGTATTTCTTTCCCTAACTACAGTTCTGTCATCCAGAGAAGTCCAGGGAGGCACCTGCTAAGATGCCACCCTGATCCTGACAAAATGCTTCGAACTGAAATAAGTCCATACCAAAATAGGTTTAAAGCTATCTCACTAACTCACCAAGAGAGAGAGATGGTGATAGGTTCAATCCCAGAACTCAGTGAATGACCTGGAGGAGCAGATACATATTTCTAGGGGTAGATCCGACCCTAGAAAAGCATCCAGCCTTACCCAGAGTCTCTGCTTGGTCTTGTGGCAGAACAATCAGTCACAGAACAGTTAGCCCTAACCCTGAATCAGCACCAGAGGATTTCGGTGTGGGCCTTCTAAGTTCTTCCTTTCTTTACTTCCCAGCCACAGTCCTTCCAGCTAAATCACCTCTCAATTATATGTGACATAAAATTTCAAGGTTCTTGATTCCCTGTTTTATAGTCAGACAAATAATGGCCTTAATTGCTCATGAAAGTCCTATAAGAGTTTAAGAGGAAAGGCTGATAAAATGAGCAGTTTCCAGCTTCCCCAGATTGCCCTGTCTGAATAAAGAGTTCCACTGGGTTGCAGCAGATGACTCCTGATTTTGGCTTCATCTTTTTTTTCCTTTTTCATCTCTTTGGTTGTAGCTTCAAGGGGCAACAGAGCAGAGAATATCATTTATCATTAAACATGATGTTGTTGACTTTAAACTGTCCTATTGCTTCATAGGAAACATTTTTAGATATTGATATCTGTTTATCAGAGAAACTACGCTCATTCTTAGAGGATTTTGACAGGTCAGTTTTAAGAACCGACCCCATGGTATCTATACTTTCTTATTTTCAAATATCTGAGATTGTCCAGAATTTACAAAATGAGCCCATGAATCTCTGGCCAACTCCTCCATGCTCCCTCCTAGTCTCTAGCTCTGCTTCAATATGCAGAAAACATTTTCTTTCTCTCTTGATCACTATAATCCCTCACTCTCCAGTTTATTTCATTTGTAAGTGGGATCTGGGATGATTTTATTAGTCTGCATTATTAAGTGTCATGTGTTTCCAGATGGTCTGCAGAGTCCGTCTGAGCTGAGGATGTGTATGTCGCTAGGCCTTTGCTAATCATTCACAGGGGACACATGTTCTGCTGGCTTTACTCTCAATAACTGGCCTGTGTTTTTCCAAATGGATTTGCATTTTTATGTTCGGCTGATGATGTCTCCAGAGACACATACCATGAATATCTGGCTCTCTGTTATTACATGTACAAGTCATAAAGCTATGTAATAAGACTCATAAAAACATGCAAATAGTCCTTTTCTAGGGAGGGAAGAAACATGATCAGCCTTAAAATCAGGAGCTTGGAGAAGCTGAGTGCTCTGCTGAGGAATCAGGAGGAGGAGGAGCAAACATCTTCTGGGATGATCAATAATAAATAATTAAATAAGCAAACAAAGAAGCCACCTGGCAAGTCTAGCATTCAGTGTGCCAGGGAGAATCATTAGTGGTGGTCAAGAGCTGTTTCCTTTAGTGTCTTGTACCCAGCAAGAAAGGGCTGCTCTTCCTCTTCTCTGTTAAGTCATCTGCAAGCCCCACCATTCACACTGCCCACTTCTGAGAACGTGAGCATGAGACCCAGATCTATACCCTTTTGTCTGGTTTAATTCCACTGTCAAACCTCAAATCTACAACTTTTCCATAGCAACCACCAGATAAATGCAACACATCTTTTTTGTTTCACATTTATTTTATTATGTGTATGAGCATTTCAGCGTATGTGTAGGCAGTCATGCTGGTGAGACTTTATGGGTGCAGCTTCTGACATTACTAGGAGGCATGATCTCATGGCAGCCTCTCTAATTCTGTATCTCTTACAGCCTTTCCAACCTCTCTCCCTCAGTGTTCACTGAACCTTACATGTGGGCGTGTTTTGCAGTGTTCATTAGAACTGGGCTCCTCAATTCTACATTCCGATTAGTTGTGGATTTCTGTAATGGTCTCCATGGGTTGAAAAGAGAACTTTCCTTGATGAGGGGTGAGAAATACACATATCTGTAGTTATAAGAACAAAAATTTCAGTAGAGTTAGAGATTATACTTGTTTGATAAAGTGTTGATTATAGGGTCCCCTCCAAGAACATTGATTATCCCTGAGTAGTTGGCTGGGTTCCAGTAGTAGGCATGATTTCTCTCTTGTTGAGAAAGTCTTAAATCTAATAGAAGCTGTTGGCTACCATCTAGGTATTCACGCCCCTGCTGCACACTTAGTGTTACTGTGCTTGCTGCTCATTATTGTGGTTCACAGGCGTCAGAGCTGGGCAGGACTGTTAGTTGCCTCTCTCCTTTGAAAGTTTGCATAGTTCCTTCTGGAACCATAAATGTCCTTGGGAAAGAGGCATCCAGTTTGATTTTAGATCAGAGGCCTCTGGGCCTTGTGTGTGAAGTGTATGGTGTCTTCAGCAATAAAGACTTCTTTTCCACCTCTGAAGCCAAACATTATACAAAAGTATATATACAGGTACAGATATAGATACACACACATACATATATTCTCAACAGTTCAATAAAGGGCTTCTCTTGTTCTCTTGCCTGGTGTTTGGATTTTTTATTAGGTGGTATTTGGCTCTTTAAAAGGAACATTTACAGCTCAGATGAGAAATTTTCATTTAAATATTTTTATACTTATAAACAGACTTTTGTATTAAAGTTTTTTAAGTAGATAGTTAATAACACAATTCCTTATGACTTTTAAGATAATCTTACTATTATTTCACCTTTCTGTCCTTTCTCATGTACTTATCTCCCCCCTACTCCCTAATTAAAGCCTCCCCTGCTTCTCATGACCAAGAGCACATAGTCTAAAAAACAATAGGCATTCTATAATTATTTTTTAAAAATAAGTAAAAGAATATATAGAAAGGATGCTACATTTGCAGTTGCCAAGAATCCTGCTTTTCTTCTAGAATGTTAACTGTGAGGATTTCTGGGTTCTATAATAGCCAGAAGTGCAGACCACTCTCTCAGCCTGCGTGCAGTAATGTTCCTTGGCCACACAACTGAGGTTGCAAAAAAAAAAAAAAAAACCCAGGAGGCCCTGAAATGGAGAAGAGCATATGGGAGGGTATAGATTTGATATTGCTCAGAGATCTGTCCATCCTAAGATGTCCTCTCCTGGGCTTCTATGATGCCATAGTCTCTTGGAGTCTTTCTCTTCTGTTCTCTGTCATCCCCTTCTAAGTGCTGGTCAACCTAACTCTGTCCTGTAAATGTTTACAGTTTATGCTGAGACCTATTCTTGGACCTCTCCTTTATTCTTTGAGTCTCAGACCAAACTATCCAACTATCTCTGGCTTTGTCACATACCTCGGTTCATGCAAACACAAATATTTTCTCACTGTTATTTACCCCTAAATAAAACTAAGTAAAAAACAAAAGCATTCATTCTTTCACCAGATGCCCCATCACAGGCATGGATCGCCATCTTGACCTTTTTGTCAGATGACTGAGTCACCAGCCTTGATGGATCATCCCGTTGATGGATCAGTTACCAAGTCCTTTTCTGAAAACCTCCCAAAGTCTCTCTCACTCTGCCCATTTCCTCTGTCCCCCTGCCTTGATTAAGCTCATCAGTCTCTCCCTTACTTGGACAACTGCCACAGCTTCCCACCCAGTCACCTGTCTCTTATAAGTGCTTTAAGTACAAGTCAATTTCCAGTCAAATCCAGTGATATCTAAAGTAAAAGTCCAAACATGTCTTGTTTGGACCTGACCCACCACAGTCTCTATGTTACTTTTTGCATCCAGCACAACAGCTCAGTATAGACTTTTCTTGTTACTTCCTCTTATCAGACTATGCTGCAGTTGTCCTGGGCTTTCCCTAACCTTATCTCTGGCTTCCATGGGTTTAACTATATATTCCTGTTTATGCATGCACATCCCTATGTTATCATCCATATATCACACACATACTGCATTCTTCACAAAATCTCCCATTTCTTCCTGAAATTGGGTGGTTATTTCTTTTCTCTGCTTTCAGAACAAGAAGCCACCTGACCTTATCGTTGCAGTACTACTCTGGGGCTGCTCAGCTCTTTAATCTCTGGGTGTGATCTGTTTCCACCTTCTTTGCTGAAATTATTAAAAGCCCGTATTACTCTGAGCTCTCACCACAGGCATCATCCCTTTGCCCAGAAATCTACAATATTAAGCTCATCGAGATAAAAATGTCAAGTAAAGCTGACCATAGATAAATGGGCAAACCAAAATGGCACCTGCACTTTAAAGGTTATCTAGATCTGGAAGATACAAACAGGGGCTTGATTTCACATGGACAGAAGCAGGTGATAACTTGTGGGTGAGACTTTGAAATGGAAACAGATGTTAAGCTCAATGCCTGAGGCTTGCTACATGATCCTCAGAACTATTACAGTGTGGGCAGAGACTATGCCTATCAGTGAGATCCCAAAGAGAAGGCTACCAAAAAAAAAAAAAAATGAACTTGTAATTCCAAATGCTACAGATAACTGGTGAAAGTTGAACTGTAAGTTATTGCAAGGACCAAGTTTACAATCTTTTGCCTCACCATTCTCCTGCTCCTTGATTGACTAGACATTTTGGAAAAAGTTCTGGTTGAGCAGATATAACACTGATTGCTAAATTGTATCTTGAAAGGCATATTATGTGTCTGGGATAAAAATTATGGGGATGGTAGAGCCGAACGAGGAAGAGACATCACTTGGAAGATAAGCATTGTGCTACTTGGAGCACTCCCTGTAGGACCCCGCATATCTCTTATCTTTCCTGAAACTTGCTTTCCTTTTCTATAAGCTTGCAATGGCCACACTGCCATCACACTGGAGATGCAATTCCAACTTATATATTCAAGAGCATATATTCAGTCCACAGAAGAGAGAATGCTGCACTTGAATCTAAAATGTCCCACCTCGTTTATATTTTGAACATTTGCTCCTCAGACAATAGAGCTGAATTAGAAGGCTGTAGAACGTAGCTGAAAGAGAGAGATCACTGGAGATGGCCCCTTGAGGATATATTATTCCTAGATCTTTCTTGTTGTAATCTCTAATCCTAGTTGGCCATGAAGTAAAAAGTTCACTCAGATTCCCACGAACTTTGAGGTCCTTGACAATCAGAAAATATCAGACAAAAAATATCTTTCTGTTTCTTTCTTGTATGTTTTCACAGGGAAGAATAAAGTGACAGGTCACATAAACATTACTTTTATTATTCAGTGATTTCAGCAGTTTGTTAAAAAAACAAAAAAAAAAAAACAAAAAAAAACAAACAAAAAAAAAACATGTACCTGTGTAAACCATCACGTCACTCATGGGGCATGAAATCTTTATGAAAGATAGCTAGGCACTTATGCGAGGGAGACTAGCTTGAGACAAATAGCATGGTAACCCCATTGCTGTGCACATCTGTCACCTCAGGGTCTCCTCCTCACATGCCAATCTCTACATCAGACTCGTCAAGTCTAATGTTTAGTATGTTTCGTGTGAAACCAAAGCAAATCTTTCTATTGCCCCTATGTTTTCCCTCAAAGCAATAAGAGGTAGCTTATTCTGAGCTAAATGTGTGTGTGTGTGTCCCAGAATCATGAATTCAGGTGGCCCAATAACATGTTCTTGCATGGAAATATTACTCAAACTTTATATCAACAGAGCAAAAGAATATCACAAATCAAGTGTTTACAGATGAATCAATGAGGACAGTTGATAGACGGATTGCGCAGCTTACAATGCCTTGTAGATATCTGTAGGAGGTTGTCTTAATTGTTAATTGACATGGAAGTCCCCATCCCACCAAGGGTGGAGTCATTCTCTAGACTGGTGGTTATGAGCTACATAAGAAAAGCTAAATAAATGGGTCTTCAACCAAATTACCAAACTGTTCTTCTGTGGTTTCTGCTTGAGTTCCAACCCTGACTTTCCTTAATGATGAATGATAACCTGTCAGCTAAAAATAAACTGATACCTCTATAAGTTTCTTTTTGTAAGAGTTTTATTACAGAAACAGAGAGGAAACTAGAACACAATGGCTTCTTTCAGCTTCTTGGTTGCATCCTATATGGGGAATGCTTGCAAGTGTTTAATAACTAGCTTTCTAGGGAACAAAAAGGTCACCTTGACTAGCAATTGTTATAAGTTTCAAAGGTGGACTACCTCTAGCATGGCCAGTTTCAAATACCACATCTGTGTCACTGGAAAATGATGTCCAAGCCTGGCTTTGATAAACCAGTGAGAGCTCATTGTAACACTCTAGAGTGTTTCAGTAAAGCTTCATACACCCCAGAGATTCATACCTATGAGGCATCTAGTCCAAACTGTGATCCCTTCTCTCTACTCACCCTTCAGTGGCCCATGCCAATGGATATTTAAAATTATCTACCATGACTGAAGATTCTCAGTAAGACAACTCTCATGCCACCATCCACTCATTATTCATTCCTTAGCATAGCATGAGTTTTCTCACAGGTTTCCTTATTTTGACCACAGATGAATTTCTAGAACCCTCATATCACCATGCTTCCAAATGAGGTCTACATGCTTGCTCTTGGCTCAGAACGCACCCAGAAAGTTGCTTTACTAAGGTGGCTGTGATGGTACACTAGGTATGTGGTGTTATGACTATGTCTCCTTTTCTCCTGGTATAAAATGAGTTCATTCAGGACAGACACCTTGTGTGCATCCTTTTTAGATTCTTGGAACCCAGGAATTAAGGCCAACTTAAATATGCTGTAGATACAAGAAACTGCTCACAGGATATCTGAAGCTCTCACCTTCTCTTGTCTCTCTCACAGCCTCACTTAGTTTTTGTACTAACAACCAAGACTAAGAAAAGAAAGCAGAAGTGTTCCTTCCTCTCCCTTGGCTACTTGAAGTACAGCTCAAGGCTTCTCTAAATTGTTCCAGGGCCAATCACAATTATGTGACAAGTGTTGCAAAAGCAGAAATGCTCATGTCACTTTGATAGCTATCAGTTTGGAGGAGACACACTTTGTGTACACAAAGTATACACACACATAAACCATTAATCCAGGTCTGAGACTCAAGCAGGTAGAGGAAAATTAAATAGAGAAAGACTTTGAGGAACCAGGTAGTACCTATGAAGAAAATTATTTGCATTTAAGCAGAAATCCTATGTTTCCTACAATCAGAATTTCCTAGGAATCAGTGTCTGGGGAGTGGCTATCCAGCTAGAACTTTATGCAAAACTCTTCCCCATTGGGAAGCATATTAGTTTCAACAGCTGACTTTTCCCTAAAAGGGCACATGTTTATAAATGGCCTTTAGCTGGCCAGAATGTCTTTGCCCACAACAAGACACTGTGTAATAAACACTTGCAAAGCCAGAGCAAGGTGAGCAGAGAAGGCACGGGGGACCTCCAGTCATAATCTTGTAGCATTAAAGGTGAAGAGAGATGGTTTACCCTGTGGGCTTTACCATCTGATCTCTGCGTCTTAAGTTGCATTATTTTCTCAGAGAAGATATGACCAAATGCCAATCCACTTAGAAGGGGCACAGACATCAAACCAATAAAAGAATGCCACCTAAGTGCAATTTAGTTAACCAATGAGTTTATCTGGATTACTTACAGAAGTGTAGGTGACCCCAAGACAGCTGTATCACCTCAAAGTCCCATGCTGGCATAGGTAATGACCTCATAAAAGCTGCATTACTTGAGTGACATCTTTAGCAAAACATCTACCTCCCATGCACTACTGTTTGCACTACTCCCAAGACCAACATGCAGCCTTAGGACAGGCAGAAAGGATTCATAACATCCCAAGTCATAGTCTCGTGGATATCCCTCTTCTTTCCTACTAGGGAGAGTTAACATCCTTATTACCATCACTATAGGCAAAGCTGTTACTATACATTGAACTTATTTTATTGCAGTGATTAGAGCTGCCAAGGTTATTCTTTCTCCACCATGATGGCAATGTGATAGCCATATTATGCCAGGAGGAAATGATATTCCACAATGCTTTTCCTTTGTAGTCTTTTAGGTCACAAGGAATCCTAACTCCCATTATAGCTACCATTTAACCTATTTGCTTAGCATCCATTATGAGCTAAATAAAGCCCCTGAACTGTACTGAAGTAAGAGGAAGAAAGAAGTTGTACAGCCAAGCTCACATAATTAAGTACAAGATTGGAACTAAACCATCCCAAGGCCTAGGAAACAACGTGGAAGAGGGGCCAGAAAGAACGCAAGAGCCAGAAGATTGACAGGAGCAACATTACACACTGTCTTCTGGAGAGTATGTGGCATTGTATTTATGAAGTCACAACACTGCATGTATCGCACAAGATCAAGGTCATCAATATTCTGGCCGAAATGGGAGAGGACTATATGAAGTGTCACCTGTAACTGAGGGGCTGTTGACAATCGATGGCCATTTGGGTAATCACTTTTATTCAGTGATAATGCCATTAGTTAGTTGCCCATGATCAACCAAATAACCTCACGCTAAGGAACAGGTAAACACCCTAATTAAACTCAGCATGTTATCTTTAAAAATACAGGAAGGCAAGAAGAGGGTGTGTTGGGAAAAGGAAGGGATCAAGAAGTGTGGTTAGAGGACAAGATGGGGGACTTCAGAGCAAATGTGCTCCAAACATATTATATGCATGAATATAATTGTCAAAGAATAAAGTAAAATAGATATGGTAAAACAAATACTCCACAGACTAGAATTCCCAGCTCATTCTCTGCAAACAGTCCTGGGAGCTCACCTCTGTGGAGATGTTAACATTTATCAGTTTGCATCTTTGCTCATGTCAGTCTATGTCATTTTGGATCTTCCCATAGCCCAAATGCTTGCAAAATAATTTACTAAAGATATTTGATGCTTCTAGGCTTTTGAGGAAATAGAAATGGAATTTACATTACCATCTTCTTTTTCACAATGAAAGAGAAATGTATATTCAGTAACTGTATTCATTAAATGACTACATACCTCACATCTGCCACTCTCTACCATCATCCCGTGCCTGTGGAAAGGAATTTCTGTCTCACTGGTATTTACACTATAGTAAAATTGAATGCAAATAAACAAACAACTTGAAGGCAGGCTGTACGAGCTATCGTGAAACACTGTGGTTTTATTTCAGCCACCTGTCAATCTCATGCAATCATCCATCTCTCTTTTTACAATATATAAACCTCACTTCCCCTCTGGTCATTGCATTGGCCATGGGATATGGGCCTTAGCTAGTTTCTTGCTGCTGCCGGAGTAGCCTGGTGAGCTCTTTCAGATACCTCTAATCAAGTGGAGCCCATACTCTCTACTTAGCCACAGAATAGATTTTCAGGGCAAACCAGTAAAAAAACAGAGTACAAGTTTACTAGGAAAATGCTTATTTTAATGGAGATTTAAGCAAGGAGGCACTGGGTACAAAGAAAGAGAAGCACACAGGAAAAGACAAGGAGTGCTCATGTATTTAATTGTCCCTGCAGGAGCTGCATGCAAGATAGTAGTGACCTCTGAAGTTATATCTCAAAAGGTTAAATGAGATCCTAGGACGACTCCCAAGGTACGGTGGGTAGCATTACAGCTGAAGGGGAAAGCCCTAAGTTACAAAGCTCACGTGGGAAACAAAGAATGTATTCTTACATTATTGACTGAATTGTATGTGTGGGGTGAGGTAGGGAATTGGAGTGTGTGTTTGCTACAGTACATCAGAATGTGGGGGGGCCAGAGGACAACCTATGAGAGTCACTTCTCTCCTTTGACTGTGGGTTCCAAAAATTGAACTCCAGGCATCAAGATTGGTAGCAAACTCCCGTCCTTACTGAGCCATCTTGCTGGCCCAGTTACAATGTATTTATTGTAAATTCTTGACCCTTAGCTGGCAAGTCTTCCATTATGCTTCAGTATGAGTCCTTTTCCTTCCTTAATTGTCCCAGGCTTTTAATTCTGCCTAATTCTGATTCAAACTTTTCTGTTGTTCTGACTTCATTTGGTCTGAAGTCATAGGAGTTGAGGCCTCTTATCATAGCTTCATTTGCCAATTTCCCCGCAGGAGTTCTGGGCCCTAGACATACCAGGTTCATGTTGGGATTCTGGACATTCTAGGTTGAGGTGGCAGGCAAGTGGGGATCTCCCACCTTATCCTCCACATTTGCATGGTTCTAGGCCTACATGGATCCTTCATCATAAGGCTAAAGAACTTCACACCTCATCCCAACCTGTCCCTAAAGGTGAGGTTTATTTGTTAATCTTTGTGGTGCTTAGACACATACACAATACATATTATTTGACAAAGAACTAACAAATGAACAGCATACTTCAGAGACACAGGACACAGCAGAGAGGGTCATTAATTTCTGGCCAGAGGACAGTAGTTGTCATATTTCATAACTTCTGTGCATTATATAAACCAGACATTGGCTAAATGTATTCAAACAGCTTTCTTTATGAATTAAATCTTGCTATAGCACAGAAACTGCCATTCATTTATACATCATGCCATCTCTGGCATATTCCACCCTCCAATAATAAAGTCAAAACATTGTCGCAGAAGCTGTATTGCCACAAAATAGAAAATGTTCACTTTCTGGATTATAAAAATCACAAAGTCTAGTGGCCTCTAGTGTAGACTATGCCTGCCAAAGTTGAATAGGTCAAATTTCTAAAATGTACACGATTCATGTAACTCCTCTATAAGTTGACCAGAATAGAAAAAGATAGAAAATAAGCCAATAGTTGGGGTGGCTAGCCTAAGGAATATAGAGCAAACCAAAGGAGAGCTACTAAGAACAGAGCATCCTGCTGCTCTTTTCTGATAAAGATCTGGATTATTTTTCTTTCTTTCTGCTTAGTATGATTGTGCTTAGTATTAGAACTCAACAACTTAAATGAATCTTTTCCCAGGGAGATGGAAGCAACAGGCATATAAAAATATCCTGAGAATGCTCAGTTCAGTCAATAGGATTTAACAATCACCTAAATGGATATACTCTTATCATAATAATTCTTGCATACTGCTAAATGTTCACAATCACAACAGCAAACAGGAAGTAGGCTGTGAGGGAGAGTACAACAAACAGGAAGTATCTTGGGTGCTGTTTTCAGGAGTGGTAACTGGAGGTAAGAGAAGGAAGTCTTTATAGGGAATGGGAGCTGTTACAAGGCAGTGAAATTACACCAAAGGTCTCTGTAAAGCCCACCAGGAAATCTGAAGCCGGGTGACTGTTCTTCCAGGATTGTACCTAGAGAAGTTCAGGTGACTGCTCCTCATGAGTATGCAACGACTGGTCTTTTCAGAACAGACTGCCTTAACAAAGAGATTCTCCACCATAAAGGATAAGTCTCAGAGAACCATGGTCAGACACTGTTCTGGAAAAGCTATGGAAAGGAAAGACGTTCTTCCTTGGTACTGTTACCCTGGTTAAAAACCCAAGGCTGTGAAAGTCATAGGCCCTTGTTATTTTCTAAATGGCATGCTGTCAAATTGCCAGCTAAATATTTACCTTCATATCCATAGATCCTGGATACTTTGAATCCTGGTCAGGGGAACTTCTT
This sequence comes from Uromys caudimaculatus, assembly GCA_028551405.1. NCBI lineage: Eukaryota > Metazoa > Chordata > Mammalia > Rodentia > Muridae > Uromys > Uromys caudimaculatus. The sequence continues at coordinate 26,103,565 of CM052705.1, forward strand.
TTTGCAGTGGTCAGCAGTCTATGGATGGATACAACGTGCTGAGAGTAGGAGACTACCTACTCAGCCCCAATGAGACATATGCATTAACCCTACCACTACTGTGGCTTGGATAACATTGAGGAAGAGGAGACAGAAAGAGAGTAAGAGCTGGAGATAGCCTTCCAGACATGAGATAGTTGTTACAACTAAGGCCATATAGTAATTGTGGTTACTGTCACAAGCCCTGCATAAAAGCAAGCTAACCAAAAAATCTGCCATAGATTATCTCCAGGCTCCATCTTTCACTAAGGAGCTACTGGCAGCTATTTGCTAGTGTGGGGGCATAGAATCTTTTTTTTTTTTTTTTTGAGGATGTGACTACTGGTAGTTCCTACACTACCAAATGGCATGACCCCTCACTGTGCACATGTAGAAACAGCACTAACTGGACTTAGTGGGTTATATCCCTGAAAAAAAAAATGACAGGAAGTTGGGAAGAGACATGTTACAGGGATAAGGAGGAATTTTGAGGAAGAAATGGAGGTTAGGTATGATCATATTTCATTGAATACATGTATGAAATCCCCCAAAGGGTAGCTAATTTTAAAAAGCAGTGTCATCTGTTTTTATTTAATCTCCTGTATGTTATTCTGTAACAATTTGTATAAATGGTGAATTTTGAATATGTGACAATTTTACCTCTATGGTAAAATTCCACATATATAAGTTGTACACTGCTTTTTCTTAATAACATTTAATGCTGTTTATAAAATATTTTTAAAGTATAATAAGAAAAAGGTGTTCTGAAATTAGTATCACCAACACTCACAAGAGGCTAAACTTCTAAAAAGAAAAGCAGTGGGACAGATCGCACCTGTTCTCAAATTTGGACTGAGACAAGCATCTCCATCCTTACTCTGTATCCTCAGTTCCCCTATCCTCCACAGGTACCTCTACAATAGAGCTGCCATGGCCTAGATCCTGTTAATGGATCTGATCTCAGTCCTTAGTCCCCATGCTTTTCTCAGTCCATAGCTACTATGCTTGTCCATCTACTATTAAAATTAGGCAAAGGAGTACCACAAAAGACCAAATCCAAAATCTATTTTTCCTATCCATATTACATTCCAGCATCCATCCCTGAGATATCAATGTCTATTGCCCCCTACATGACTACAAATCTTCTTTTATCTGCTGATCTCTTCACACATGAAGTTTAAGAGCCTGGTGGTAATGAAATTCAATGTTTAATTCTGTTAATCTTACTGATATAAGCCTGTAACTTCTAGAAACCAGGACCTAATTGTCTAAAACTATTAAGGGTTTAGTTATAAAAACAGAATGCACTAATCACCCAAGTATTTTATGGGGTTAGATGAAATCCACCATTCCTTCTTAACAAATGTTGGTTCCCAGACCCATCTACTTACTGAGATGCTGCTCTCACGAATTACTGTGGTCTTACTTCACTAACATAGTTGTAAACATTTTTCTTCTGATTACTAAGCACAAATTTTATCATTTGGGGAATTTGATCACCTTACCAATTATTAGTTTTCTAAATACTTCATCTGCCAGTCTTTACCTTCGGAGTCAGCTACTCATGAATTCTAGGAGATGTTGATATTTTCTCTGATACATTTCTTATTGCTTCGAGAAGCATATCATCTTCTGGGTCTACCCATGAAGCACAGCCAGTTGGTGAGTTTTCCAAATTACATGGTGCTTCATACTCTAACATGCTCCTCTTTGTGAGCCTTCTGATCCCTCACCTGCTGTAAGAATTCATGCGTCTGTTATCATAAGTCATAGCTTTTCCTCTATTTCTTAGAGCCTCCCTAAGATGTTATATCAAGTCTTAGAGAGCGTGCTAGATTGTTAAGTATTAATCACAATGAGTCCTTTGACCATCTTCATGTTCTACCTCCATAAGTTCAGCATGTTTAGCATCCACTCCTTATGTGTGTTATTCTCCTGATCCTTATGGGTCTATATTCCTCATAGATGTTGGCATAACTTCTGTAATCTCTGGAAGGTATATGATTATTTTTGATTGTCTACTTGATTAGAATCAACAATGATTGGGGCATTAGTGCAGTCCTCTTGGTATGACCATTGGGCATTTCTAAAGACAATTTACTGAGGGTGGGACAACTTGTGCTGAATATGTGTTTCACCATTCCACAGACTAAGGTTCTATACTAATGAGAAGGGAGTGGAGTAGTATGTCAGATGAGTACTTGCACTTTCTGTCTGTACCCCATGATCTTCTGAGCTTTGTAGAGCTCCATCATCAGGCTTAAAACACTATCTGTTCTGCCATGTTCTCCTCACCATCATAGATACTACTCTTTCAAATCATTAGCCAAAAGACTAAATCCTTCTTCCAAGGATATCTTTTACATCAGGTATGTGCTATCTGCAAGGATAAAGGTTTAAAGGTCTAATAAAGCAAGGTTAGTACCTCTCTGTTGAATTTATCAAAACACTGTATGAAAACATTAGATGAAATCAGCCTCCAGGGAAGAAGCTGGTAACCTCAGACAGGAGGTCTTTTTCAGCTAAAGGTGATACTTGGAGAGAGATCACAGTTGGGGGCCAGCAGCCAGCAGTACTCTCAGCATTCCAGATCAGTAGAGGAGAGCTCATTCACCCTACATCTGAGAGAACTAGCATGTCCACAGCTTCTCTATGGAAAAATTCTGCAATTAGACTATTATAGCAGAAAATGAGTTCAGAATTTTTCCTCGTGTTAAGTTGAAAAAACTGATGTTGGGAAGCCAGATATATTTCCTCCTATCTTACAGGTTGTTTGTCCCTGAGTCTAGAAGCCAGACTAAGCGCTGAAGCAAGATCTTCTCTCTATAGCATTTTTCCCTTAGTGTGCCCTTATCTAATCCAGAGAGGTTTAGGCAGCATACGTAGACAAATAAGATGAAGATTCCAATGACTCTAGCTGCCATCCAGTGAATTCTTGACACCCTGGGCAAGGAGAGATGAAGTCACTCATTCCTCAATTGTACTTATACTACAGTCAAGTCTGACAGTCCAGACAGACATGCCTAATGCCAACGCCTGGTATTCAAGGTGCTGCCTCATTGTCTATCATAGAAAATCTTTCCTGTAAAGAATAAATCCCATGCATTCTATGAGATTGCCATGGACTAAGGTTGATCTTAAATAACAATAAAAGTAACAGAAAGCCCACATACTCATGGAAACTGAACAAATCTCTCCTCAACGATAACTTGGTCAGGGAAGAAATAAAGAGAAAAATTGAAGACTTTATAGAATTTAATGGAAATCAAGCCACAGCATACCCAAACTTATGTGGCACAATGAAAACAGTGCTAAGAGGAAATTTCATAGCACTAAGTGACTTCATAAAGAAATTGGAGAGATCCTACACTAGGAACTTAACAGCACACCTGAAAGCTCTAGAACAAAAGGGAGCAAACACACCAAAGAAGAGTAGATGGCAGGAAATAATCAAATTCAAGGCTGAAATTAACCAATTAGAAACAAAGAGAACAATACAAAGACTCAACAAAACCAAACCAAGAACTGTTTTGTTTGTTTATTTTTAAGAAATCAACAAGAATCATGGGTGTTCCGATGTTTTGGGCTAATATCTGCTTATCAGTGAGTACATACTGTGTTTGTTCTTTTGTGACTGAGTTACCTCACTCAGGATGATATTTTCAAGTTCCATCAATTTGCCTGTGAAATTCATGAAATCATTGTTTTTTAGCTGAGTAGTATTCCATTGTGTGAATGTACCACATTTTCTGTATCCATTCCTCTGTTGAGGGGCATCTGGGTTGTTTCCAGCTTCTGGCTATTATAAATATGGCTGCTATGAACATAGTGAAGGAACATCCATGATTCAATTCACAGCACCTGTTGGACTGAGTGTGAGGTCCTAGATGGAGGAGTTGGAGAGGGACTAAAGGAGCTGAGGGAGTTTGCAGCCCCATGGGGAGGGAGCAACAGTGTCAACTGGTCAGGTCCCCAGGTGCTCCCAGAGACTGGACCACCAACCAAAGAATGCATATGGAGGGATTCATGGTGCTTGTCACTTATGTGGCAGAGGAGGGCCTTGTTGGCCATCAGTGCGAGGAGAGGCCCTTGGGTCTGAGAGTGTTAGATGCCCCAGTATAGGGGAATGCCAGGGAGGGAAGATGGGAGTGGGTAGGTGGGTGGAAGAATACCCTCATAGAGGAAGGGGGAAAGGGGACGGGATAGGGGGTTTCCAAAGTGGAGAACTGGAAAGGGGAAAACATTTGAAATGTAAATAAAGTATCAAAAAAATTTTTTAAAAAGCTTAAATGAAAAAAAAGAAAGAAATCAGTAAGATAGAAAGGTAGATAAACCCTTAGCCAAACTAACTAAAGGACACAGAATATCAAAATCATAAATGAAAAGGGAGAGATAACAACAGAAACTGAGGAATTTCAAAAAATCATTAGATCTTACTACAAAAGCCTATACTCAACAAAACTGGAAAAGCTAGGTAAAATGGATGACTTTTCTAGACAGATACAATGCACGAAAGTTTAAGAACAGGTAAACTATTTAAACAGTCCCCTAACCTATAAGGAAATAGAAGCAGTCATTAAAAGTCTCCCAACCAAAAAACATCGAGTGCCAAATGGTTTTAGTGCAGAATTCTACCAGACCTTCAAAGAAGACCTAATACTAATACTCCTCAAACTATCCCACAAAATAAAAACAGAAGAAACACTACCTAATTAATTCAATGAATCCACAGATACTCTGACAATTAAACCACACAAAGATCCAACAAAGAAAAAGAACTTCAGACCAATTTTGCTTATGAGTGTCCATGCAAAAATACTCAAAAATTCTCACAAACTGATTCCAAGAAGACATCAAAGCAATTATTTACCATAATCAAGTAGCTTTCATCCCAGGGATGCAAAGATGGTTCCATATGCAGAAATTCACCCAAGTAATCTACTATATAAACAAAATTTAAAAAAATCACATGTTCATTTCATTAGATGATGAAAAAGCCTTAAACAAAATACAATACCCCTTCATGTTAACCGTCTTGGAGAGATCAGGAATTCAAGGCACATACCTAAACATGATAAAAGCAATATACAACAAACATAGAGACAACATCAAATTAAATGGAGAGAAACTTGAAGCAATCCCACTACAATCAGAGACAAAACAAAGCTGACCTCTCTCCCTATTTATTCAATACAGTACTTGAAGTTCTAGTTAGAGCAATCAGACAACAAATGGAGGTCAAAGACATATAAAATGGAAAAGAAGAGGTCAAGATATCACTATTTGTGGATGATATGATACTGTACATAAGGGATCCCCAAAATTCTACCTGAGAGCTCCTATAGCTGATAAGCAACATCAGCAAAGTGGCTGGATATAAAATTAACTCAAAGAAATCAGTAGCCTTCCTTTTACAAAAGGTAAATGGGCCGAGACAAAAAAGGAAAATAATAATCTTCACAATAGTCACAAATAATAAAAAATATCTTGGTGGAACTCTAACAAAGCAAGTAAAAGATCTATATGACAACAACTTCATGTCTCTAAAGAAAGAAATTGAAGAAGAACTCAGAGGATGCAAAGATCTTCCATGCTCATGGATAGGTAGGAGTAACATAGTAAAAATGGCCATCCTTCCAAAGGCAATCTACAGATTCAATGTAATCCCCATCAGAATTCCAACTTAATTCTTCACAGACATGGAAAGAAGCAATTCTCAAATTCATATGAAATAACAAAAACTCAGGGTAGGGAAAACAATTTTCAACAATAAAAGAACTTCTGGAGAAATCACCATCCCTTACACTGAATTTAATAGAAGACAAAGTGGGAAATAGCCTCAAACACATTGGCACAGGGGAAAATTTCCTGAACAGAACACCAATGTCTCAGGCTCTAAAATTAACAATTGACAAATGGGACTTCATGAAATGGAAAAGCGTTTCTCAGGCAAAGGACACTGTCAATAAGACTAAATGGCAACTTATAGATTGGGAAAAGATCTTCACTAGCCCTACGTCCGATAGAGAGCTAATATCCAAAATATACAAGGAACTTAAGAAGTTAGACTCCAGAAAACCAAATAACCCAATCAAAAAATGGGGTACAGAGATAAACAGAGAATTCTCAACAGAGGAATCTAGAATAGCTGAGAAACACTTTAAAAAATGTTCACTGATAAGCGGATATTAGCCCAAAAGTTCAGAACGCCCAAGTTTCACATAACAGTAACCGCTGGACTGAGAGTGAGGTCCCAGATGAAGGAGTTGGAGGAAGGTCTGAAGGAGCTGAGAGAATTTGCAGCCCCATGGAGGGAGCAAGAGAGTCAATGGACCTGACCCCCCCCCCCAGTCCTCCTGGAGTTTGGACCACCAACCAAAGAATACACATTGATGGACTTATGGTTTGGACCACATATGTGGCAGAGGATGACCTCGATGGCCATCAGGGGGAGAGGAAAGGCCCTTGGGCCTGAGGATGTTAGAGGCCTCAGTAAAGGGGAATGTCAAGGCGGGAATATGGGGAT
>CM052705.1:26110208-26214345 GCA_028551405.1 Uromys caudimaculatus
TATATCTGGCAAGACTGTGGAAAAAGAGGAATACTCTTCCATTGCTGGTGGTATTACAAACTGGTACAAGCACTCTGGAAATCAATCTGTAGGTTCCTCAGAAAACTGGAAATAGTTCTACTTGAAGACCCAGCTATACCACTCCTAAACATATACCCAAAAGATGCTCTACCATACCACAAGAACACATGCTCCACCATGTTCATAGCAGCCTTATTTGTAACAGCCAGAAGCTGGAAACAACCCAGATGTCCCTCAACTGAAGAATGGAAGCAGAAAATGTGGTTCATTTACACAATGGAATACTACTCAACTATTAAAAACCAGGACATCATGAATTTTGCAGGCAAATGAGTGAGGTTGCCCAGACCCAAAATGACATACGTGGTATGTACTCATTGATAAGTGGATATTAGCCAAAAAGTTCAGAATACCCATGATACAACTCACAGACCATATGAAGCTTAACAAGAAGGAAGGCCCAAGTGCACATACCTCAATCCCACTTAGAAGGGGAACAAAATAATCATGGGAGGCAGAGTGAGGGAGGAATCTGGATAAGAGAAGGAACGGGGATGGGAAAAGGGGGTAGGATCTGGTATGGGGGGAGACAACATAGAAACATAGAGGGCCAGAAGAATTAATAGAAATATGCAGCAGTATGGGGTGGGAAGCAGGGGAAATCTCTAGAAAGTCCCAGACACTAGAGATGTGAGAGGCTCCCAAGACCCAATGTAGATGACCTTAGCCAAAATGCCCAATAGCTGGGAGATGGAAACTGAAGGTACCACCTCCAATGGATAGACATGGCCCCCATTTCAGGCATGGGCCCAACTACTCATCTTCAAAATTTTTGACCCAGAATTGTTCCTGTCTAAAGGAAATGCAGGGGAAAAAATGGAGCAGAGTCTAAAGAAAAGACTATCCACAGACTGGCCCAACTTGGGACACTACTACTGATGCCATATTGTGCTTGCAGACAGGAGCCTAGCATGGCTGTCGTCTGAGAGGCTCTACCAGAAGCTGACTGAGACAGATGCAGATACTTACAGCCAACCATTGGACTGAGATCAGGGACCTTTATCAAAGAGTTCGGGGAAGGACTAAAGGAGCTGAAGGGGATTGCAACCACATAGGAAGAACAACATAATCAATTAACCTGGATACCTCAGAGCTTCTAGAGACTAAGCCACCAACCAAAGAGCATACATGGGTTGCTCCATGTTCCCTGGCACATATGTAGCAGAGGACTGCTTTGTCTGGCCTCAGTGGAAAAGAAAAGGATGTGCTTAATCCTGTAGAAACTTAATGTTCCAGTGAAGGAAGATGCTAGTGGGGTGAAGTGGGTGTGGGGGGGAGCATCCTCTCAGAAGCAAAGGGAAGCAGGGACAGGGTGAAGAACTCATAGAAGGGGGACCAGGAACAGGGGCAACATTTGGAATATAAATAAATAAAATGATTTAAAAGAATGAATGGCATTAACTGAGATACCCAACAAAGGGGAGATAGAACCTGTAGAGACCATATCTAGTGGATAGGTATGGCCCCCAGTTAAGGGATGGGACCACCTAGCCACCTCAAAAATATTAATCCATAATCTCTTCTGTCAAAAGGAAATGCAAGGACAAAGAGTGGAGCAGAAACTGAAGCAAAGGCCATCCAGAGACTGTCCCACCTAGGGATCCATCCCATCTGCTGACACCAAATCCAGACACCATTACTGAAGCCAAGAAGTTCTTACTGACAGTAGCCCACTATTGCTGTCCCAACATTGGACAGAGTGTGGGGACCCCAATGGGGAAGTTAGGGGAAGAACTGAAAGAGTTGAAGGGGTTTGCAACCCCATAGGAAGAACAATATCAACCAACCAGACCTCCCAAAGCCCCCAGGGACTAAATCACCAATCAAAAAGTACATAGGAGGTACTCATGACTTCAACTGTATATGTAGCAGAGGAATGCCTTATTGGCATCACTGGGAGGGGAGCCCCTTGGTCTTGAGGAGGCTTGATGATACAGGATAGGGGAACAATAGGGAGCTGAGGTAGGAGTGGGGGGCGGGTAGGGGGCACCCTCATAGAGGCAGGTAGGAGAAGATGGGGCTTGTAGAGGGGAAACTTGGAAGGGGGATTACATTTGAAATGTAAATAGATAAAATAACTAATGAAAAAAGAAAAAAGAGAGAGGATCTTGAAAAAAAAGAATGAATGGGGGCCTGTTCCAGTAGCTCCATTGTCTGACCACTGCCAAACAGGGAACAATCAGGTTAGATTCCTTCCTCCCCAACCCCTCTTGACCATTCCTGGGGTCCCACTCAGCTGCCCTGAGCTAGCTTCGGTTTGTACTGAGAAATCCATTGTCTTGCCACTGCTCTGCTGGCCTCCATCAGGCCCAGACAAACAAGGAACATCCAGGCCCATCCATCAACATAATCTACCATATAAACAACCTGAAAAAAAAAGACATGATTATCTCATTAGATGATGAGAAAGTCCTGGACAAAATCTAATACCCCTTCATTTTAAAATTTTTGAACTGATCAGGGATAGAAGGCACATGCTTAAATATAATAAACGCAATATACAGCAAACCAATAACCAACATCAAATTAAATGGAGAGAAACTTGAAGTAATACCACTAAAATTAGGGATAAGGCAAGGCTGCCCACTTTCTCACTATCTATTCAATATAATACTTGAAATTCTAGCCAGAGCAAGAATACAACTAAAGAAGATCAAGAGAATACAAATAGGAAAAGAAGTGAAGATATCACTATTTGCAGACGATATGATAGTATACATAAGTGACCCTGAAAATTAGCCCAGGAAACTCCTACAGCTGACAAACACCTCCAGCAAAGTGGCCAGATACAAAATTAACTTAAAAAAAAAAAAAACAATCAGTAGCCCTCCTATATACAAATGATAAAAGTCTGAGCAAGAAATCAGGGAAACAACAACCTTCACAATAGACACAAATAATATAAAATAACCTTGGTTTACCTCTAACCCAGTAAGAAAAAGACCGTATGACAAGAAATTCAAGACTCTAGAGAAAGAAATTGAAGAAGATACCAAGAAAACAAGAGGCTCCCAGGACCCAAAGGGGATGAGATTAGCTGAAAAGCCCAACAAAGTATGTGTATGGGGAGGAACCTGTAGAGACCATATCCAGAGGTTAGGCAAGGTCCCCGGTTAAGGTATGGGGCCACCCACTCATCTCCAAATTTTTAACCCAGAATTGCTCCTGTCTAAAGGAAATATGGGGACAAAGTGTGGAGCACAGGCTTAAGAAAAGGACCATCCAGAGACTGCCCCACCTGGGAATCCATCCCATACACAGACACCAAACCAGACACTATTGGAGATACCAAGAAGTGCTTGCTGACAGAAGTTGTCTCCTGAGAGGATCTGCCAGAGCCTGACAAATACAGATGTGGATGCTCACAACCAACCATTGGACTGAGCATGGGGTCCCCAATGGAGGAATTAGGGAAAGAACTGAATGAGTTAAAGGGGTTTGCAACCCCATAGGAAGAACAACAATATCAACCAACCAGACCACCAGAGCTCCCAGGGACTAAACCACCAGCCAAAGAGTACACATGGAGGAACCCATGGCTCCAGCTGCATATGTAGCAGAGGATGGCCTTATCTATCATCAGTGGGAAAAGAGGCTCTTGGTCCTGTGAAGGCTCAATGCCCCAGTTTAGGAGAATGCCAGGGTAATGAGGTAGGATGGTAAGTGGGGGAGCACCCTCATAGAAGCAGGGGGACTAGGATAGGAGGTTTGAGGAGGGGAAACCGGGAAAGGGGATAACATTTGAAATGTAAATAAATAAAATCCTATAATTAAAAAAAAGATCTCCCATGTACATTGATCAGTAGAATTAACATAGTGAAAATGGCCATCTTACCAAAATCAATCTACAGATTCAACATAATTCCCATTAAAATTCCACCAGAATTCTTTATAGACCTTGAGAGAACAATTTTCAATTTCATATGGAAAAACAAAAAGCCCAGGATAGCTAAAACAATCCTGTACAATAAAAGAACTTCTAGAATTATCACCATCCCTCATTTCAAACTGAACTATAGAGCACTAGTATAAAAACTGCATGGTTATTGGTATAGAAATAGACAGGTTGATCAATGGGATCAAATTGAAGACCCTGAAGTAGACCCACACACCTATTCAAGTTCAAGTGGAAAAAAGACCACAACATAAAGACAGATACATTAAATGTGATACAAGAGAAAATGGGGAATAGCCTTGAACTCATTGGCACAGGAGACAACTCTTGAATAAAACACCAGTGGTTCAGGCACTAAGATCAACAATTAACAAGTGGGACCTCATGAGAATGAAAAGCTTTTAAGTCGAAGAACACCATGAATAGGACAAAAGGGCAGGCTACAGATTGGGAAAGGACCTTCACCAACCCTGTATCTGACAGAGGGCTAATATAAGAATAAGTGGATATTAGCCGAAACTTTTGGAATACCCAAGTTTCACTTTACAGTAACTCCTGGACTCAGAGTGAGGTCCCAGATGGAGAAGTTGGAGAAGGGACTGAAGGAGCTGAGGGAGTCTGCAGCCCTATGGAGGGAGCAACAGTGTCAACTGGCCTGACACCCCCCTCTGGTCTTCCTGGAGGCTGGACCACCAACCAAAGAATACACATGGAGGGACCCATGGTTCGGACCACATATGTGGCAGAGGAGGGCCTTGTTGACCATCAGGGGGAGGAGAGGCCCCAGTAAAGGGGAATGTCAAGGTGTAAATATGGGAGTGGGCAGGCGGGTGGGTGGGAGGTGGAATTCCCTCATAGAGATGGGGGAGGGGGAAGGGATAGGGGATTTCCAAAGAGGAGACCTAGAAAAGGGGAAACATTGGAAATGTAAATAAAGTATCAAAATAAAATAAAATAAATTTTAAAAAAATAAATAAATAAAAAACCAACCAATTAACCCAATTAAAAATGAGATGCAGAGATAAAAAGAAAATTCTCAACAGAGGAATCTAGAATGGCTGAGAAACACTTATAAACTGTTCAGTGTCCTCAGTCACCATGGAAATAAAAGTCAAAGCAACTCTGATTCCATCTTACATCCATCAGAATGGCTAAGATAAGAATGCAAGGGACAGCACATGCTGCGGAGGATGTGGAGCAATGCAAACGCCCCTTTACTGCTGTTGAAAGGGCAAACTCGCACAACCACTTTGGAAATCAATTTTGTGGTTTCTTGGAAATTTGAGAATAGTTCTACCTGAAGATCCAGCTATACCACTCCTAGGAATATACTGCAAAGAAGCTACACAGTGGAATACTATTTAGCTATTAAAAATAAAGATGCCATGAAATTTGCAGGCAAATGGACAGAACTTGAGATTACCATCTTGCATGAGGTAAGGAGGGCCCAGAATGACAAGTATGGCATGTATTCACTTATAATGGGTCATTGTTCATAAAGTGCAGCATAATCATGCTACAATCCAAAGACCCAAAGAAACTGGGTAATAAAGAGGGCTCAAGGGAGAATGTGTGATTCTCTCACTCAGAAGGGGAAACAAATAGTCATCAGAGGTGGATGGGGAGGGGAAACTGAGTGGGAAAGGGGGTGAGGAGGGGAATGAGGATGGGGATCAGGTGTGAGGGAGGCAGGAGAGTGCTGGCAATGAGAATGGAAATCAGAATCTCTGGGACTAGCTGGAAACCTGGAATTGGGGGGGCTATGGGGAGTCTATGGGGGTGACCCTAGCTGAGATTCCTACCAGCAGGAGATACAGGCACTGAAGTGGCCACCTCCTATAGCCAGGCAGGTCTTCCAGTGGAAGGAGAGGGACATCAACTCACCCATAAAACCTTCAACTCAAAACTTGCCCTGTCTACAAAATACTCAGGGATAACAATAGAGCAGAGACTTCGAGAATGACCAGTCCGTCATGAGACTCATCACATGGGAAAGAGCCAACCACTGACACTATTAATGATACTCTGTAATGCTTGCAGACAAAAACTTAGCATAACTGTCTCCTGAGAGAATTCATCCAGCAGAGGATGTACACAGATGTAGAGACCAATGGCCAAACATCAGGTAGAGTTCAGGGGTCTTGTGGAAGAGTTGGAGATAGAATTGAGTGAGCCAGAGGGGTAAAGGACAATACAAGAAGACCTAGAGAGCCCATGGAGGCTCACAGAAACTAAATCACAAACCAAAGAGCATATTTGGGCTGGACCTAGGCCCCCAACACATTTGTAGTAGATGTGCAGCTTGGTCTTCATGCAGGCTCCTAACAATAGGAGTGGGGGCTGTCTCTGACTACTTTACCTGCCTTTAGATCCCCTTCCCCTACCTGGAATTCCTGGTTGGACCTCAGGTGGAGAAGAGGTGTTTAGTTCTGCTGCTGGGGCTAGATCTCCCATGGTGAGGTGATATCCAAGGTGGGTTTCCCTTTCTCTCAGGAGAAGGGGAAGGGATAATGGGGAAAGGAATTTGCAAGGCAGAATTGGGTGTAGAGTAGGGAGAGGCTGTGATTAGGATGTAATGCAAATAAGTGAAATAAATTAAGGAAAGAAAAATGAAGAAGGAATGTGGTTAGCCCATCCAATCTCCTTACTTAACAGGGACAATGATCTATCCCAAGCAATACTTGAACTGTGATAGAATATAGAACAAAATCAAAACTGAGAAGGCAAAAGTCCCTGTTCTCCAGTGGCTGAGCAGAGTACCTGCGTGACTTCTGAAATCAGGCAAAGTCAGAACCAAGAGCAAAATGAAATAATGCCATGTGCTCACCTCCTGCTGCTGAATGTCCCTGGCAAGGCAGGTGGACAGTTTCAAAAGACAGAGGAAGAAGAGAAACAAAGGTGAACTTCAGTCTTTACTGCTGGCTCTCAACCACGGTGTGCCTGTGTGTGTGTATCAGCAGTGTGTGACTGTATCTGTAGAGTATGTGGGTGTGTGCTACTGCATTGCATGTATGTGTGGGCATGTGTATGATGTGTTTATATGCTTCTGCAGTATGTTTGTATGCATCTGCAGCACGTGTGTGTGTGCTTCTGCAGTGTGTGTGTGTGTGTGTGTGTGTGTGTGTGTGTGTGTGTGTGTGTGTGAGTGTTTGTGTGAGTGTGCATACACTTGTGTGTGCTGGCACATATGTGTTTGAACATCTGTCAAAGTTGCCAGAGTTACCCCTTTTCTTGAGACATGCCATCTCACAGAAGCAGTCCAAACGAGCCCTGGTATCAGAGTAGGCTTCCTCATCTAATGATGCCCAGGAATGAAAGGCCTCGTTTAGTGCCCTATTATGATCTCCCCCAACTCCAACCCATCCTGGAACTTCAGCCAATAATGGCAAAAATTTGGCGATCAGATTTCAAGAGAGTAATATGCTAATGACATTCATTTTAGAGTCTAGATGATTATAAGTATGAAGAGAGAGAGAGAGAGAGAGAGAGAGAGAGAGAGGCAGAGAGACAGAGAGATATCCCTTGGAACCAGCCCAGAGTATAAGGTTTCCTAATTAGTGCTCACAGAAAGATGGAGTTGGCCATCTTAAAGGAACTTGCAGACATGCTTGCCACTTACAGAGAAATTACTCTAGAAAGAAAAAGTTAGCAATGGCTTCCAAACATGAAGCTAATTAAAAAAAAAAAAAACCTAAATATTTAAATTATTTAAATATTTAAATATTAAATTAAATAATTAAATTACTAGCAGTTTGAAAACCAAGTTTATAAGAAGATATAGATAGAGGATCCAAGCCTATAATATTAGATGCTCTGAAAGGTGAGGCAGAAGGATATCAAGTTCAAATCCAACCTGGTCACCTTAGTAAGATTCTATCTCAAAAGGAAAAGTAGAAGCAGGATCTGCAGATATAGCTCAATAGTATACCATGTGTCTAACTAGGATCCAGGCTCAATACCTTAAATTAAACAGAACAAGGAGGAGCAGGGTTTGTTTGGTTCATTCTGGCATGTAAGTTTTCTGGTGTTCACATAGGTGTCACTTCTGCAACATACTGAATGTATGTGTCCTTCCAACCTCCAAAACTCCTAGTTAAATCCTAGTTACCCTATTCCCAAAACACTGATAATGGCAGATTAGGCTTTAAAGAGTACACTGGAAGGTATAGTAGAGTCCTCACAGATAGGATTCACAGCCCTGTTAAAAGAACCTGAAGAACTCTTGTTGTCTTTCTACCACGCAGGGAGACAGCAGCAGGATAGGCACCTAGAATCTTATCATGTCAGTGGCTTGACTAACATGTCCAGTCTCTGGATCCATGAGAAATACAACCCTGTTGTTTTAAATCATGTGATTTATGAAATATTTGTATAGCATCCAGAAATAACAATGGCAGGCCTATAACCAAGGCTTAGAGCAATGCAAGAATGACCAAGGGTCATTTGCAGCTCATGGCTCTTGGACCAAGAAGAAAGCAATATTTGCCACAGGCAGCCACACCCTTTGGCAGTTTTATAGAAATATGGCTCCTTCTTACAGTCATGAAACACCATGGTGTGATAGACTCTGAGAGCAGTTCCTCATTTGACAAATAAGGCACTGGCTTTGCGATATGACATCTTGCCAACATTCCTAAAGAAGCAATTGGCAGAGCATCACTGGTTCCCATTTTCTTTGACCTCCAGGTCAGCACGATTAATCCATTGAGCCACACCATGTCTTTTAAGTGCTGCTCTGAGGGAAGCTGACAGTCTAACAGGACTTGAAGGCAAAGCCAGAATTACATGTATCTGTCACCAGCCTGCCTCTCTCGAGACCCTCTGTGCCTTCAATGCTGGCTGCACCCTCCAGCTTGCCCATGCTATAAGTTTTCCTGAAAGCAAGTTCCTTCCTTCCTTCCTTCCTTCCTTCCTTCCTTCCTTCCTTCCTTCCTTCCTTCCTTCCTTCCTTCCTTCCTTCCTTCCTCCCTCCCTCCCTCCCTTCCTTCCTTCTTCCCTTCCTCCCTCCACCCTCCTTCCCTCCCTCTGCTCCCCCATCTCTTTCTCCAGTGTTTATCCAAATGAAATTTTGAAGACAACTTGCCTAGGCCAGGTCATTTTACAACTCTTCTATTGCAGAAGAATCTCCGTGACAACCCTTTGCACCTGTTCACACAAGCATCTCTCTGGACAAAGCAAACATCTACTTTTGAGTGAGCGCACATTCCCTGTGGCCCTGGGCAATTTCCACACTATTCTCAAGCCACCATCGTTGAGAAGGTAACCCTTTGGAGGGAGCCCACTACCTAGTGCAGACAAGACAAGCACCAGAGAACAGGCCACTTGACCTGCCCCAGGCAGCAGCCCCAGATGCAGTCCTGTGTGCTTTCAGGCCTGCAGGGGGACTGCCAAGGAGATGGAGTAATCAACTCTCCCTCTCATGAGGCAACTGCACAGCAGTCGTGTCTAGCAAAGAAAAAATGTCATTACTGCCCATGGGAGAGTGTAATGACCCAAATTATGGCCTGTCAGATGAGGCAGTGCTTGGCCCAGGGAGTCTACTGCAGCACGCTTGGCTCACAGAGCAGGTGAGGAAAGAAATGTGCCTCTGGGTAGCCTGTGGGAGGTGGGAGCCTGGGCTCCACAGTCCAGCTGCAGACATCTGTTTCCCCATTCTGTAAGTGTAAAAGTTGTTCGGCTCTTCCTGGGAGACCACAGGATGGACCAGGGCTGGGCTGGGGAAAGGCACGGCATAGCATGTACAGCAGCCACCGTTTAGGAAAGGTCGTGTGCCTACTAACGGTCCTGCGAAACAGAATGATTAAATACGTTCTCATTTTCCTCCTTTAATATCTTTCTTTCTTTTCTTTCTGTCAGTGTTTTCTTTCTTTCTTGTGTATCTGTGGTGTATGAAGCATATGCACACACATGGAATACAGACGCATGCTTGTGAGTGCGCATGTGTGCACTCACACATAACACACACACACGCGTGCGCACACACACCCACACACACAGACACACGCACATGTCTATGTGTGGGGGTGAATTTACCTATGTTTGACCATGCAGAGGCTAGAGGTCAGTGTTAGGAATGTTCTTCTTGGTTTGCCTCTTTGGATTTTTGAGAGAGAGTCTGACTGAAACTGTAACTCAAATTTCTGCTGAACTAGCTGGCCAGGGAGTCTACAGGATCCATCTCTCTCTGCCTCCAACTTTAGGGACTGCAGATGTGTGATGTCATGCTCAGCTTTTACATGAGTGCTGATTTGAAATTTAGGTACTCGTGGTTGGACAGCAAGCACTTTAACTTTTAATCTTTCAGACTTTTTTATTAACCTTTTCATTTGTTTACATCTCAAATGATATCCCACTTCCCAGTCACCCCTCCACAAGCCTCTCATCCCACAATCTCCCTCTCCTATCTCCTCTTTGCCTCTATAATGGTCCTCCCCCACCCACCTACTCTTTCCTGCCCCACCCCTCCAGCATCCACCTATGCTGAGGCATCACACTGCCACAGGACCAAGGGACTCCCCTCTCATTGATGTCAGTCAGACAAGGCCATCCTCTGCTACCTATGTATCTGGAGCCATAGATACCCCCTTGTACACTCCTTGGTTGGTGGTCTAGTCCCTGGGAGTACTGGGTGGTCTGTCCAGCTGATGTTGTTCTTCCTATGGGGTTTCAAACCACCTCAGCACCTCCAGTCCTTCTGCCAGCTCCCCTACCAGGGTCCCTGAGCTCAGTCTGATGGTTGGCTCCAAGCATCCACATCTGCATTGGTCAGTTGCTGGCTGAACCTCCCAAGGAGCAGCCACATCAGGTTCCTGTCAGCAAGTACCTCTCGGCTATGGCAACAGTGTTGGGTTTGGTGTCTGCAGACAGGATGGAATCTCCTTAGTTATCAGGGAAGTGAAAATCAAAATGACCCTGAGATTTCACCTCACACCAGTCAGAATGGCTAACATCAAAACCTCAGGTGACAGGAGATGCTGGCGAGGATGTGGAGAAAGAGGAACACTCCTCCATTGCTGGTAGGATTGCAAACTGGTACAGCCACTCTAGAAATCAGTCTGACAGTTCCTTAGAAAATTGGAAATAGTTCTACCTGAAGACCCAACTATACCACTACTGGGCATATATTCAAAAGATGCTCCAACATATAACAAGGACACATATTCCACTATGTTTACAGCAGCCTTATTTATAATAGCCAGAAGCTGGAAACAACCCATATGTCCCTCAACAGAAGAATGGATACAGAAAATGTGGGACATTTACCCAATGAAGTACTATCAGCTATTAAAAACAATGACTTCATGAAATTCGCAGGCAAGTGGATGGAACTAGAAAATATCATCCTGAGTGAGGTAACCCAGACACAAAAGAACACAAATGGTATGTACTCACTGATAAGTGAATATTAGCCCAAAAACTCACAATGCCCATGATACAACCTACATACCATATGGAGCTTAGGAGGAAGGAAGACCAGGGTGTGGATGTTTCAATTTTTCAGATATTTATAAAGAATAAGATATCACAAAATGTAGCTGACATGGTGGAGGAAGATCATGATGGAAATCATACTCAGACTGGAGTCAAGTAGGGATAAATCCCCATCACAGCTCTATCCCTAGGCAAGTCACTGCCCTATCAGACCATCTATCTCCTAGTGTTACTTCCTGTAATAGCTCTAAAGATGGGCATAACTCAGCATCCAGTGCCAAGACAGAGGTGAATAGCAATGATGGTAGCTGTCATAGGAAGAGTTTTAGGCAAGCTTACTGTAAGTGACAGACACAGCACAGGAATTTTATGTGGCCAAGCCTCAACAGTTAATACATATTGGTAAAGATATGTAGATATAAGTATTCTCCTCTATTTCCAGAAAGTCTGTAAATTGATAAAATCACTTTAGATAGACATCTGACACTAGTAGATTTGAAACTGAACCCATCCTATTACCCCAAAACGAATTTCTAGTTAGCCCAAGAAACCTTGCACATGTGAATCAGAAGACATACAAAAGATGTTTGTTGTAGCAAAACACTGGAAGCAGAGTAAATGGGCCATGAACCAAATGTAATGTGTTTATGGAATGAAGTGTTCCATCCATCTCCTTGTCTATATAAAACCTAATTATGAGTTTCTCAAGTTTTGGTACACTGGGTTAGCATCTGAGCAACTCTGTAAAATGCAAATATAACCAACCATACATTATTTCATGCATGCATGTGTCTTTATTCAAAGCTATAAAATTGAGACCCTGAAATGATACTTGGAAAGTTCATAACAAAATTGTCTTATTTTCACTGGTATATATTTGCACCTACTTAATGAAAAATTTCTGTTGCCCAGCCCAATCTTAGTGCTCAGTGAAGATTATTCCATTGTAAAGCAGTGAGGGAATCAAACTGTTAGGATCTGCTGCACCTTTAGGGAGAGTTGAGATTCATCAGTTACCT
Organism: Uromys caudimaculatus; assembly: GCA_028551405.1. Classification (NCBI taxonomy): domain Eukaryota; kingdom Metazoa; phylum Chordata; class Mammalia; order Rodentia; family Muridae; genus Uromys; species Uromys caudimaculatus. Next base: position 26,122,635 of record CM052705.1, read on the forward strand.
AGAAATATGTGCCCGCACCCCCACGTCTTGAAGAGAGGAGAAGTTATAGGTTTTATTAATTTTAATGCTAACAGTTATTGAAGAGACTGTAGGATATCATCCTAAATAACACTGTTTTCCTGTGTCTCTCTAAAATGCTGATATATACCACTGATTCTATTTTGATCAAGGAATAAAAATCTTTTAGCATTACTGTCTAAAACTTGCTCAGATCCTATCCAAAAGTTTCTAGGGTTAAGATTCCTTTGTATTTTATTTTTTGAAATTAAATAATAATTAAATCATTTCCTCCTTCCATTTTCTCAGTTTAACCCTTCCTATGCATTCCTTGCTTGCTCTCAAATTCATGGCCTCTAAGTTTTAATTGTTGCCATACACACACACACACACACACACACACACACACACACACACACACACGTGGTCTTGTTGTGCCCATCCTCAAATGATAGATCTACAACACAACTGCAGACAATTCACAGTAATTATCTGTTCTCTAGAAAACTCAGGTCTTTCACCACAGAGTTCTTCATTTGGTTAAGTGGAAACAGAGTCTCATCGCATGATACGTTATCCGTTAGTAAACAAGATTTCAGAAGAAATAGTTAGTACCACTAGAGTTTTTGAAAAAACATTCTAAAATGTCTCAAGCCTTTACCAACATCTTCATAGTGATATTTTTATTGATATACTGAGAAAATTCTTAAAAGAATCAAGTCCCTCAAAGTTGGCCTAATTCCAGAGATCATTTTCATTTACTTTCTATAGATCGACATAGAAAAAGAGAATCTCTATATTGACTAATGTTAATTAGATCCATGATGTAGCAAAAATGTGTGCTTAATATTTTATATTTATTTATTTATTTTATTTGGTATTTTAAGACAAAGTCCCACTATGTTAGCTTTGATTGGCCTTAAAATCATAAAGGTCCTCCTGTATCTGCCTTCCAGGTGATCATTTTGAGGGCTAATGCCACCAAACCTGCCTCTAAATCACTCAGTTTAACTAAATTTAGGATAAGGCTAGAGAGATAGTTCAATGGGTAAAAGACATATGCTACCAAACTTGATGACCTGAGTTTGCCCCCCCCCCCAAGACTGACATGGTAGGAAGAGAGAATTAATCTCCAAAAGCTTGCCTCTGACTCCTTCATCACCAGCCCCCACCTTCATCTCCAGCATACAAAACAAAAGAAATATAATAGGAACTTGAATTCTTGAACAAAAATTGGAAAATGTAAAGGTATATTTCCCAAAGATCTTGAGCACAAACTCAGCCAGTCCCACAACACCCAGAGGAAGCTTCACTCCCAGGTGCTCTAACGTGCTCAGGATCATAGGATCAGAGGTGAGGAGGACTCAACATCTATCCCAACACCAAGAGTAACTGGAGCCAGTGGGATCCAGGGACCCAGGAACCCTGCTGGACCAGTGGCAAGGCTTCCTTCTGGTCTGGGCCATTGCCCTGAGCAGACCTTGGGCATGAACTCCTCAGCCAGTCCCACAACACCCAGAGGAAGCTCCACTCCCAGGTGTTCTAATACGTTCAGGATCACAGGATCACAAGATCAAAGGATCCCAGGAGCTTGGTCACACCAAGATCTCAGGATCACAGGACCCCAGAGACAGCTGGTCTCTGAAGAGTTCTAACACAACCAGGATCACAGAAAGGACAGGCTCCAGTCAGACAAAGGGAGGGCAGGTAGCACTAGAGATAACCAGATGGCAGGAGGCAAGCACAAGAACATAAGCAACAGAAACCAAGGTTACCTGGCATCATTAGAACCCAATTCTCCCACCATAGCAAGACCTGGATACACCATCACACCGGAAGAGCAAGATTCAGATCTAAAATCACTCCCCATGATGATGACAGAGGACTTTAAAAAGGACATAAATAACTCCCTTAAAGAAATATAGGAGAACACAGGTAAACAGCTAGAAGCCCTTAAAGAGGAAACACAAAAATCCCTTAAAGAATTACAGGAAAACACAACCAAGCAGGTGAAGGAACTGAACAAATTTATCCAGGATCTAAAAATGGAATCAGAAACAATAAAGAAATCACAAAGGGAGACAACCCGGGAGTTAGAAAACCTAGAAAAGCAATTAGGAGTCATAGATGCAAGCATCACCAACAGAATACAAAAGATAGAAGAGAGAATCTCAGGTACAGAAGATACCATAGAAAAAATCTGCACAACAGTCAAAGAAAATGCAAAATGCAAAATGCTCCTAACCCAAAACATCCAGGAAATCCAGACACAATGAGAAGTTCAAACCTAAAGATAATAGGTATAGAGAGAGCGAAGATTCCCAACTTAAGGGGCCAGTAAATATCTTCAACAAAATTATAGAAGAAAACTTCCCTAACCTAAAGAAAGAGATGCCATGAACATACATACAAGAAACCTACAGAACTCCAAATAGACTGGACCAGAAAATAAATTTTTCCCATCACATAACAATCAAAATACCAAATGCACTAAACAAAGAAAGAATATTACAAGCAGTAAGAGGAAAAGATCATGTAACATATAAAGGCAGACCTATCAGAATTACACCAGACTTCTCACCAGAGACTATGAAAGCTAGAAGATTCTGGGAAGATGTAATACAGACTCTAAGAGAACACAAATGCCAGTCCAGGCTACTATATCCAGCAAAACTCTCAATTACAATAAACAGATAAAACAAGATATTTCATGACAAAACCAAATTTACATGATATCTTTTTACAAATCCAGCCCTACAAAGGATAATAGATGGAAAACACCAACACAAGGAGGGAAACTACACCCTAGGAAAAGCAAGAAAATAATCTTTCAACAAACCCAAAAGAAGATAGCCACACAAACATAATACCATCTCTAACAACAAAAATTACAGGAAGTAACAATCACTTTTCCTTAATATCTCTTAATATCAATGGACTCAATTCCCCAATAAAAAGCATAGAATACCAGAATGGATATGTAAACAGGACCCAGCATCTTGCTGCATACAGGAAACGAACCTCAGTGACAAAGACAGATACTATCTCAGAGTAAAAGATTGGAAAACAATTTTCCAAGCAAATGGTCCCAAGAAACAAGTTGGAGTAGCCATTCTAATATCGAATAAAATCAACTTTCAACCAAAAATTGTCAAAAAGAGATGAGAAAAGACACTTCATACTGATCAAATAGAAATATTTAAGGGGTAACTTCAGCAAGTGTTATAGGTATCTGATGAATCTCAGTGTAATGGCCTTGGGAAACACAAAGGAATGTTGCTCAGAGTGAAACTAACATCTTCAAGGGAGAACAGTGGAGGTATTTGAATTTTGTGTTCACATTAGGGAGGTGAGTCCTGTATATTTTAGAAGACTAGTATTTATTTTCTCTGAATTTAGTCAGGAGTTGTCAACTTATTTCTAATTGAGTGTAACAGTAGTAAGGTTTTCAAAGCTTACTGAAACAAGTAACATTAAACTTGTGGTTTATGAGATTAGGTTGTATGCTATTTTGACTGAAGTCAACTTTCCTTTGTCATTTCAAAGGAGAAAAAATAAATGGCATATAAAACTGTAAGAGTTGATGTGTCAGAAATAATTTACAATTGTATAATGTTTTTCCAAAGTGATTTAATTTATTTTAATCATATTTATAATGTGAAAGTATAAGATAATATTAGCCTCTAAAGTTTTAGCCAGAAAAAAACATTTGAATAATTATAGAAATGTCTACAAATAATTTCATAATTTTTAAATTCTGTATTTAATTTTGACATGTTTCTCATAATTCACCATTGTATATAATACTGTGATAGATATCCAACAATACATACATATTTTTGTCAACATAGATTCCTAGAAATATGTTTACTAGATACAATTTTATGCACAATTTATACTTTGGTACTTGTTGGTAAACTATTCATTAGAAGTACTGTACTGATTTGTACTGTTATATGGAACATTTATCTAAAATTATCTAACAATTAAATTTTATTATTGAAAAGAAAGAAAGAAAGGAAGGAAGGAAGGAAGGAAGGAAGGAAGGAAGGAAGGAAGGAAGGAAGAAAAAGAAAAAAGAAAGAAAGAAAGAATACTGTTATTGGCAATTATAAACATATGGCAGACTTATTATTATCAATACTTATACTTTATGGTTTATAATAGTGATGGAGGATTAATGTGTGATTACAATCCCATGTCAGCATAATTTCATAAGCTAATCTTCTAGAATTAAAGGTGAATATCCAAAAAATATATATTACCCATTTTTATGGCTTACAAATCTATCTTGTCTCATGAATTTTTTCCCATGGTTTCTACAGAACATGGAAGATGCCACTGATGAATTGTAAAGGAACTTCAAAACATATTGAGAAGTTGTATAGCCACAAACAAGTAGCCTGGAAGTGAAACCTCCACTACTATCCTAAAAGGTCTCCCATCTCAGTGATTGGTTGTCCTTTAATAGGAAGATAATGATAGAAATAAGTCACTTATGGATGTTACAAAGACAAGCCATCCATTCATCCATCCATCCATCTATCTATCCATTCATCCATTCATCCATTTATCCAAATTATTATACAGAGTCAGCAAGCTCCTTAAAATGTTTGTAGGGCAAATGTCTACATTTCTCCAGGGAATGTAACTAACTATATCCATGGTTATTATCCTCAGTGTCACCTAAAGAACCATCATGCTCAATAGGCTCATCAGTAACAGAGACCAATCAGGCTTTGGGGAGGTTCTCCCTTGTGGACAAGAGCCAAGGTAACCCCTGGTATCTTTGTCCTGCAATTACATTTACTCTTCTATAGTCAGGTTCCCTGGAAAAATGTCTGGTCTACTGTGATTTTCATCATGGTCTTAATAAATCTCAGAGATATAGTTGTCTAAACCCTGGTAATTAATATTTCAGTGTGTATCCAAGTCAAGTACATAGCCATGAATTGATAAGGAAGAGAAGACAGCTATATATGATGTAACTACCATGTATCAGATGGAACAATAGAATCCCATTACTTTATGCATCTCTCTAGGTCCAATTTAGTCAGGATGAGTTAATCTAATTATGTCTCTTCTATTGCTACATTTTCATCTAGTTTATCTCACTGTATTTTTAACTCTCTACTTGTCATCTCTTCTCACTAAGATATAAACTGTTTGTATGCAATGGTTATTTCATGCTGTTATTTGCTAAATTTATTTTTATTTACATTTTTATAAACATATTGAGATTATATTCTTCCTCTTCCACAACTCCTTCCAGAGCCTCTCCCAACCTCCTTATCCACCCACCTTCATGTTTGCTCTCTCAAAATAAAAAAGCAAACAAATAGTGAGAATCAAAATAAACAAATTAAAAAAAAACTCAACAAAACAAAAAAGCCAAAACATGATAAAAAGTTTACACACAAACACATGGAATCCATTTTATGTTGGTCAAATACTCCTTTGCAAGAGATCTACCCTGGCGTTAGGTAGAAATGCCAAGTGATGCTTTATTGGAGAAAACTAATTTTCCCTTTCCCATAAGCTATCAATTTCATTAGCTTCTTGATTAGGAGTTAGATTTTCTGTTCACTTCCCCATACCATGCTGGAACTTTGTTTAGCTTAAACCTGTGGCAGTTCTTGTGCATGCTGTAGCAGTCTCTGAATGTCCGTGTGTATATTAAAAATGGCTTACAGAGAACACCTTCCTCATAAAGTCAAGGAAGTACGAAAATCAATGTAAAAGTGTTGGCTGTTTTGGGATGTCCATGCTATCTGGGTCCATCCAATCCATGAACTGAATAGATTCAAAGTATAAATGTGAAAGATTGCGAGATGTAATTTATAGATGATTATTTAATATATAGCTGCAAATTTAGATTTATGATCAATAAACTCATGTTTTAATTTTTTACCATTTCTCTGATTCTCTTATTATTTTCTTAGTGAATTTTAAATGAATACAAAGGAAGATGGCTTAAAATATCAAGCAAAGAAATATAGAATCATAGTTCTATCTATTTGCAGGGATACACGTGACATAGAATGTATTTTTTGGAAATGGTACTGTCATGTTAAAATCTGTGCTGGGTGAGATTAGAACTGAAAAGGGGGAGTGGAAAAAGACAGAAATCCAAGGATTGAACTAGGAGTCTGAACATAGGTGATGAGAAACCAGCCCCAGAGCCTAGCTGAGTAATTAAGTTCCTCTTGCTTAGAATAGACCAAGGAGATGTTTCAGAAACCTACCTACGTCCCTGAGAGAATACTACAGCAGCTATTACAAATTCTGTGAGAAACAAAATTTGGGACACTGGTTCCAGCAACAGGGACTTCCCAGAAGCCTCTGGAAGCAATAATTAGTTATATGGTCTTTTTAGCCACAATAGTAGAAGGAAGAGCAAGAGAATCATTCATTTTTGGGTTAGGACAGTGCCAGCCAGACTCTGGCCACAAGGTAAACTAACTTTGATTCTACATCGGCAGTAATTTTTTATAATGACTCCTTAACTCTCAAGCATGGAAGAAGAATGTGGTGTGAGCAAGTTCCAGAGAGAGATGCCATTTGGGGACAGCAGCAAGAACTCAGCTGGTACAGGTAGACAGAAATACAAAGGATGATTGGTGGCCCTGGAGAAAGCATTGCTATATGAAGCTGACATTTAAATAAGGAAGACTGTGATGATAATACATTTAAAAGTGCTTCATTATTATAACTACATCAAAACAGCGTGCTATTTATTATATTACAGAGTCAGCTTGTAATTTTTTAGCTCTGCTCTATTTTGAGTTTGAGCAAACTGTGTTCACTACAGAAAGTCTTTTATGTAAAAATATAAAGTTGTATTTTGAGAGATAGTATTCAAATATTTTGGAAATTTGCAAAGCCTGTGCATTGTTCCTTTTTGGTTATCCCTCAGGTAGGAAACACATGTTCACTCTGAGCCAATATTGCGAGGAAGTAATACAGGACACATATTTCAGTGGCTGTGGAGTGGGCTTCTATTTCATGAAACTAGCTCACTACAAAGAGTCATGCATAGCCTTGACAATGTGCTGGCATTTTCAGTAAAATGGTGCTGTGGAGGGACAGGACATGCTTTCCCTGTGTCTTCCAAGTGTATTTTATCTACACCAGAGGAGTTGCAGGCAGGGGAGAGGGGAGAGAGAAGAAAGGACTATGGAAATGCCTTGTGAGAGATGAGCCAATTTTAAGCAAATGGCTGCATGGAAAGCCCCATCAGCTCCCTCGCAAATGGACAAGTCATAAACCTGCCTAATGAGGTGGAACCTCAAAATTACCCCCTTCATTTTAAAAAAAAAATTTAATGTTGCCTCTCCAATGGGCAACATTAACAACAGCCCCCTTCACTCCTCCACATGGTTTCTCTGTCAGGCAAGTGTGTTCTCTACAAGATGTGAAGGAAATGGGAATCACAGTGGGACGGGGGTCTGAGTGGGCAGACTAGCCCTGGCTAATTTCTTCAACCTACCCTATCCACTGAACCAGTGAGAAAGGGTGGTCCAACACCAGAGAATGGAGTATATCTTAGCAGCCATCATATCTTCCAACCATTTGCATCTCTTTCTTTTTTGACACTGTCTACTAATACTTTCTTCAAGGAACATTCTTTAATGTTGTCATTTGAAAGCACATTCGATTTCATCTGTTCTTTTGGTTAGCAACTGTGACTAGTTCTGCTATAGGTAAAACCCAGTTATTATGGTCTACCTCCCCTCTCAGCTTTCTGGTATCTTATCGCTCAGATGCTGTTTTCCTGTTTGGTAATATTGCCCTTTCAAACTTTCTCTGTAAGCAGCTTGAAAGGAGCAGAAGTTTCATTAATTTATTTAAATGCATTTCTCTAACAAAGCAGGTTAGTTGTTTCTAAATGTCAAGGTCTGGGAGCGGACTTGAAACACAACTGTCTGGGATTTTCCCGGGAAAGAAAACAGGGATGTGTCAAGGCAGCAGACCTGTCACATGATATCCCTAAAGGCTTAATCAGTTTTATGTAAGAGAACTGAAAGCAAGTGAGTACTCCCTGCTCCAGGGTATGGTGGAGATCCCAGTAACAAAATGCACTGTGATCCAGCAGAGCTGCCTTTTGCTGTGGGGAACAGTGAGCAGTAATCTGCTAACAGGAATCTCCTATGTTTAAGAACATGGGTTTGGGCTAGATTGTTTTAGCATTGCACAGTGATTGGATATCGAGTGAGAACTTGGATGTAGCAAAGTTCTGATTGTTCAAGCTGGGGCTGAAAAAACTCCAGTGTGGAGGAAACGGAATGCTCTCAGCCTGGGGTGGGGGTGGGGGGTGTAGTAGCACGTGTTGAAAGTCTGCATATGTGAACGGGTAGTTTAAAAGTACTGACTGGGATGTATCATTGAAGGAAGGAATGAAGTGTATCTTCTTTAAAAATAGTTCTTAATACACTGGATTTCCAATTAGCCTTATGCTCCAGCCTTCCGGACTCTCACTACAAAATGAAAAGATTCATTGCTTTCTGGGGAAGAGTATCTAATTTTCATAGGACCTTCTATAACCAGGCATCAATTTGGATTTGATACTTGTTTAATTTACTAGCCTAGTGTTCATATCCTATGCATATTCCCAAGTGAAACAAGATTTTCCTCCATCTCAAAATTATGGCACACATACATAACTACCATTGTCATTTTTGTGACAGCTGGGGAGCCCCTCCCATTGTTGATGGCCTGTCCACTACCATGCATTCTTGCAGAGCCTGGAGCAAATGGCTGAAAACTTAAGTATAAAGGGATTCTTAGCTTTCTAGACTTTATCAGTACTGGGTAACTCTCTAGGGTTTTCGTCACAATGGCAATCTAGATTCGGTGTCAATCTAGATACTCAAAGAATATTCCTTGTACAATAAAATCTCCCTAAGACAAAAGCAATTATGCTACCTTACAAGAACCCTCTGCATCAGCCATACAGTACATCCCAGTCTCCTTGGAATCACCTGGGAGCTCCATTAGAATCACCAATATCTGCATACATAGATATTTGCACTCGCCCACTCTGGAATATTTGGCTGCTTAAAGCTTTGGTTTTACAATCGGTTATTTCTTTTCTGTCTCTTATTGAACTACCTGACCAACTTCCTTGTTCTTCACACCTCCCTGCAGTGTGCAGTGATGGGCAGACCCTTTGGAAAGCTTCACCAGAGAAGTCAGCATCAGTAGATCTAAAGGCAGGGGGTTGCAAATGACTCCTCAGTGAAGGCAGCCTATGGGTTGGAGTGGGAGAGGCGGCAGGTTTGCAAGCACAGTACTAGAACAAGCACACAAAGATCTGCTGGCAAATTGTGAGACCATCACGTGAACTTTAAAATATTACTTTTTCATTGGGCTAAGATCTTTAAATTTTTCTCCTCTCTGTTGCGAGATCAGCATAAAATCCTGGAGGCACTGTGGAAACCCACTAAGTTCACATACCTCTGGGAACACACAACTATCTCATCCGTCCTGATGTATCAGAGCCTGCAGTTCAGAGGTATAAATGAATGGACTTTCTAGGCAGGACCAGAATAATGATGTTCACCAATTTGTTGTCTTAAAACCTCTTGGAAGATGATGATCAGGTTCTCTTCTAGAATGAATATTAGGCTCAAAGGTTAAGAAGGAATAAAGAATGTGACATTTTAAGGGACATCTCTAGCTATATCTTTAGCTCTAGGAGTTTACACTTCTGAGGAAAGTAGTACTGCTACTGAGCACTGCTACAGAGAAGGGCGTGCTGCTATTGAGCATAGAGGAGATGAAATCAGACTCCCTTGACAGGAGGCTGTCACTCAACCTCAATCTCCAGAATAGCTACATTCTTGTTCAAGAATGACAGTCCCTCATAGGAAGAACAACAATATCAACCAATCAGACCCCCCAAAGCTCCCAGGGACTAAACCACCAACCAAAAAGTACACATGGAGGGACCCATGTCTCCAGCTGAATATGCCACAGAGGATTGTTTTATCTGGCATCACTGGGAGGGGAGCCCCTTGGTCCTGTGGATGTTTGATGACCCAAGATAGGGGAAGGGGAACGCTAGGCTGCTGAGACAGTAGTGTGTGGGCAGGTGGGGGAGCACCCTCATAGAGGCAGGGGGAGGAGAAGAGGGAATAGGGGTCTCATGGAGGGGAAACTGGGAGGGGTATAACATTTGAAATGTAAATAGACAAAATAACCAATAAAAATGAAAAAAGAAAACAACAACAACAAAGAATGACAGTCCCAACTGTCTAGCATGTCTTGGGTCCCATTGCTATGGCCTGGTCCTCATACACAGTATGGGGACCAGAATGGAACATGCAACATGATGGTGTAAATCCATAGAAACAATAGTAAGAGGACGAGAAGGACAATGGAGTGAGAGAAGAGGCTGGAAAGGCAGAAACCAGAAGATGGAAAGGTGTCAGGAACACTGCCTTCAGCAGTTCTAAACTAATCTTTGGAGAATTTGGCATTGCTGTGGGCCTGAACAAACTGTGTGAGATCAAGAAAGTATTTACGACATACTTACTTTTTCCTTGTCAAATAATAGCTTTCTCAATTTTTACTTTAAATAACCAAAGCCAATTAAATACTAAACTATATCCCCATGTTCTCATTCCCACATCTGCTCTTCCTTTCAGCCTACTATTCCAGTCTACCTTCCAAAGGCAGCCCAGAGCACCCTTCACTTTAGCTATCACTAATTGCTTAACATTAAGTAGTCAATGCTTGTAGGAATTTCTGGAGTAATTGTCAACTGTTAAATTAACTTAGCAAGAACCTCATGACACAGATCAGTTCATTGTTATTGCAAAATGTCATTAAATATACTATGAGCCTATGTCCAGGCTCAGCCCAAATAATTCTTATTTATGTAGCTTTATCCAGATTCACAGTTATCAATGTACTTTACTCTCACTGATGTCTTGGTTTAAGAAAATAAATAATTCAGTCATCCTATTTAAATGTTAAATTCTATGTCATGCTGAACTGTGATGACAGTCTAAAAGCTCCTTGGGCCACTGTCACACTTTATACTAGCCTGGATCCTTAGACATGATGCCCAGTGTTTTTTATTGTATGAATTGCCCTTTTCATTTTAAAATATGGAAAATGCACAAAGTCAAAACCCTGTAAGCCTATTGAATATAAATAAGCCCTCATTGTTTTCTACATGATCAAAAACTCATCTTATTCCCTAACTTAAGATAAGTGTTATTCCAAAATTTGCATCTGATTTTTAAAGATCACTATAGGATCTTTAAAAGCAATATGGTAAATGGGACTAGAGAGATCGCCCCGCCCTAAGGACACTGGCTGCTCTTCCGTGGGACCTGGGTTCAATTCCTAGCACTCATATGTTAGCTTACATCATAAATAATTCTAGTTCCATGGAGTACAATGACCTTTTCTGGCTCCCACAGTCACACACCAGAGGTTCAGATATACCCATATAAAACACCTATATAAATAAATGCCCATATAAATAAAATTAAATAAATTAAAATGCAAGAAAGTACTGATTACAGTTCAAAGAATTGTCCTCTAAAACTCCATGTGCTATAAACTTGGCATGCAAGACCTGGAAGTATTGGAAAGTTGCAGAAACATCAAGATGTGAGCCCCAGGGGGTGTTAATTGGTGATGTGTCCTCAAAGGCGATGGGTACTGCTGGTCTCTGCTTACTTTCTGCTTTGCCCCTGGTCCTTGGAGTAAGCATCCTGCTCTACCATATATCCCCAACACTGTGTGCTAGCTTATCAATAACACACTCAGAGCAACAAGCCAGCCAATCATGGGTGAAAACCTCTAAAATTGTGAGCCAAACAACACTTTGTTCTTTATAAGTTGACTATATTGGGTATTCATAATAGTAATAGAAAATTCAATAACACACTGCCAGTTCAAAGAAAGATAGATTACCCTGCCTTACCTGACTCCAGAAAATAGAAGAGCCTCAAGCTGCCTGGCCTCCCAGGTTAACATTTTCACTTGGAAATTCATTTATTCTACTTTGTTCTTTCAGGAATATAAGTGGTATGGTCAAATAAAGTGAACAAATAAATGCCAAATTTCTAAAAACAGCAGTCTAGAGGGCAAGACTATATCCCTTGTTTCTTATTGAACCATTGTTTCCCACACCAAACAAAAATCTGGCTCTTTTATCTCCCTCTTTCAGATGGGAAAGACAAGATGATAGCTCTATTATCTTCCGTCTATTCATAAACCCTCCTGTCAATAATTTGAAACACCTATTATGAACAAAGCATTGTACTCCATGACATAGATGAATCATGAGTGAATGGATATAGTCTCTGAACCCAAAAGTATCTTTTGCCCAGTAAATCACGTGTCTATATAAAGAATTATGTAGTTGATACTTAGGTGTTAAGTAAAAGACTATTCTAATAAGAGCTTGACAGAAAATTTTAACCTGTACGACACAGCGTGCTAATGTTCATTACCCAAGTTGACTACATTTAGAACCACTTCTGGGTATACTATGAGGAACTAAGGATAGAAGATAAACCTTGATATGGGTGGCATTATCTCATGGGTTGGAAGCCCAGAGTGAATAAAGGAGTAAAAATTAGATAATCAGGTGAGTGTTAGCATCCATCTCTCTGCTTCCTGATACACTGAGATGTGAGCAAACACTGAAAATACATGCGGATGTGAAGAAGGAGTCATAGGATCCTGCTGCCTTGCCTTCTGGGTCACAATGGTGCATACTCTCCATAACCATGAGTTCAAAATCTTTTCCTCCCTTAAGTTGCTTCTTGTCAGGTATTTGCTCACAGCAACAAGAAAAGTAACAAATACAAATCTAAAAGAGACATTTATAATGACATACAAAACGTGGATAGGAACTGGGTAGAAAAAAGAAAGAATGGGAGAGATGGGGAGGGAGCGAGAGGGAGAGAGAGGAAAGAGGAAAATTAGAGGGATATGGGTAGGTTAGGAAAGCAAAAGTGACTTTCTGAGGTAGCTGCTTTGTGTTCCCATTAGATGCTAAGAGGAGAAATTGCAAGAAGACCTAGGACAGTGGCTCTCAACCTTCCTAAAGCTGTGACCCTTTAATACACTTCCTCATGTTGTGAGCCACAACCATAAAAGTATTTTCATTGCTAATTCATAATTTCATAACTGTAATTTTGCTACTGCTATGATTTATAATGTAAATATCAGTGGTTTTGGATGATCTTATGTGACCCCTGTGAAAGTGTCTTTTGCCCCCCCCAAGAGTCATGACACACAAGTTGAGACCCCACTGGCCTAGGCAATGGCTATCTAAACAGGACAAGTAGGGGAAAGTCGAAGAGCCAGGACTCCCATAAAATACAAAAGCCAGCAGCCATTCAGTGCACTACCACCCTTGGTCTCCCCTATCCCAAAGACGTAAACCTTTCTTCTTTCTCCAGCGTGGTCTTCTGTCTTTCCAGTGATTCATGAACTTGACAGTCTCCTCCTAGACAACTATGGGCCCATCCTTAAGAAAGGGAGGGAGAAAGGAGGAAGAGTTAGATCTTCATAGGCAGAAGTTCTTGAGACCAGCAGTTATTGGGTGTGAATGCAATGACTCTAAGACAGGAAGTGGGAGGTGAGAGGCAGAGGAGATGCCTCCTTTAGGCTTAGCCCATGGCTTCTGGTTTTGATTTCCTTTCCTTCCCTTTGATCAATCACCCCAAATCTTTTACTAAGGCCAGCAACTACACAGGTAACTGAGCAAGCATCAAAGTCACTGCTAGAGCTTAAGGTCATTGTAGTCTAGTTGATATCACTTCAGAGAGTGAAGGATAAGGTTTGGGCTCTGCAGAGCTGAGTTTTAACAGAACATTCTTGAAAAAGTGATGACACTGTCATCACTTCTAGGTCAATGATTATGCTTCTATACATCCTTTGTCCCACCCGTCACATTTTGCTTCACAAATGACCAAAAATATTCATGAATGCCAACGTTGTGTGGCTGTGGATTACATGCTAAACATGCCCCAAAGAAAGAAAGACACTGAGAAAGGCCAGAGCTTGTCCCCCAAAACGTTAAAATAAGTAGGTAAATATGGAGAGTAGAGTGCAGCTGGTGTAGTAGGAAGACAACAGACTTCGGAGTCAGACGAGCTTCGAAGGAAATGCTGGCTCTACCCTGGATACATTTTGTGACCTTTACACAATTTTATTAACCTCCTCAAACTACATTTGTTAATTTGAAAAATGAAGATAATAGCCACCTGCCTCCTAGAATGGCTAAGATCGAATGAGGTAATAGTTTCAGAGATCATGTATGTGCATTAGGAGACTGTACACCAAGAGAGAGGGCCGTGCAAGAAAGGGGAGACAGAAAAACACACCCGGAGATTGTTCTCTGCAGAAATTTACAGACTGATGAGGATGCAGATATGCAAACTAACTTTATAGTCACCGTATAAAATTCAAAAGTAATACTCCAGGAAGAGATGATGAGTGGCTTAGAGCAGAGGCAGAAAAGATGGAAACAAAGGAACTGATTCAAGAAATGTATGTTAAAATAATACAGATTGTTCCTGTATGGTGGTAGCACACTGCCTTTAATTCCAGCACTCAAGGAGGCAGAGGCAGGAGGATCTTTGAGGTCAAGGCCAGCCTGGTCTACAGAGTGAGTTCAAGGGCAGCCAGGGCTACACAGAGAAACCCTGTCTCAAAAAACAAACAAACAAGAATACAGATTTCAAACTGTAATATAAAATATTGGTGTGTTTATGTTTTAAACAGATAATTGAAATAAAGCATACTCCTTGAAAGTTAAGTTCATTAAGATATAGTTTTTGTTTGGGAGAGTCTAAAAGACTCTTACTGACAAACAGAAATGATGTAATCTGTACCTGTTACTTACTGGGCTTTTGACTTAATAACCAGCAGTGTCTTGGAAAGGCATTGTCTCCACAATTGTAGGGTAGCTCCATTTAAGCTCCTCTTATCTATGTATAGGTACGTATTTTTAGAAAGCTTTTACATTAACCATATGGTATTTTCAATTTGTCGTCCCTCCCATACTCACTCTTCTACCGTGCCTCCCCATACCCCATACCACTTTACCCTTTATTCTCCATCATTTCTCTTTCTGCCTCCATAATATCTCCCTTCCCTTAAAGTCTCTTCACCTTATACCCCCTTACTAATTTCTTTACTTCTCTGGACACTGCAAGTGTACAAACTAGCACCCACATAAGAGAAAGGATGAGAGGCATTTATCTTTCTTGGTCTCGATGTTACCTCACTCTGACCGTTTCCAGCTCCATCCATTTACCTATGGATTTCATTTTTGTCTTACAGCTACATAATACTCCCAAGTCCAATTATACTACATTTTCATTATCTACCCAGATGGGCATCTAAGTTGTTTCCATTTTCTGGCCAATGTGAATAGAGCAGCAATGAACAGAAATGAGCAAGTATCTCTGTAGTAGTATATAGAATCATTAGGGAATACATTCAGAGGTGGAGTATTGGATCTATGGTAAATCTCTTCCT
This sequence comes from Uromys caudimaculatus, assembly GCA_028551405.1. Lineage (NCBI taxonomy): Eukaryota > Metazoa > Chordata > Mammalia > Rodentia > Muridae > Uromys > Uromys caudimaculatus. The sequence continues at coordinate 26,138,148 of CM052705.1, forward strand.
AGCTTTAGAGAAGCCTCCATCCTGATTTCCTTGTGGTTGCAGCAATTTGTGTCCCCATCAACAGTGAGTAAATGTTGCTCCCCTTCCCTCACATCCACACGAGCATCCATTGTAATCTTACAAAAAATCTTAGCTCTTCTGTTTAGGATAAGATGAAATCTCAAAGTAGTTTTAATTTGCCCTTATAGCTAAGGATGTTGAATAATTTTTAAAATACATTTATCGATCATTTGTGATTCTCTTTCTGAGAATTCTCTGGTTAGTTTCATGTCCCAATTTTTATTTGCATTGTTTGTTTGCTTGGTGTTTATCACTTTTAGTCCTTTGTGAATTCTAGATGCTAACCCTCTTTCAGAAGCATAGAGGGTAAAAATCTTTACTATTCTGTACGCTGCCTCTTCAATCATGTGATGGAGTCCTTTGATAGTTGTTAAGTGTCATGAGGTCCAATTTTTTAACTTGTACCATTTTTTAATATTTGCACTATTGGTGTCTTCCTGTCTTCCTGTGCCCATAAATTTAAATATATTTCCCAATTTCTCTTCTGTTGTATCCAGAGTACTAGATCTTATATTGAGGTCTTTGATGCATTTGGAGTTGACTTTAGAGCAGGGTAAGAGATAAGGGAGGGTAACAGCTATAAATTTAGAACAAATATAGTAAAATAAAAGAAAGAATGGAAAGTAATCAAACACAAGAATGCAATTACGTATAAAAGTTAATCTTCTCTTAATAATAAAGAATTCAAAGAACAAAAAAAATCCATTTTCATTCTTCTATGTGTAACTATCCATTTTACCAGCACCATTAGTTGAAGATGTCATTTTTATTACTATAGCTCTGCAGTAAACCTAAAATCAGAGAAAGCTAAGTTCAGGATTGTTTTCACTTTTCTAGATGTCTAGATGCTTTCATATTAACAGCATGGCACTAGCATTAAAAAGCACAATTGTTGATCAATAGAGCAGAATTGAGGATAAATACATAAACCCACATATCTCTTTTGGACTTCGTGGATTGTGAGGTCCCATATACACGTCAAAATTAAAGGCTATTGCCAATTCTATTGCTTATCCTTCAACAACTTGATGGCAAGGCCTCATTGCTGATGATACTATACAAATAAGCTGTAGAATATGTAGAAATCAAGTTAGTACCAACCTGGAAGCTTCATTCCCTACTACATAGTTTTCGTAGTGCTAGAAGATGCTATGCAATCTACCTGAGGCGAAAACTAAGGTACATGTTACCCATCTGTGAGCCTGATGAGATATAATAATGACTGTTCTAGAAAGATATGCTCAACCAGTACAATGGTAGCATGAAAAATCATAAAAGCAACCAATCACCCTCTGGTTGAACTTAAATCAACTCCACAAGATGAAACTCATACCTGGTACCTTTGTTGTGTCAAGAACCTGTGGCTTAGGTACTAGCAGAGAACCCATTACTATTATTCTGTTAAGTTGACATAATATTAAAGAATTCCTAATAACTGATGATTATTCTCATAGATTAAGAAATTTATCAACCCTCTTCAGAGAAGTTCTATTTGAATCAAATAGTGATTAACACAGAGACCACAAAATGGTCAAGATGCAGAGAAGAAAAGACTGTAGAATACTCTGCCATAAGTAGCAAATATATATCTTTCCCCATACCCAAGGCTCATGAACCATTGCAAAAGAGCGAGCAGAAATAGTATAAAAACCAGAGGTGGTCGATGATTATAAGGAAACAAACAAAAATCTTCCCTTCTGGTCACAGTAAGGAATCTGAACAATGAACTCACAATGGTTGTGTCAGTATGCACAAGAACTATACAAGCTCAAGCCAGACCAAAAATCTCAGCATGGAGGAGAAGTAGGAATAATATACCACTCTATCCAAGGAGCTATTAGTAAATTAGAGCTGGTAAGAGAGGGATAGTCACTTCTCTTTCTTTCTTTTGTATTCGTTTTAAATGGTTCTTTTTTATTTTATTTTTTGAGACAAGGTTTCTCTGGGTAGCCCTGGATGTCCTGTAACTCACTCTGTAGACCAGGCTAGACTCAAACTCTGCCTCTTCCTCTCAAATGCTGGGATTAAAGGCATGTGCCACCACTGCCTGGGTTAAAAATTGGTTCCTTAAGATTTTTATGTAACATTTTGATTATATTTGGTATAAACCTTAAAAAAAAAATTGTCTCTCCCAATAGCTGAAATTACAGTAATTCCATAGAAAGGGGTACCCAACTTCCACCTCCATCCTGCTGTAGACCTTAGTAAATAAATCATACTGTAGGGGAAGGCCACGTACCTCAGAATATACATCTACATCTACATCTACATCATCTACATCTACATCTATACCATCTACATCTACATCATCTACATCTACATCATCTACATCTACATAACAAATTGGATTTGGTTTGGTAATTTAAAAAATGGACACAAAGTTGGGTGGGTATGAAAGGGAGAGTGGACACAGGAGAATTTGTGGAGGGACGAATATAATCAAAACACGCTGTACAAAATTATCACAAAATAAATAAGTTTGTTTTTAAAAGAGCATATGAAACTGGGAGGGAAAAGTGGTAGTGAGAATAGCAGAGAAAGTGGAGAGGAGAGAATTGAAGGGAACATTTGACCAAGGCATAGCAGTGTGTGTAGGAATTTTTCATACAGCAACCTCCCAGGTAAAAAATGGGGGGAGGACAATTCTTTTTGAAACAACTAGGTCAGATGAATTGATATTTTTTTGTTCTGTTCTGTTTTGTTGTGGTTTTTGGTTGTGTTTTTTGTTTTGTTTTGTTTTTACCATCCATGCACAGGGATAGTTTAGGTGGAAACTTCCAGCTGCCTCCTGTAGATTTAATCTCCTTTAAGTGTTCAGCTCTACACAGCCTGCATGAAACATTTCTTTCCAGTATGTGCAAAGGATCTTCCACGTGGATGGGGAGTAGGGAAAATTAGAAAGATTTGGTAGCCAAATAAGGGACAGACAAATGAGAAGGAGAAGAAAATATAGAAATGGTCTTTCAGTTTCCAGTCTTCACAATCTGGCAACTGACCCAGCTTTTCCTTATGTTCACTTTGATTTGCTTCAGGAAGCATGTTCCCTACTGAAAAGTATGTGAGGATATGTTTGACAGTTGTGTGTCAAGAATATTATAAGTGAGATAGGGAAAAGGTGAAATCTTCTTCCAAGCAAGAAATTTGAGGCTGTGTCTTTCCTACTCAACTCCTCTCATCCTCAGTGTTAAGTACCATTCTCATTCCCTCTGCCCATAAATGTTCCTTGTAGATGCTTCTTCCCAAGGTCAGGGATGCCAAGAAGCCTTGTGCTGTGCAATGCGAAGACATTTGCATGCCCTTTGATCGATATGTGCCCAGCATTACACAGTTGCTATCCTATAATACCACATACACGTTTAGTATCTACCGTTATCTTTGGGTGGTTATGGCAGATCTGTAAAGTGGTAGTTTAATTTCTCTATTTTAAAGAAAAGAAACTGAGTTTAAGAGACTAGATAGAAGAGCCTGCACAAGTGGATCGAGCTAGCAAATTGCAATCTGAGGTGTTGAACATGGCTCTTTCTGACCTTAGAGTCAGCACTCTTTGACACTGAGATGCTCTCTCTTTAATTGAGAAAAAGTGGAGATTTTCCAAATGTCCATTCCAGGTGATTAAAAGAAACAGGAAAAAAACTAAAATAGAACTACCAGCTCCGCAGATACAATATTTTGCCCCAATTCATCTCAGCCACTCAAAATGAAGAGCTGAAACTCCCCTCCACCTTATTAACTTCAAATGACCTCAGAAAGCATTCAGGACCAAAATGCAGCTGCTCAGCAGTCTGGAGAATGCGCCAACTCCATGAACCTTGATTTTTGCCTTCACTTTTAAAAGAAGGTCTTTTAAGTCCGTAAGAATCCAGGACATAATTTCATGACATAAACTGTCATTGCAGAGAAAGGTTAAATAGCTTCCTAGCCCCTGCATTGATGCCATCCATGGCTCTGAAAGAATTTGCTGTGTTTGGATTCTAAACACGTTGTAGAACCAAACTCAGGTTTTGTTGCCATTTCTATTTTATAGGTGAGAACAATGAACATAGGGATCAGGCATTTCGTCTGTCTAAGTGCAGATTCACTGACATGTCTCGGGTAAATAACAATGCAAGAAAAATTAGAAATCCTGGGGTGTGGGACAGTCGGGGCTGAGCGACTTCACAGGGACAACCCACCTCCACCTTCCTAACTCCTCTTTGTGGCAGGGAACCTTTTCTTCTCTCCCACAGAGGTGACTGTCAGATTGCTCTAAAGCTTTTGCTTTCTCCTCTCTCTCCCCCGTTGGGTTGTGTCTCCATCTCCATGGCATTGCTAGTAGGCAGTAGAGCATCTGTTGTGCCACAGTTGAGGAGGTACTTACGGTGAAAGGGAAAGGAGACAGAAGGAGAAGGAGGGAAGGGAGAGAGAAAGGAAGATGCGAAAGAAAGAAAAGACAGAGGGGAAAGGAGACGAAAAGAATGGAGAAATGAGTTAAAGAAGAGCGGAAGAACAAACAAGAAAGGAAGGAAGGAGCATGGATAGAGGAGAACAGAGGAAAAAAGCAAAAAGTTAGAAGGAAAGGGAAGATGGGAAGAAGGTGGAGAGGAAACAAAGTCTTGGAAAGGGAAAAGAGACGGGAGAAGGAGAGGCAGTTTCTTGTGGGATCAGTGCAGACTCCTTGCGGGAGAGAACATTTGATCCACATTCCTCAACGGCAGGGAGAACTCTGAGCACACGGAGATCTCACCACTAGTGAAAATCCGGTTGACAGCTGCTAGTCATTGGTTCTGTCTAATCTTCTGGCTGGCTGGAGGGATCCTTCTAAGTGGTCCCTGGACCTGGTAGCAGAAGATTGGAAAGAGCATTTCTTAAAGTTACACAGCACAGAGATAAGCCATTCCCTTCTGAGTAAGGAAGAGGCACCAAAGTGGGGAAAGCTTTGGTCAAAACGGGAATAGAAATGGCTGACTGAGGAGAACAGGCAGGCTCCTCTTACTTTGGCAGCTAGTGCCTCTGTTCATGTCAATTAAATTCCATTCATCACTATCCTAAGCAAAGTCTGAGCTGGCAAAGTGGACCTGCTGACCCTCATGGAGGAAAGAGTGTTAATTGTATATCTTCAAGCCGTGGAGTTTCAACAGTATACGTTGCAAAGAAATAAATCTAATATGAGGGGTATGTAAATGATGAACTGAACAAAGAATTAATATGTAGCTCTATGGAAAACACAGATCTGCCCTCATTATGAAGGCTGATTCTGCTGTAACCTGAGGAAAAACGGATTGTTGGAAGTATCTCCAAGAATGCCTTTGTATTCATGAGAAAAGTGATGCTGATTAATATGCAGTCCGAAAGCTAGAGAGAGAGAGAGCTTCCTCCCTTCTGTCTCCTTGTCATCCCTGGAACAAGTACCCAGCAAAGGCCCCCAGGCAGTGCACTGTCTGTCCCCTGGGGCTGCTACTTGTTGGATCCTGGGATCCCATTATATCCCCTTAAATTCTATCGATAACATGTCCAGAAACAATTGGCTTCTGTGAATCAGGTTGCATTAATGCAAGAATCCAGATCTTTAGAGTGCCCCTGACCTTCACAGATCAAGATCCTTCTGTTGCAACCTACAGCTTGTCCAGGACAGGATTTGTGGGAGTTGAGTGGCAAAATGGTGTGTTTTTACCCTATCTTCTGATACTCATCCACACTCTTGAATGTCAGCATGCCTCTATGTAATATGCATTATATAACCTCGTCTTTAGCACAATCAAGCAAGGTACTATAATTCCCATTTTATATACAGGAGTCTAAGCTCAGACAAATACCTTTACCAATGAATGAGAACCTGACCTTGTCCCTCGTAGATTAGATGTATTTTCTTTAGTTCAGTGGTTCCCAAGTTTCCTAATGCTATGACACTTTAACACAGTTCCTCATGTTGTGAAATCAACTATAAAATTATTTTTACTGCTAATTCCTAATGTAATGTTGCTACTGTTATGAATTGTAATGTAAATTTTTTGGAGATAGAGGTTTGACAATGGGGTTGTGAACCACAGATTGAGAACCACCTCTTTAGTGGCTCTGAAGAAAGCATCTGTTTAGGGGAGGAACTTCTCTCAGGCTCTATTAGCTTCTGGGTTACACAAGCCCAGAGCTATCCAGAATGAAGGAAACGTCACCTAGTCTCATCTCCTGAGTCATAACAAAGAAGCATCCTTCTCTTTATGACACACAGGTGACATACTGGCCATGGTAGCTTAAATAAGAATGGGTCCCATAGCCTCATATGCTTGAATGTTTAATCCATAACTAGTGGAACTGTTTGGAAGGGTGAGAAGGTGGAAAGTGTAGCTTTGTTGGATAAGATGTGTCACTGAGAGTGGGCTTTGAGGTTTCAAAAGCCTTTGTCAGGCACAATCTCTCTCTGTGATGTCTATGATCATGTTGTCTGGATCTCCTGGATCCTGCTCCAGTGCCATGTTTGTCTGCTTTCCAGCATGATGATCATGGTCTAACCCTCTAACATGTAAGCAAGCCCCCCAGCTAAATGCTTTCTTTGATAATGGTTGCATTGATTATAGTGTCTCTTCCAGCAGAAGAAAAGTAAGACCCAGTCATTGTCTTTTGCTCCTATGTACAGAGAAGTTTTGCTGTCAAGGATCAGAGGTAATGGGTTGGGAGGTGGCTCACTTGGTGACGTCCTTGATACATGAACATGAGGACCTGAGTTTGGATCCCCAGTGCCTATGTAAAAAGCAGGAAAGGAGGCTTGCATCTTGGTGCTCCAGGCCAGCCAGATTAATCAAACTGGCAAGCTCTATGTTTAGTGAGAGACTTGTGTTCAGGCACACTAGAAGAGGGCATCAGATATTTGTGAGCCACCATGTGGTTGCTGGGAATTGAACTCAGGACCTCTGGAAGAGCAGCCAGTGCTCTTAACCACTGAGCCACCTCTCCAGCTCCTAGTGAGAGACTTGTATCAAAAATAACTGGAGAGTAGAAACTACCTGACATTGACCTCTGGTCTCTATACCCATATGCGTGCACACACACACACACACACACACACACACACACACACACACACACACCACTATATAAAGACACACAAGATCACAGCGGACTTCATATGGTGCCCATCTCTGAGCACTTCTGCCTGTCTCCAATTTGGTGTTATCTGTAGTCCACAGAACATAATCCTTGCCATAAGAGAGACCTCCTAAACAAGGAACTCTGTAGATATGTGAAAACAAATTCTTTATCCAAGAGCACAACTCTCAGAGGACTAGAGTTACTAAGGCCAGAGCTTATATACAACTTAATGGTCTGTTCATGGAAAGAAGATAGAGATACACAAATACAATGTTGACTGTAAGTGAATATTTATAAAAACTACAATGTAGAGTTTTAGAAAACAGACAAGTACTATAAACATGAAATTGAGACAAATAACATATTAACTCACTGACTAACATACACCTTGGTACTTACCCTACATGCTAAGCTGTTTATATGAACAATTTTGTAGCACTCTTTGAATTCAGACATTGTGAAGGTTTCTCGTCCACTGCCCGTATACATTTGATGGGAGGTGCATGGAACACATGTGTAAGGTATCTCTGGGCATACATACTCCTACCAGCATCAGGTCGATCATGCCAACAGATACAAAAGCATTCCTGTAAGTCAGTCCTACTACAGGATGACTAATCCACAAACCCCTACCTCCTATGATCCAAATGTAGTTTCCACTTAGCAGGGCTGCACAAACTTCAGTCGTTGCTACACCATCAACAAAACATATGAAAGTGTTCGGAGTAATTGAAGAGAAACTGTGTTTTATAGTTGATTTAAAATAACTTCATTTTTCAAATTTAAAAAAATGAGCATTTGATCATCAAAGCCACATGTCTTTCTGGACTTTGAAAATGACTGCAATGTGAAACTTTTATCTTAAGCTTCATTGTCTTTATGATAAAACCACTTCTGAGTTTTGGTCTCAGAAGTAGAAACTGTGGGGAACACATGGAGAAACAACGTCTGGCACATCTGAGATTACTTTAATGCTTAGCCTAGAATCACATCTCAATTGGAAACTCACTCAGGGCTGTCTGGATGAACACACTGACTTCCTCACAGCAGACCTGTGCTGCACAGTTTTGGTTCTGAGATGCTTATAGCCTGGAATTCACACTCTTTTTCAGGACCCAATAGGTCTATCTGCCTCTCCTAAAACCCCGATTTCTTTAGGAAGGAGATCATCTGGTCCAGTATGTAAGGGGCTTAGACTGAACTTCAAATCTCTTTGTGGTAATGGGTGATTCCAGCTGTGTATGAAAGATTTGCATGTTCGTAAGCCTCAACCCTAATGCTAGCCATTACCCCTGCATTCTATGCAAGTGGTCGTGTTCCATAAGAAGAAATATGTGGATATATAACACAACAAAGATATTACAATAGAACCAAACGAACCCTTCAGCATACAGAGGTACTTTAGAATCCTCAGCTTATCCTGACATTTATCCTCATGAAATTTTACTTTTAAAGCAGAGAATTTGTAGCTATGGAATTAACTTAGTGGACAAAGGACAAGTGTAATGCCCGAGTTTGGATCCTCAGAACCAATGTAAAAAGCCAGGTGTGGTAGCATGTGCCTGTAACTGAAGTACTGGGATGAAAGGCAGATGCTGGGGGCTCATGGGACAGAGCTCAGGGATCCTTGAGAGACCTCATCTCAAAAAAAAAACAAGACAAAGACAACTTGCACTGACTTCTGGCTCCACATGTGCACACACATCACAGGTATACACGCATACACACACACAGGGAGGAGATTTATAAAACTCAACATCTACTGATAAAGTTCCTCTTTAACTTTTACCTTCAGTTACTCCACCTGGTACATTAGATAAAACATAAATGCACACAGGACTGCACATTTAAAGCCTTGGCTATTTTAAGTTATAGATAATAGAAAAAGATTTCCCCATGGACTCTTAGCCTTATGTGATTTTCACCTAATTCACTGATTTCTGAGTCTAGCACCTACATGAGATGTGACTTCACACTATTTTTGTTCATTAAGTGAGGAAAGTAAATAATTTTCTTTTTAATAAGTAATTGTATGATAGACAGTTTAGTTCTATAACCAGGGGCTGGGGAGGAATGGCATAGAAACAATACTGTGTAGCATTCTAATAAACCTCTAGACGCAAAAGGAAATTGGATCTCTAATCTTGAAATTTGATTAAATATGAGGGGGGGGCTGGTGAGAAACCATCATGCAATCTGGAGTAACTCTTGTAAGGAAAGAAGCTAAGCTCCCATCACAGGGCTTTTAATTGGCAGTCTATGTTTCTCTTATAAATATGAAGTTGCATATTACTCAAGAAAATTACATTTGGTTATACGCATCGAAAAAGCCAAGTCATTAATTTTTTAATATATATGTCATTCAAATGAGAAGGAACTGAGAAATTTAAATAACCCAATAAATCTAGGAAGGATGTGGGACAGATGGCAGACATCTGGGCATGTACTCAAGTGTCCCACTCATGGGCATGTACTCAAGTGTCCCACTCATGGGCGTGTACTCAAGTGTCCCACTCATGGCCACTCTGAAAGTCCATTCCTTGCTTCCTTGTTCTCCTTTCCGGTTCTGGCAGATGATAAATGTAGGCTTCCCTTCAGTTTCATCATGAATTCTTTTATTATGATTGTTTAGATGTATAGTTTTGCACTTACCTTTTGATTTTACTCATTCAGCCCCAGTGTAGGGGAATGTCAGGGCAGGAAGACAGGAGTGGGTGGGTGGCTAGAGGAACACTGTCATAGAGGCAGGGGGAGGGGGTTAGGACGGGGAATTCCGAAGAGGAGGCCTGGAAAGAGGAAAACATTTAAAATGTAAATAAAGAAAATACCCAATAAAAAAAGAGTAGCATCTAAAAAAAAAAATTCACTCAGTACCTGCAGTGTACCAAATACTATTCAAGGCACTAAACATAGAATTGTTAACAAATGGCCATTTTCTATTGTCTCAAATCATATGCTGTTGCTTAGTTTAATTAGAAAACAATTTTCAACAGCCTCATTATGGTTCAACCTAGTGTTAGGGAAAAAAACTATTACTGGTAAGAATTTCTACAACTGAAATTTACTCTCCTGAGATCTTAGCTCTTAGGACAATGGCCACATTCTAGAGTCAGTCAGTCACTGGACACTTCTTGTCTCCTTCCTGTTCTATGTATAAAACTGAAGATCAGCAAACAGCCCTACAAAGAAGGGGTCTGTAAGGAATTTCCTACTACTTGTTTCTGCTTATGCTTAATTTTTTGATGTATGATAAATGTTCACTTTCTTATTGGCATAGTGATAGATTTCTATACCATTTGCCATTCTGTGATCAAGAGTTTGAGTTATTTTTAACAGGATATTTGACAGGAGACTAGTTTAATATACAAAGCCAAATACATCAGTTAAACCAGAAACTTCTTCATTATTCCATTACTGCCAAAATGATTGTGCCTAGTCAGCTGGAATTTGTTTGGTTTTAATGGTTCTGGTACTGAGCATGGTGTTCTCTCTGAAGGAATTATAAAATAATGTTTGGCTGAGGAATTTTAGGTATTCTTTGGTGCATTGTTGAGCCAACCTCCATTAACATCCTGAGAGCCACCCACAGACACATATTTCTGTAAGAACATGCCTATAAAGTCAGAAGGAGACATGGTGGCTTCACAGTTACCAGGAACTTAGAGCTTCTATAACAGTGTGGAGGGCTAGACAAAAGCCCTGGGGCTAGGTGAAAGGCTTGTCAGTGATCAGCTTCCACATATCATTAAGCTACATGGCTTCTGGCTCTCAGACATACAGTGGAAATAAGGTCTTCTATTCCACAGATTGTTAAATGACAAAACAGATAGAAAAGTACTCTGTAAAGTGTAAATACTCAGAGGAAAAAGATTACAACCTAGGAAATACATTTCCAAAGGAAAGCAGATATATGATATATCCCAGGAATTCAAGGCAAAATTCACAGACGGCTAGACCACGAATTTCTAGGCACATGGAGAAGTGGGATATCAGTGAACTTTTTCTCGAATGAAATAAGAGCTCAGACCTGTAGTTCTACCCTGCAGGTGTTTTAGAGCTTGCACCACACCGTGGCGCAGTGGAGACATGCCAAATGGAAGGAGCATGCTGGCTTACAAACAAAGCAACCAGCGTTTCAATCCTGTCTCTATCACCATCCAGTAGCGTGCCTGGGTGTGTTAGCCCACTTAGGTCCTTGGTGCCCATCTGCTAACAAGTGATAAAATTACCTGCAGAAAAAACACAGCCAAATTCATAAAGTATCCGAATACAAACAGAACTTCTAAAATGCAAATATTCCATTGTAGAGTGATCACATGTAACTGCCCTAGGAACATGCGCTGGATTTTGTTGTTTCTATCTTAAAATGGAAGAAACTAAGCTGCCAAAGGAAACATGCAGATGCAAGTAGCAACACTATGTCACAAAGTTAGCTCATTTCTAATAGGACTCCAGGTTCTACTACTACTGTATTATTGTTGTTCCTCGTGTAATACATCAAAGCTGTGGGTTGGGGATCAGGTCATGTTTAACTAGGTAGCACCCTCCAATAGAAAATGGAAACATATGCGCTAGAAGAACTAGTTTTTAGGTGAGTTTCTCTTGACCTAACAGTAAAACAATGGCCTGAAGTTGTTTTGCAAGTGACGTTATTCTTCATCCTCTGGTACACACTTCACAATTTTATCCTTTAAACGTATGATTGCTACATATAACTCAAAAGTTTCTAACAGTACGTTATCATTCATGTTAAGATCCAGACTTCTATCCCATGTTACATCGTAACAAATGACTGCAGAGTTGATGATCCCTGAGACAAAACAATGAAGGTACAAGGTTGGTTCTGCCAGGTAGAAGTCAGACATTTAAGGATCTTTACTAGATGAATCATTTAAAGACGGTATATGTGGCAGCTACTAGTATATGCGATAGCTAGGGTGATAGCTACATTCTAGGTACAAGGAAGTGTGTTATCTTAGCAATAAGATCACTCTGATCAGAAACTAAAATTGGAGTCATTACCTCACTGCGTCTGTGATAAGTCAGTGCCCACCCTGGATCTGTCTATTTTCTGCTCCAAAATTGTATGTTTCAGAATCAACAACTTAGAAGACGGAAGTGTTTGCATCTACAGTCACTCCTACTGAATACACAAAAGAAGATTTTGCTTTACTTGTGATTTTGCATCTTCTGATCTGTAAGACTCAATTCCCAAAGAAGGGTTGCTTCTACAAAGCACAGCAATGCTTTGAGGACTGATGTAATGGAGTTCTAATACTATATATAGCCACCCAGTCAATATATATTTATATATGTGATGGAGGGGCCAGATTCTCCTACAGGTTAATTACATCGTGAAAACTGAAGCCGTGGAAATGAAGAGACTGACTTTATTTTGGTCAAGCACATCATCATGGATTCTCATTTTTTCCTTGCTCCCTCTATAATTAGTTCTTCCCAACTATTCACCACGCAATATCAAGATCTAGTCATGTGACATTTACACACATATTCAGTTTGCTAAATTGAATCACATGTACATAGTCAGCTAGAGTATATAAGTGAGAAAGAAAACAATTATATATATATATATATATATATATATATATATATATATATATATATAATATATATATATTCATTTCTGCTAGAATTTCTGCTTCTCCAATCCACTCTAAATACAGGACATGTTGAATGTAAATGACATATCTAATGCTCCTGTGTGGCTCATCTCCAATACTGATTCCAGGTGCCTTCAACTAAACAATACTGCCTCCCTCACAGTAATTCAAGGTCATCTAGCTGGAGGGTGTTGACAGTTATAGCAGGGTGTTACCTATCACATTCCTTAAGGAAATGGAGAAATATAGACTCCATAAAGAGTTCTGAAATAGAACCATGATTGAATGCCTTGTCCAAACGTGCAGATTAATGAATTGAAGTCAGCCTACAGGGGAGGTCTCTGGGAGCTTGTATCATCCCCATGGGCTTCCTTCAACTTCAGCCCACTCAGCACTTTTGGCTGTAAATTGCATAATAAAGAGAGAAGGTGTGTTGATCAAATTTTCAGATGACACAAGGGTGGGCTAGCTAGCAAATATGCTGAGTGATAGAACCAAGAATCTGAACGATTTGACAGGATGAATGATGAGGTACAGCTAACAAGATGAAACTTAGCAGAGATAGATATCAAGTTTCACCCTACTCAGCCCTGGCCTGGAAAAACATGCCTGTGCCAAGAGTTCACGCTACCCTGGAGGATGGTACTGTTTAATCACGTGAACTCCATGTGAGCAGAAGCCCAAGATACTTACTTCTCAGTTCAAAAGTCATCTCCACAAATATACACTATGAAAGACTTGGCTTAACAGCAGTCTTTGAGGGAAAAGGAATTGTGTTCAATATCAGCCAGCACTCTATGTTTAAGTATTCATTAAGTGCTTTGGTTGTATTATTCAGTATAGATTGGAGATATTCTTAAAATCTTTCCCAGATTGAAACCACATAGTTGAGATTTGGACTGAAATGGTAAAGACCACAGGTTAGTTGTTGTTAACTATAGTTTGATGATATAATAAAGAAATACGATACAATCCTGTATAGAACATGCTAAAAAGACTGATAATGAGAGACATTTTAGAATAGGAAGATAGCTTACTCAATAGAATATTTTCTCTACAAGTATGAAGACCCAAGTTCAATCCCTAGCATCCTTGTAAAAATATCAGGCAAAGTGGAAAACATTTGTAATCCCAGGGCTAGGAAAACAAGGAGGATTGTCCCTGGGGCTCGCTGCCTAACAAATGTAGCCTAATTTGTAAGACACAGGCCAATGAAAGACTCAGTGTCAAAAGTGATGAGTGTGCATTGTTGGAGTTAAGACCAAAGGTTGGACTCTGGCCTCCACATACATGTGCTCACATGAATGAAATCTGCATACACTTGTTACTCTCACACATATAAACTTGTATGTACAACCATATATACATATAAAACAATTCAATAGTTTTCGTGGATAAGAATAGAATTCACACACATATATGTGTATATATAATATATATCAAATAATTTTATATATGCACATGCACATACACATACATATATAATGCGTAGTTACTTCTGGGGTATACTAAGCTCCCTCTGAGCAAGTTACTTAAATTTGAGTTCATGATCCATTTTCCAGCCATGTGACTTTGAGAAAATTTCTCAATCCTTTCTGCCTCATCTCTCTCATGTACAAAGTAAGAAAAGTAAAAACTATCCCCCTTGTAGATTTGCTGTTGCAATTCTGTTTTGTTAAAACAAATGATGCCGATTTTACCCAGCTGCTGTGAAGATCAATCAAGGCAATACCCACTTGTAGAGCATTTAAAAGTCACACACACAAAGGTGAATAAACTTCCCTAGGGATGTGGATAAAGATTCCTCAATGTCATCATTATAAAAAATCACATTGTGGTACTTAGAAATACCTGCAGATAGAACACCTTGTAATGCAGCAGATGGCATCCCATATCCAAAGGGCTATTCGTTGGTCAAGAATGCTGTAGAGGGAAATTTATGTCCATGCAAATAGTACTATTTGTGTCTAATTAAAATATGTGTTCTGACTCAGCAGATCGGACCCAGGGTATGCTGCAGTATGTCCCTAACAGACTGCCAGCAGGCAAGGATGTTTTTCTAGGTGCAGAACACTAAATGACCAGACTATGTAGGAGTCCTGCCTTTGAATATCATAGAGGGTCCTGGAGGCTCTGCCATTCGACAGCAGCAAGACCCTACAATGTTATAATTTGTAAGAGATAATCACGCTGAAGCACATTATAACTGAGTTATCTAGAGCAAATGGTATAACCTCTTACCCTTCCATCATAAATTACATACCCTACACCTATGGCTCAGGGAACATCACAGAAGAGAGGGTGGAATGATTTTTAAGAGACTGAATACCAGAACATCTGTAGCAATATTCTTCCTTCTTTGCAGGGCATGGAAGCTGCACCCATGGAATCTCAATTATAAGGCCACTTAAACAAAGCCAACACAATAATAATACCGGCTTACATGCAGTGTGGGTGGAGGGAATCTCTGAAGGCCCCACCCCTAGGTGGAGAGCTAGAGAAGGCTAATACTGCTAAGAAAGGGAGATTAGTCTTCTCTAGGAATTGAACTTCCCTATAGGCTATCTGATGCCAAGTGGTTGACCATAATTTCATATACATATAACCAACACAAAGTAGGCGCCACATACATCAATATATTTATATATGTAACAATAATCATTAAAGAAGAAGGCATGAATTTGAGAGGAAGTTAGACAAAACCCAGAATCCTCACATGAAAACTGAACTGCTCCAACAGATTCAACAACAGACTCCTTTCCTAATAGCTGAAACATCTGTTCTGGCTGTGGGCACAGATTTGTCTTTATCAGACACTGATTGGTCTCTGGCTCCTGCCTGCTGCTGCATCCTGGTGTGACCAGAACAAAGCAGGGCAGCTGTGAGATGTCAAGAAGTCTCAGGAGGAAGACAGAGAGGAGGCCAAGGAGAACCAAAGAAACACAAATAAGAGACTCACTGGTCCTGACAGGAAGAACAAGAGAAAACTCAACTGTTTTCAGACCTGGAATGAACCAAATTACAGGTTATGAAGATTCTCTAAGATCACTCAATCCATTCTCCTCTGTATCCAATTGTTGAAACACAGCCATTTGAGTGGCTGGAGGTCTGGAAGAATCGGGTGTGGGTTCTATCAGTCCTGCAAACCAGGCTGTTTCGCTCTTGCTCCAGGCGCCCTCCCCCAGCCTATGCCAAACTCATGCCGCCTGCATGGTCTCCTATCCTGTAATGCTGCTCAGTGTAGCCATGACTCTTCCTGCTTCAGTTACTTCCAGGAAAAGGAAGATGAGGGTGATTCCAATGACACAACTCAAGAGCAATAACTATTGTTCACAGAGGTTAAGTTTCTCAGGAAAGAGCTGTTACGAAAGATCTGATAACTGCACATCATTCACATTGCTCTCTCCATTGCTGCCTAAAAAGCAACTGTGCCACCATCATATATGGCTGACTTCCCTTGTGTTAAAGATGGGATCATGAAAAGCCACTTGAATGGCCTCAAAGAGGAAGCTGGAAAGCTAGACGGAACTGATTCATTCCTGGGCAGCTTAGCTCCTCCCAATCCTGCATCTTTCTGTAGGTCAAGAGCCTGGATATTCTTGGAAGAAAACTAAGTCATTAGTACATATAAACATGGAATGACCAACCCAGGCTTATCCTGAGAGGCTGGCCTATTGGGTGATCTGCGCCCACCTGCTTAACTGATGAACTGTTCTCCTATATAGCTTTCTACAATTTCCTGAGAATCCATGAGTAGATTTTTCTACTGGTAAATTGCTGCAACCTCTGCAGCCATTTAGGAGTAAAATCTCGAGTTTCTGTGTGACCTAAACATCTGTTCATGTAACTCCAGTTCTCTCTATGTAAATTTTATGTGTATACAAGTACACACACACACACACACACACACACACACACACAGAGAGAGAGAGAGAGAGAGAGAGAGAGAGAGAGAGAGAGAGAGTATTCATCACTTTAAAAAGAGAAAGTGCATTATTTTGACATAAATAATTTTACAGCAACAGATATATTATACATCTTAGCAGAGGAAGGGCTTCTAGCTAATGATGTTCTTGGGAGACTTCCAAAATCAACCATTTAGTTGCTGCTAAGGCACAGCACTGATAGTCTAGTCTTCTGAATGCAGCCCAAACCAGTAATCTCGATGCTGCTGGTCCATAGAAAGGTGACATATGGTTCACTACAGTTACTTGATTGGGTAATTTTTCAAACTCTGCAGAACTAAAGGGTTGCCACTCATTTATCAATCTGCCCACGTCTATGATAACACATGGTTAGGTTTGAAGTCAACTACAAGCCACAAGGAAAGTCTGCAGGCTATTGACATTGTCACATTGATTGTCTCCTAGAAAGGGAAGAACACATTGCTCTCTTCTAACATATGCAGACACAGTGCCCCAATATTACTTCAGTCTGAAAGGTGCACACAAATTTATATGTGCCAGAGAAGCAGCAGAGTCAATAATGTAACCTACAAGTTTAAAAGTGTTTGGCATTAGAAACAGATCATGTGGGCTCTACAAAACCAAACTAGCAAATCCTGTTGCCAGCTTGTCGACCCATCTTTGGCTTAAGCATTATAGCAGCCAGCAATGACAGAGCTAATATCATTGGCTCCCTACAACATTACAGCTCTTCACTGAGAGGGATGCTCCCCCACAGTGTAGGTAAAGAAGTACGAATTTCAGAACCACAGCTGCTCTTAATAGGCAGGTGTCTTGGTTTCATTCCCTGTTGCTATGATAAAATGCCCCGTCAAAAGCAACTTAAAATGAGAATGTGTTTATTTGACTTGCAATCCCAAGTTATAGTCCATCACTGCAGAGAAATCAAAGCAGGGACCTGAAAGCATCTAACCCCATCCACAGTCAAGAGGAAAGAGAAAAGTAAGTACACACCTGCTTATTGCTCACTTCATTGCATCTATTTTTATGTAGTTCAGGACACAGACCCAGGCAATGAGACCACCTGCAGGGACCTGGGTCTTCCCACATGAATCTAACCAAAGTCAACCGAAGAGAACAAAAGACTGTGGTGAGCTCAGCTCTAAATGGGATGTCTGTATCATACCTGACCTCATAAGGCTCAATGATCATTATGGAAGAGAGGATGAGAAGCTGATAAGAGTTAGAGATAGTCAAGTCTGCAGAGAAACAGTATTTTCCAGACATGATAGGGCTATTGCACTCATGAACTCAGAACAGCTCTGATACTGTAGACAAGATCAAGCCAGATAAAACCCCAGCCTGTACTAAAACGCACTGTTGGATAACACCATAATGATATCTAATGTCTTGTAGGTAATTCTAAAAATGAAAAGTGTGCAATTGATACAAACCAAGAGACTCAGTATTGATCACTTGCAAACAACATAAACATTGAAAGATCTGGAAGAGAATGCATTGAGTGAAATGTTTCATTCATAGCTAAAAAAAATTTCTTGATTGGTTTTGCACAAATTATTGATGATGATATTTGTCCCAACCATTCTCTGAAATACTTTTGTATATCAAATGAAATAATATGAATACCATAAAAAAAGTTCTCTTAAAATAATAATAATAAAAAAAAAAACCCATCCTGGCTGAGGCAGTAGTTCATGAAGTACCATTCCTGATTGAAAAGCCACTGGCAACTGATAATGCTGGGGGGCAAGAGAGTCAGTGTATTTCAAGGATATGGTCCCTAAGAGGCGACCCTAGCTCTAGCAGATGCTGCTACACTCTTCCACACAAAGCCAAAGCTAAGTAGATCTGATGGTTTTAAAACAAAACAAATGAGAACACCCAAAGTTTAGAGAGGGGTAAAAGGGAAGATTGAAAGAAAGAGAATTGGGTAGATTTGATCAAAACACATTATGTCGTATATAGAATTCTCAGTCAAAAGGTATATTTTGCTATGAAAAAATTATTTCTAATGCTAAATCATCAGGTTTGTATTGTTCTTGTCTATTGTTTATTGTGTCTGGTTTACAATGAACACCTCCTGGCAGACAAAAATAAAAGACAAATTTCCCACAAACATGCCTATAGACCAATCTGTTCCAGGTAATCTTTTATAGAGATTCTTTCCTCAAGTGATTTGAGATTGTGTCAAGTTAACAACTAAAACCAACCATCACAGTTCCTTCCTTTCCATGTATTTTTCATAGAGGTCCTTGGTACCTGCTTAATCCTTATTGTTCCCAGGACCTGCCACCTGCAGAATGACTGCAGTGGGCAGATCATATAGAAATGACCTGCAAGTTTTGCTTATAGTTGCAAAGTTGGAACCAAGAGCCCTCTTATCCATATTCGCATGCAATTTTCTGAGTTCGCTTTAATGGATATGACATTTCATTAATTCTGATTCATTGTGTACTCAAGCCAACATGCACACAGTTTAGTCCCATTTGCTGACAGAAAATGGAAGCTGAAAAATTCCAAGTCAGAGTAATAACTGAAGGTATGTAATTACTCATTACCCAATCAGCTAGCAGGTTCAAGGAGCAAGAATGGCTTGGAGATAAATTGCAACTTTTGTGAGTGAATCTGACAGGCTGGGTTACTCCGTGTGTTTCTTTTGATTAATGACACAAGGAAGAGAGGTTTAGAAAAGTTGTTCCCAGTGATTATGCTACTCCTAGGCTGACCCTTCAAATGTTTCTACCAGTTACCAAGGAAAACATAAATTATGTGAGCAAAGTGTGAATTCTGTAAAAACACACAAAATGTTACATCCACAACTCCTGTGCTCTAATTAAAAAGAAACTCAAAATGATAGGTCCTAGAAAAACACCAGAATGAGTGATTCTTTTCTGTGACAGATTTCAACTTTCTCAGAAAATGCACTTACTAAAATGGAAAAAGAAAAAAAGCAAACACAGTTGGAGATATTTATCATTGGTTAATTTAATAGTTGGTCTCAGCAAAGGTGCTGCATGAGTTATGGCACTTCCGGTATCTTTCTAATCATTATTTCCCACTAGTACAGATACAGTATGTTCACACACACACACACACACACACACACACACACACACACACACACACCAGGTCACTGGCCTGCACACAAGTCTGCTCAGATGTCATAGTAAGGTGACCACAAAACAAAATGTTTTAAAGTAACACAACAGAGTAGAACCTGACAGTGCCCAGTGAACTGACACATAAGAGGACTGTGATGCAGGGAGCCCTTTGATCGTGGGATGGTATTTGGGAAGTATGTCAGCATGGTGACAGAGAGAATTTTGTTCATAAGTATCAGATGGGGCTCCACTGGAGGAAGGGGAAGAGGTAGGCAGAAGATCTTTATGTGATAACCATGACATTAATACAGAAACACAGTGGTGACAACTCAGGTTACTGAGACTTTACATGATTCTTCAGAAATGTTGGTCCCAATCACATGCTGAGAATGACTGAAGGGAGATCAAACCTGGAGACCTACTATGTATTCTTTATGAAAGCCTGACTTGGCAAGATGGTAAAGACCAGGGAGAGGGAGGGGGAAGAAAGAAGCCTATGATGAAGAATTACCATGATCTATGTATTATGTAGGAATATGAAGTCAAAAAAGAGGAGATAGGAGAAATAAGACTGGATCTATCTTTTACTCTAACCAGAAAGCCACTGTCCTATAAAGAATGAAAATATCAGAAGAGGAGGCTGTAACGCAGATGTGGGACAATAGTGGGCACCAAGTTGTCATTCTGGAGTATAGACAGACAATGCTCATCTTGGCACGCAGCACATGCACGTTCCTTGAAGCCACTTCTGCAACAAGTCTCGCGTGAACTGTGCCACTAGATGCTCTTTGCTTAGCTCTGCTTTACTCTGCATCTCTCATTCTAAACAAAGAGAAGACTAGCATCAAAGAAGGATGGCAGCATCCCCATAGAGGGCACAAAGAGGCACGTATATAGAGTGAGTCTGGTTAATGTTCTCTAGAATAAATCTATCAGACAGTATGGTGGGGCAGAGGTAGCAGTAGGGGTCTCTGAAGTTGGTTAGTGATGAATGTAATCATGGAATTTGAGAACTAGAGGACCCTTTAAGAAAATTGAAAAGTTACAAGGACATGTGAATAAGTTCCTCTGTTTGGAGTTAGAGTCAAAGGGGTCTACTAGAAGCCAAAAGATACCTCCAAAAAACACCATGTGTGCTATCCTACACACACACACACACACACACACACACACACACACACACACACACACACACACAAAGAGAGAAGGGGGGTGCGGGCAAGGTAAGGGGGAAGGAAGCTTATCTTTGGAGATGGGAGTTCCCAGCAATGGCAAGGACTCTGACCTTTACTGCTGTTCTTCCAGCATCACATCACAAAGTGAGTTCAGAATTTCCAAGACGCCCTGACTACTTCCAGAGGAGTCAGCATCCCTCTCCCATCTCCTTATTTGTATCAAGTCTTTCTCAGCAGTCAACCTCCACATAGCTGTGTTTGTTTCTCAGCAGATTCCTTCCTGCACAATACCTACTCCAAATTTCATGCCCACAGACTATTCTGCCGAGCCTGTCACTGGGTAGCACTGGGTAGCTTTGGGGAGAGGTTGCCTGGGGCCTTCTCCCACTTTGAGAAGGAAAAGCAAGAGCCTAATTTGCTACAATGGGACATGAGCAATAAAATGTTCATTAACTTTAATTGTAAACACTTTAAGTCCCAATCATTGTAATGAAAGGATAAATTGAAAAATCAAGAGTTAAGTACCCTTTTAAAATTTCATATCTTCTATCTTCACCTGGCCTCTTAAACCAGGCAAAGTCAGATTAAACAATGTATAAAGTGCTCTCCATCCCTCAGTGATCTCACTAAGCCTTCAAGACCTAGTTCTGACAGCTTCTTCATATCCCACCCATGGCACCACAGTGTTTTTCTTGTGTCTTAATAAAGGCACTTATATTTTCATTATACTATGTTTTATTTCTTCCAACTGTACTTTTCTGCCACTGTCTATGATATCACTATCATTTTAGCCCCAGCAATAGTGATTTCAACATAGTAATTGTTCCATGATGATTATAGATGAATCGAATTATTTGAACAAATGCCATGACAATTTCATGAGACTCAAAGATACATAAATGGGTTTAGTATATCTGAAACTGGATTGGGTAGAAGAGCTTTGGTGATATTGCCATCGTTTTCCTGTGTACTCAATGCTTCTAATCTACCTCCTAGCCTGATTTATACAGACTGCCATGGGGGACCAGGGCTGGGTCACCTGATTTTCCACTTTCCATTCTCTGTCTCCATCTAGAATGCTATTATAGTTCTTTATATACTAGGCTTTGGAAAATGTCATGGACAAAGTCTTCTCAAGAATGAAATGACTTGAGATAAAGGTTTAAATCTATGTTTCTAACCCAGAAGCATGCACACAAATCATCAGAAAATCATTCTGATCACTTTTCTATGGGCAAAGTTAAGTACGAATGTACCCAGGAGCCAGGGTCTTAGCCTGCCAGGCAAATCAAATGGCACAAGGCACATAATTCCTGCTTTATTCTCGCTGTGATTAGAATGGTAATTGAAAACTGCCTCTCCATAGACTGCAATGTCTTCATTTGTGCAAATGATGACTCTGACTTTTTCTGCCCTGAAACTACTAAGATTAATTATCTACACTCTCTAAACTGAATGATTCCCCCAAAACTAGCTTACTTTTGTGCTGTTATATCTGTTCCTATAATAGTAGATGCAGACATTGACAGAATGAAAATTCTTCTATTTAAGAAACACATTTTAAAACATGTGAAGGCTTCTAGGTATATTAACTACAGTATGCTGAGCCACAGTTCCACTGATCCTCTTTATTACATGTGGCTGAATAGAATAAGCCCAAAGAGAGACACACGCGGAGGAAATTCTGGGAATGGGTGGTAGAAGGAAAATGTCTTTTGTAGTATGCACATATGGTCTCTGTTGTGCTGATTTGTCTCTGTGATGTAAAACAGAATCAAGAGCACATAAACGTTTTTACATCCACAAAAAGGTCTTAGCTTCAGGAGGATGCCTTCTTCATAAAAGGCAGGGGAAGTAGAAAGGTTTCATTGCATCATTGTGAGGATGCAGCTTATGCTTGCAGGATTTGAGGTGTGTGCATGCAATTCCAGCCTGCTTGCAACCTTTCCTTCCTATCTGTCTGCACATAGACCTCAAGCTTCGGCCTCAGATGTGATGACAGTCTCTGAGAACTGCTTATCCAGCCACATAATAATCCCTCATGTTAAATTCACAGGTTGATAACTGAGAGAGATGAAGGAGTGGAGTGGGGAACAAAACGTCTATTGTTTCTGATGGTTCTGTTTCTCTTCTTAATGTCAAATGAACACCAATATCTAATGCAGAATTATAGGTTCATGAGGGTCCCATGGATCTTTCTTTGCTTACACATCATGCTAGATTTATTTTATATGACTATCAAATCTGACATGAGAACAGCTAGCGAGCAAAAGAAACAAAAATATTAAATTCTTCCTTTCTGATTAATATTTAAAAATTATTTTCTTAGGCATTTGGGAGTTGTTATGGATTTGAATATTAACTCTGTAATAGTGCATCCACTATCCATGTCACTGTTTCTCTCTGTCTTTATGTCTGACACACTCTCACGCACACAAATACATATACATATGCACACACACACACAAAGAGAGAGACAGAGAGAAAGAGAGAGAGAGAGAGAGTCAAATCATGTAGCCAAGACCTAGGACAGACAAGAACTCTAGACACTTGGAACTTCTAAGTGTACCAAATGCTTTCACACCTAACCTGAGTCATTATTTCTTGCCTGATAGAGCTAACAAGATTGTAGTATGTATGTATGTATGTATGTAGCATGTATGTATGTAGTATGTATGTATGTATGTAGTATGTATGTATGTATGTAGTATGTAGGTATGTAGTATGTAGTGTAAGTATGTAGTATGTAGGTATGTAGTATGTAGTGTAAGTATGTAGTATGTAGGTATGTAGTATGTAGGTATGTAGTAGGTATGTAGTATGTAGGTATGTAGTATGTATGTATGTATGTATGTAGTATGTATGTACATGTGTGTGTATGTATATATATGATTATGTATTATGTATGTGTATATATGTATGTATGTGTATGTATGTATTATATGTGTATTATATATGTATGTGTATACGTGTGTGTATGTATTTATTGTGTATGTATGTATTGTGTATGTATGTATGTATATATGTGTATGTATGTAGTATGTATGTATATGTGTGTATGTATGTATATATGTGTGTATGTATGTATATATGTGTATGTATGTATTATTATATATGTCTTATGTATGTATGTATGCATGCATGTATATGTGTGTAAAGCTCCAGATGTAGTATCTAGCATGGATGACACTTCCATGACTTCTTTCCCCATTCTGAAATCTCACTTATTGTTCCATTTTCCACCTGAAGACAATACCAACAAAGCCACCTTGCAATGGCCTCCTCCTACTCTACTGTACCACCAATGTTAACACCTTTACACTATCTGTTCAAGGCACCCCACCAGCTAGACTTGATGTTTTCATTTAGGGAGCAACTATTATGCCTCCAAATTAATGAGAAAGGCTTGCATTTGCCTAGCACTTCACCTCTCATTGTGCTCAGCATCTACATTGCCTTAGTGGATTCCCACAGTGAGCACAGTCAACACTTGTGAGCACAATGAATGCAATCAAGCTACACTTTCCAAAGCATTAATCATCTTACTCTAATGCTTCTAGTCAAAAGCATTCTGAGTGGCCAGCAAAAAAATATATAGTTAAAGCTACCAACAGTCGGAACGGTGATTGTGTAAGGAATGCTGGTGATTTGGCCAATAGATAACACCTAACATACACCACAAGTTACCACTCATTCAGATTTTAAAGGGAAAGCAATAATAGAATTGATTCAGTCGTGAATGTTTGATGTGAGAAGCCTGCCTAATCAACATATGACCTAGCTCTGCTATAGGAAAGATCTGAGAGGCTGTAGAGCAAAGAGTAAGCTCTCTATCTTCAACACAAAGGCCATCTGCACACTAAGGAGCTATTGCCAACTGCTGCAACTGGCAACGACTTTTAAGTCAAAGGAATATTGCCCTTTGAAACACAGGAATGGGCAGATGGACGTGGTCAAGACACATTACACACAAAACACAGATACAGGCATCTCTGGAGAGCAAGATAGCTTTAAAATGTCATAAATGAAGCCAATTTTCCTTGGGCTTTAACATACTAAATTATACATTCTATTCTATACAAGTTTATGAATTATACAAGTTTTAAAAGTATAATTTGGGTTTTCAAAAATCACAAATTAACTAATGTGACTCTCAAAAAATAGCAAATGGATGCTCAGATGATGATGGTGATGATTTTAATCTAGAGGAAAGCCCAGAAAAGAGCCTAGCTTTGCACAATACTCGCTTAAGCCCCCAGGTCTTTCCAGAGCCTCTAGCACTTTCATCGGAAACCGGGACTCCAAGGCAAATTGCCCTGACCTGAGGCAAATAAAAAGGAATGAGTAGAAAGATATTTCTAAAGCCACTTAGATGTGTTCATATCGAAGGCCATAGAAAATGGTTTAACCTTGCATTTGAAAGAATTATTTGTTAGGAATCAAAGGCTAGATTTAAGAAAGAAACACAGAGTAGGAATGAGTGGACAAAGAGTTTAGACAAAGGAGCTAGGTAGAGTGCAAATCTTGTTTAGCAGCCTGTGGATGATACTAAAGGAAATTCAGTTATATCCCTGTATTTCATTTGACAGCAAGTCTTTTGGCTCTAAAGCCACCCTGATTAGAAAGAGTAAATACTTGTAAGTTGCAGGAGTAGACACAACACTAACAAGCAAATTCAGCATGAAAACTATCATGGAATACAACTGGAGATGGGGAGTCGCTTGCAATATCCTTAGCCTTACAGAGAACTCTATGGGAAATGATTGACCAAATGTTAGACAGTGTCATGAAAGGACTTGGCGTAAAAATTGAAACTATACCTCTGTTCATTTCAAGTGCCCGAGGCATTCACCCTTGGACATCAGTGTTTGCTATTAACACATTAGAGACACAGAAGCTCTTGAACTGTATCATAGCAGAGTGCCTTAGTTTCACTTCTGTTGCTGTGATAAAACACCTTGGCGAGATCAGCATTAAGGGAGAAGGGGCTTTTTCCATGTTATACTCCATCATTACTGGAAGTCAAAGCAGGAACTCCAGCAGCTAGTCATGCCCACAGTCAAGAATAAAGAATAGAAAGAAAAGGAACACCCACTTTCTCTGCTTTTACAGTCCAAGACCCAAGACCCAGGGCATGGCACATCACAAGGGGTGGGCTGTCCCACTGCAATTAAGGCAATCAAGACAATCCCCTACAGACATTCTCATATACCAACCTGAAGGGGAATTGTCTCAAGAACTACTTATAAACAGGTCTACATCCCCTTTATCCTATTAGCCATCTTCCTCCCCTACCTTTGGTCAGTAGCTATGAAGGAGGTTGAAGTGTTTAAGAACCTAAGCCTACACCAATCTAATGTAGATAAGCCATCATCAAGACTCTTACTAAGTTATCCTATATTGTGTCAAGTTGACAATTAAAACTAGTTAACAGACAAAGAATGAGGCTGAAGACTTTCAGTTGCCCAGAAAACTCCACATATAGAAGGATCAGTCTGCTATTCCCTTCCCCAACTGGTATAACAGTTTCATGTTGTCACTATGATATAAATATTAACATATGTAAAATAAATTTATGCTATAGAGGCTAAAGTCTTTTATAAAGTGACTTGTGTATGGATTTTCCTACTTAACATGCTGAATTGGTTCTTGCTGTCCTCCCCTCCGTAAGAAGGCTAGACCTCTTGCCAAGCCTCAAACACAAAAGGCAGATCTCAGTTCCCTCCCCGAGAAAAATCTGCACTGGGAAGATTATTTTTAATTCTCCTGAGTCTTAACTTTCTCTTTGACAAACACCCTTCATCACTGGCCATTGTCTGCCTTAGGAAGTACATTGTCTGTCATGGCAGACAGAGAACAAGGCCTATTCAAATATGGAAAACAATGTATATTCAAGATCCCATTGAATATAATCAAGAGGACTTGTTTCCCTTCACAGAGGGATAATGCTGAAGCAACCAGGAGATCTCTGGAACTTCATCTTAGCCCTACTCAAAATGCATGAGGTCTTGCAAATGCTCATTAGATAACCCAGTTTGACCTCTCAGTGTCCTCAGCGAGTTCTCCAATACCATGTGACATAGCCATTGCTTTTGAATGAGCTCAGATACTTATTGGGAAGAAAATGCCGTGTAAATGACAGGCTTGGCTGCTCAAATCTCATAATGGAGGATTTAACACAGCTCCAATCTTTGTATCTCAAAAGTATGTGAGGAAATCTAGAGAGGAAGTAGGAGGAAGGGAAGGTATATATGAGGTGATTATCACTCATAGGTTTCCTGTTTCCTGCCTGTGAATAGCAAGGTTGCCTGTATGGAGAGTCCCTTTCTCAAATGTTTGGAGCTCCCCAGAGTTATCCAAGACTCTAAACAGTCTACTTTAATATGGTTCTCAATTTTTTTCACCAAAATTTAAGCTCATCAGTGCAAGGAAATGCTGTCTAAGCCATGTACATAAAGGGGGGGGGGGGGGGGGGAAGGGAGATACTAAGAATGCAGCCTGGAAAAGACAGAGCTCTGAAAGGCCTGGTGATCACAGCTCAAAAGGGCAGGTGCAGTCTTGTCAAGATATGGCTTATCGTTTGGACCATGCTTCAAGGTAAAATGCAAGACTAGGTAATATATTCAAAACAAGAACAAGCATATCATTTGCCCCATCAAATAATTTCAGGATAATGTCGCTTTGAGGGGAACAGAAGTCAATAGGATATCTGGAACTGACAAAGGAGATGAGAGGTGTAGGCTGTATCTTGTTAGATGAAAGCAAAAGTAGGAATGAGTGTTTGTCAGGGCCCCAGCCTGCAACAGATGATAAGTCCAAGCTCAGTAACAAAAGCAGTAATTAACAAAAGAGTGGGGGCTAGTGAAATGGCTCAACCAGGAAAGGTGATTGCTGTTAAATTTAATGTCTGGGTTTAATCCCTGGGAACCATATTGTAGAAGGAGAAAACCAACTCCTGCACGTAATCTGACCCCCATACTACAATGTTATGTACCCCATAAATGCACAAATAATATATTTTTAATGAAAGTGGTCTGTAAGAAGACAGGCAGAATATAGGAATGTAAGGAAATTACACTGGACAATGGAGTACCATGGGGCTGAAAGTAAGACTTCCCACTCCTAGTCCCACAACTATGAAAGAAATTAAGGACAGGGAACCCTGAACAACAACAAAAACCTGTGTGGAGAGAGTTATCAGTGTGGCCAAGACCTTTTTACTCAAGGTCAACTAACCCAAGGTAACTCTAGAAGATAGAAATAAATGATATCTAAACACACACTCACCTTTCTCTTGCAGAATTCTTCCAGGAACACACAGAAGAGGTTGCACCTGTAAGAGTATGGAGGATATTAAGGAAAGACCACCTGTGAAAGCCCCTACATCTACCATCATCATCATCATCGTCGTCGTCATCATCATCGTGATAATCCCAGCAATGAGGTAAGGTAGCTAATCTCAATTGTCAACTTGATAGGATCTATATTCATGCCTCTGGGCACAGCTATTGGGTATTAACTTTGATTAATTTAGGTGAGAAAATATACCCACTGTGGGTGACATTACTTGTTTTGAGGGGCTGGACTGTGCAAAAAGAATGAAGTGGGATGAGCAAAAGCATTCATTGTTCTCTTCTTCCTATCTGCAGATACAATATGCAGCTGCTTCAGACTTCTACTCCCTGGCTTCTCCGTCACGATGGGCTGTGTCTTAGTAGGGTTACTGTTGCTAAAATGAAACCCTATGACCCAAAGCAAACTTGGTGAGAAAAAAAATTATTTGGTTTATGCTTCCACATCTATAGTCCAACAATGAAGGAAGTCAGGACAGGAACTCAAACAGGGCAGGAACATGGAGACAGGAGCTGATGCAGAGGTCATGGAGCTAGCTAGCTCCCCATTGCTTACTCTGCCTGCTTTCTTATAGAACCAAGGACCACCTGCCCAGGAAAAGTACCACCCACAGTGGGATGGGCCCTCCCAACTCAACCACTGATTTAGAAAATGGTCTACCTCAGTGACTCTCAACTTTCCTAATGCTGTGACCCTTTAATACAGTTCCCTCAACCATAAAATTATTTTCTTGCTACTTCATAACTGTAATTTTGCTACTGTTATGAATTGTAATGTAAATATCTTATATACAAGATATCTGATATGAGACCCCCAAAGGAGTCATGACCCACAAGTTGAGAACCACTGCTCTACTAACTTGCCTCCAGCCCAACCTTACAGAAACATTTTTTTTTCAACTGAGGTTCCCTCCTCTCAGATGACTCTAGTCTGTGTCATGTTGACAGAAAATTACGAGCCAAAATAAATCTTTTATTTCTTAAGAATTTTTTTCCAGAATGTTTTATATCCCAGCAACAAGAAAAGCCACTAAGACACAAGGATAACCCAAGGCTTTAGCTAATGTATTGAACACATATTAACTCAATTTTCCATGCTCATATGGCTGAACTTTCACCATCTCCTTAGCAGATTGATTCTTTCCTGAAGTAGGCGAGAGCCTTCAATATATGGTCCCACATATTTATCAGGCAGAAGAAACACAGCCACAAACCAGAGGTGAACATTTCACAGAGAGGAATGATTGTAGGATATCAGACTGCAGTAAACATAGTCCATAACACAAGCTCTAATGTGCAGGACAGCTCTTCAAACTTCCAAGTAACTGCTACCTTGGTGGATAATATATTTTCTCACTCAGGCACAAGAAAAATCTGATCTGGACTTTTCTTTTCAAATTCATAACTCTAAACAATATGTTTCAGGCCACAAAGTCCCCAGAGGTCAATGGCAGATTGGTTGGTCCTATCATGTGAATGCAGCATGCATGCAACATAACAAGGAGTAGAAAACAAGCCCACTGCACCGATGGGAAGTTAATCCTACAACTGCCCTGTAGGGCTACAGAAATTAAATCTGTATATCATATAACAAGGGCAACAATAAAGTCCCGGCCTCTTCTAAGGCCATGCACAGCACCTAGGAAGATAAGATTGACAGGCAATGCTAACCTCCAGAACCCAACAGAGGTTCTTTAGGTAAACCAGCTGACTCCGCTGCTTATGCATCGACAATGAAACCATTTTAGTGATATAAGCAGGCATTCAAAGGGAGCTGATGAAGAGCTACATGAACTAAGATGGCCAGTATTCTTATTACTCTCTTCATAAACATATGAGCTAGGAATCATTCAAGAAAGGTATCTACTTAATAATTAGTGATATGAAAAATTCCCCCTACCTACAAGAGAACCATAGGGAAACAGCTCATAGAGATGCCATTTATATTCTCCCCCAAATCCCTGGGCCATATTTGGTCCTATGTTCATGAATTTAATAGCCTGCATACTCAATGAGCTACAACAAATCATAAACTTTCTTTCCAATGAGAAAGATCATAATTGTTCTCCAAAGCAAATATTCAGCTCTGAAATTAGACTTGCTTGACAATTTAGATGGATTTTTTCATTGCCCCATGCTTTCAGTCTCCACGAAAAGCTTTCTCATTCGGCCTCCAGAGATTCCCAGCTTTTGCCATATTGCCCCCAAAATTATTAACATTTTAATCTTGCTTTAATTAACTTTCGCTCCAATGGGATAACACTGACAGGATCTGAGATTGCAAACCAGAAGCCGAAAATCTGGCACACTTGATTTGTGGCTCCAAAGAACTGTGGAGACCAGGGGAAAGCTCCAGGCAAAGGGAACCACAGAGAGAGGAGGACTGAGAAAACTGCTCAGTCAGCCTCTAACCCACCCAGGCACTGTCCCTCACCTTAACATATTTCAATGAAGCCAAATTCCCAAATAGCAAGTCATGTGATTTTCATCTGGCAAGGAAGGGCATCCAGATATCACGTATCTTTCAGAAGCTGAAGAAAGTAAGATAGGTCTGAAAACATCAGTAGTTAGAAGAATATGTTTTTATTTAAGTCAGGGGAAAAGGGACTAGGGTCAGGAGGGAGAGGAGATGTAAATAAGAACAAAATGTTATGATATATACAGCCGATAGCTAAGAGAAAATGTTACAATAAAACCAACTATGTTTGCATGCCAACTAAACATTAAATATATGCATGCATGTGTACATACATACATACATACATACAAAAGACAGGAAACTCTATCTATACTCAGCGTTCACGGCACGGCATATGTGTTTTCTTGAGTGGTTTTGCTCCCTGGATTCCTCTTGTCAATGCCACACAGATACTTCCTTGAGCCTTTCCTTGTTTTCTCCCTTGAGATTTACCACCCCCTTGAGGATCTCATTAGTCTTCTGGCTCAAATGCCATTTTTATGTCCGTAGCTCTTAAACTTACATTTTCAGTGTGGATTATTTCTCCTGGAGCATTACTCCCACCCTACCGCCAAAAAGCTGCTTTAATTTCCTTCAAAATTGTCTTCGAATGTCAGTTCCTCATGCAAGTTTACGCTAAGCAACAACTTAAAAATTACACTCCTCCTGCTGTCCTCACATGTAAGAATGAAGTTGAGAACCTTAGGGTAACAAATCTCAATGCTTACTGTCTTAGTCAGGGTTTCTATTCCTGCACAAACATCATGACCAAGATGCAAGTTGGGGAGGAAAGGGTTTATTGAGCTTACACTTCCATGCTGCTGTTCATCACCAAAGGAAGTCAGGACTGGAACTCAAGCAGGTCAGGAAGCAGGAGCTGATGCAGAGGCCATGGAGGGGTGTTTCTTACTGGCTTGCTTCTCCTGACTTGCTCAGCCTGCTTTCTTTTTTCTTTTTTCTTTTTTTTAAATTTTCTGATACTTTATTTACATTTCCAATGTTTCTCCCTTTCCAGGTCTCCTCTTTGGAAACCCCCTATCTCGTCCCCCTCCCCCACATCTGTGAGGGTATTCCCCCTCCCACCCATCCGCCAACCCACTCCCATCTTCCCCCCCTTGACATTCACCTTTACTGGGGCCTCTAACACCCTCAGGCCCAAGGATCTCTCCTCACCCTGATGGCCAACAAGGCCCTCCTCTGCCACATATGTGGTCCGAGCCTCAGCCTGCTTTCTTATAGAACCCAAGACTACCAGCCCACAGATGGTACCACCCACAAGGGGACCTCCCCACCTTGATCACTAATTGAGAAAATGCCTTACACCCAGATTTCATGGAGGCATTTTCTCAACTGAAGCTCCTTTCTCTGTGATAACCCCAGCTTGTGTCAAGTTGACACACGAAACTAGCCAGTACACTTACCTTGATGAGAACTGAGAATCACCTCCAGTTTGTAAGGGATTATCTTGATGAGGTTACTTTAACTTGGAATGCTTGCTCACTGTGGGTGACTCCTTGGGACAGGGTTCTGGACTATATAAAATGGAGAAAGTGGAGTGAAATTCTTTGCTTTCTTCTTCCTGACTATAGATTCAACATGCCCAATGTCTTCAAGCCCCTGTTTCCTGCCATAATGGACTGTACCCCAAACTGTGAGCCAAAATAAATCCTCCCTTAGAGTCCTTTTGTCATGATATTTTTGTCACACCAACAGGAAAAATAATTAAGACAGGCATATAAAATTTCCATTTCTGTTCACATTGTATTGGAGGTCTCACAGGTTCCAAACTTACAAAGTCCACAGAAATCTTTAAGAGAACAAATGAGTTCAATTTAACTTCTATACAAGAACAATTAGTGGTCTAAAAATAAAATTAAAGAAACCATCTCATTTACAATACCACCTGAATGTTTTATTAGGATGATTGCCACAACCAATATGTGGGCCATAACAGATGTTGGTGAGAATGTGAAAAGCAAACAAACAAATAAAACCTGGAAATCAATTTGGAAAATACCTTGATAGCTAAAATACACAAATAAAGTTAAATATTGGTTACCTCTTGCCTCTTGCCAATTCCACATCTCTACTCCTTTCCATGAACCCAACTAAGCGGAAAACATGGCTGTGTCAAATATATTTTAGAAGCTTTATTCAAAGTAGCCAAAAGGAGTAACTGTCCATATGTTAATCAGTTGATGAAAGGATAAACAAAATGTCAACCTTTATACATCCTTTAAAGGTTATAATATGGATGAAACTTGAAAGCCATATTAAAATGGAAAAGTCAACTACAGCAGGCTCTATGTTATGTTTTCTCATTAATCACAATATTCAGAGTATGCACAAGTATGGTTAGTGGTTTCTGTAAGTTAGGAGACTGGGGACTTGGTTACTGCTTACTCAGCGCTAAGGGGTTCTTTGGAGAGAATGGAGTCATAAAATGTTCTGGATAGCAATGATGAATCATCCGTTTAAACAAGTAAGTTTAAGTACACATATTTGTCAATAAGATTGCATGGTAAGAATTTAAGTCTCACCAGTGAAAGCAGTTGAATTGCCACACCTTACAATATTTACTCCGTTAACTAGTACACATTGCATTTCCTGTATAACACATCGCATGTTAACGTAATGCATAAATCATTTATGAATTCTGTTTGAATACTGGTTCTCTTGATCATTTTAACTAGAAAATAAGCTAGGCTAGAATGGGAATCTTTGTGTGTCTCTGTCACTTCTGTATAATCAGTGCTTGGAGCACTGAGTGGGGCTAAGAAATACTCCTGATGAGTTAGCTTTGTTCTTCAATCTTAGCTTCACTCAGGAGAAAACTACAGTGATCATGTTCCCTTATGACAAGAAGTTGACAAATCCCAAGCTATAAAAATGTGTTAGGAGAGTTCTTAAAGATTTTGTTTGTTGAGTCTCTTCTGACTGGTGGTGGTGTGGGTTTAAATAGTTCAGTGTAAAAGTGACCTTTATTCGCCTGATATAATTATCATGTCAGAGGCTTACTGCTGAATAAGCTCACCTGTCTCTTTCTGAACTCTGGCTGGCTGGTTCAACTCAGCTGTTCTGGCTCAAACTCCTCTCTAAGCCAACTGATTCAATTTGGCTCTACTCTGGCTTTAGCTGCTTCTGTTGTCCTTCACTGAATTACATGAACTAACAAAGGAATTCAACTCCACAGCACTCACTGCACTGCATTGACCAAACTGACTGAACTGCCTTCACTCTCCCTAGGCTGCTCTTAAATAGCTTTTCACGTGAGAGTTGAGCATATCCTATCTCTAAGTCATTCTGTCAAATCTTTCTCTGATTCATCATTTTATCTGCCCCTCAATTAGATGTCATTGTTCGGGACTAAGCATGTGTACTAACAGGGTTAAAGGCAGGTCTGCATTCCTGACAGATCATACATCCCTAGAAGGTCTTTGGAAGTGATCATAGCATTCATGTTGCTGGATTAAAAATTTCTCTACAGTTTAGGGCAATATGACTACTACTATGTGAATTCACAATAAGTATGGTGATGTTTAATCAGCCATATTGTGCACCATATGCTAATTACTAGATATAGTAGTGCCTTTTTCCCCAGCACTGTGATAAAGTACCTATGACTCACTATTTCAGCTATGGTGACTTTTTCTAGGGAGTTATGACATAACTTGTTCACCTCTTCATGAAATGCAAAGCAAAGAACAGGACCAAGCATAAGCTGTAATCTACAAAGGCTACTCCTACTAGTCCATGTTTGCCACCTAGATTCCATGTTCTAAAAGTCCAACAACATCCCAAAGCAAAGCCATCATCTGGAGGTCACACACTCAAACACACATGCCTCTTGGGAACCCATAATCCTAGGGATGCTGAGACAACCTCCAAGTTTGTCTCCAGTGGGCATGCTGGCTTAAACGAGGCATCTTTCCTCAGCTTTAAAGATCCTCACTTTATCTTCTTGGTTTATTCTATTCACCTTCCAGGCCCTTTTCTCTCTTGTCTACAAAGCCTTCCATGATGCTCAATTCTACTCTGTCAGCCTTTTATCTGACACCAAGCAGTAGGCATATGACATGTAAGATCTGAAATCAATATGTATGTGTGCACATCTATGCATGTGTGTGTGTGTGTGTGTGTCTTTGTGTGTGTGTGTGTGTGTGTGTGTGTGTGTGTGTGTGTACATGTGCCCTTGTGACTCTGTCATTCAAAAGGATCATGTAACTAGCAGGAATCGGTATGCAGTGGTCCCTAACTGAAATAAATGGTTAAAAGGCGGTTGACAATGGTGATTTGTATGTTTTGTGTTCAGACAATATAAGAAATCAGTCCTTTGACAGCAAAGAAAGAGAAAAGAAAAATCTTCATGGTCTGCATAAAAGTGTAGCTATTACAGGTGGCCCAATTCCCAGTTACTTTGTTCCTGACACCAGAGACCCGTTTTTCAATCAAACTCACAGCAGCTGAGGAGCTGGAAGGCTGGGCTGGCATCTGGGTCAGAGGTTCCCCATTAGTGCTGGCAGATTTTTCATAATCAAGACACTTCTGAAGGGCTGAACCCTATTCAGTGCCAAAGGTTAACGATTCAGTGTGCAGGGACTGCCGTGCAAGGCAGGGCATCAGACAGCTTGGAGAGAGACGCCACCAGTGGACCAGTTCTTACTGCTCCACTTACATTCTCAAGGCTCTTGGACGTTTGCCTTCTTGCCAAGGAGTCACTCAGCAGAGAAGACTCATTAAGCAGGCTGCATTAATCCTGTTTTTCTAACCCTGGTTCATGTTGACGCATTTGACAGTCAACATTTTTGAGCAATCCCTCTGTACACTATTGAAGCTGATGATACGCAAGCCAGAGAGTTGCAGAGTGAAGGGGTCACCTACTGAGTTCAGGGTAGACTGGCAATTGGGATAGTTTTGCATAACAATTACATCTTGCTTTCAGTGGCAAAATATTAGCAATATAGAAAAGACAGCTTACTTCAACTCCACATCGTTCCCAGAAGTGTGGGCTACTCCAGACCACAATTATTGGGCAAAATAAACTAAAATTGTTTTTGATTAAAATTTGCTGGCATTCTTTAAGAAAACTGTTGTTTCCAAGCTGGAGGGAATTGTTTCATAAAACAAACCTCTCTATAATTCATTAGATTTTTATAGCCTACTGATGTTTTCCCCTTCCCAAGAACACTTCTGAGGGCATTAAATGAGCTGATGGTGACCCTGCTGTTCTTTGAAACTCAACCTATTTTGAAGAGAACCGATTAAGTTCCTCTTTCCCTACCACATTCCATTTTTTTTTTGTCTTTTTTATTCCCCTGTATCTATCAATAGCATTCCTTAGCTTAAGGAGCTAACTCCTGTTTCTTCATTTACCAGATTTGGCATTTACCAGTTACAGAGAATTTCCTATAGTATACACAGTATATAGATATGCTGTGAGCATCACATTTTATGTGGTTAGGGTTATCTATAGAAACAGAAAACAAACACACACACATGCACACACACACGTAAACACACACACACACACACACACACACACACACACACACACATGCCCAGGATGGAATGTGGGTTGAGTGGTTTTCCTGCATATACTTTTCTGTATATACTCATATCTAAAGAAAAATACACAGAGTGTGTGAGAAAGTAGAAACCACTCAAATGAGGATAAACAAATATCACTTAATAAAGAAACTAAGCCACCGTAACTTACCTTTCATGGGTTCTCAAAAGCATGCAGGGAAAGATAAAAATTTTATAATAAAAAAAGTAAGTCAAGATTCTCACATGCCTCCACTGGACAATGTCAGTCTGGGAAAAGCTGGAAGTATACTATTTAGCAGGAGGGCGAAATTTCACTTTCTCCAGACTGGAAATGGTTATTGATTATGTCCTGACTTTTAGGACCTGATTGCTATAGATGTTAGGGTTTGTCTTCTTAGACTCATTCCCTGGATCATTAATCGGAGTTCTATTTTTGTGTGTGGCCTAACCATAGTCCATTTATAAAATCACCCTAGAGAGATGAGGAGAGAAGAGACAGAGAAAAGTTCTGCTGAGATTAGGATGGCTTTGGATCAATACTTAAATTTCACCCATCCTGTCCAGAGCACTGCAATGTGAAAGGTCTCCAGGTACAGTTGGTACTCAGAGAGGACAAATCCTAACAGATAATAATGCTTTTAGCTGTTATTTGGTCTCAAGCCCTGATCTATGTCTCTGGTAAGGAAAAAAAAAAGAATTCTCATGTCAGGAAAACTTTTTAGTCAGTAAAAATTTCTACCTTCTCTATTTCCTAAGCCCAAATCTGGATCTTGCCTCTTTTTTTTTCTTTTCTTTTTTTCTTTTTCTTTTTTTTCTTTTTTTTTTTTTTTTTTTTTTTTGGTTTTTCGAGACAGGGTTTCTCTGTGGAGCCCTGGCTGTCCTGGAACTCACTCTGTAGACCAGGCTGGCCTCGAACTCAGAAATTCACCTGCCTCTGCCTCCCAAGTGCTGGGATTAAAGGCGTGCGCCACCACTGCCCGGCTTGGATCTTGTCTCTTAATACTACAATATAATAAAGGAGGGCACAAGGCACACTTGTGACATGAGATCCAAAGACTAAAAGAAAAGGACAACACAAACCCTAAGGACTGCAGCTCTGTGCTCACCAGGACTGCTTTCTCACATGCCCTTGCTTTCAAGAGGAAAATAATATACAAAGGTAAACATTATATAGTGTCATTTTATGTCTGGCAGGATAAAAGCGAGAGTCACACCCCTCCGAACAAGACCTTATAACAAGGCAACATTGGTTTACTTTCCAACATATAACTCAATAAAAACAAAATAAAAACAAGTCTTGGGCCTGGGAAGATGACTTAGCCTATGAATACTCATCACATAAGCATAAAGCCCTGAGTTTGGATCTCCGCCATCCCAGTGAAAACCTGGCATGGTAGCATGCTCCTATAATCCCAACACTGGAGATAAAGGAAAAGAGCTTAGCCAATGGGTGATCTTTGGGTTCAGTAAGAGATGCTGTCTCAGAAAACAAGATGGTGAATAATAGAGAATATACTCTATGGATGTCTGCCCTTCACATGCACATGTGCATAAATAAAAGTGCAGACTTGATCAGTCAGGGCACGTGGGATAAGCTTAAACATCTTCTCAAACTCTGATATACAACTTACTTTAGTGGTCTTACTTATAACATAAACTTTCCCTGTATTGTTTTTCTGTGAAGAGAGAATAGTTTGTTAAGGTTCTACAGAGTTGTGTTATGGGACTGAACTGACATTTATATAAGCAATTCCCTCTTATGGCTACTAATGTTGCTTCCAATTTCTACTATAAAAATAATGCCTTGCTGAACACTCTAGACTACTAAACATCATATAACTCTTTGGTTATGTCTTGATGAAAAGTTCTGATAAATACAGTTATCAAAACCTCTAAATACTTTATGACATTTTTGCTTGCTTGTTTGTTTCTTTGTGTTAGAGTGTCATGTAGCACAAGCTACCCTCTAACTGACTAAGTAGACTAAAACGACCTTGAACTTCTAATTCTTCTCCCACCATATCCCAAGAGCTTGGATGATGGATGTATACCACCATTTCAGGCTCAAAACACACATATTTTTTTTGTTTCTATGTGTGTGTGCATGCTGTACAATACACAGATGGAAGGTCAGAGGGTAACTTTCAAGAACTGTGTCTTTCCTTCTACTGTGTGGGTCCCAGATATTGAACTCAGGCCCTCAAGATTGGTGGCAAGCACCTTTACCACACACATTCTTAAGATTCTTAACATGTAACTCCAAAGTGCTCTTCAAGACTTATTATGGCAATTTTCATCCTTACTAATGGAATGGAACAGGATCTAATTTGCTACAGCTTCTCTGTACTTTCTTCTCTTTATATAGTATTTAAATGAAAAATATAACCTTTTAATTAATATCCTTGTTATTTATATTTCTTTTAATAATGGCATCTGAACTTTACATATCTCATACTAAAGGACTCAACATTTTATGTTGATTGACAAGAGAGCATTTAACTGAGTTTAATTAAAGTCGAATTAATTTTGTTATAAGATATAGAAATCTAACATTATTATATTTTCTAAAGGTAAATCATTGTTTTGATTCTAATACTCAAATAATTAACTTTACTAAGGACCTAAAATACTGTGAAATTAATGTATGCTACTGATGCTGCAAATTTATTTTTAACTTTTCATTTGTTTTTCTGTTCTGCTTTTGACAACTTTTCTTCTTGAAAGGTGTTGCTATGGGCTTTTATTTTGTATATTTTTACAAATATTAGAAGTCACAAATGTATGTCTTTTTAAACATTGTGTAAATGGTCTAAATGTTCTTCTCTTGCAAGATAAACTTTGGAGTAATTTCATCAATGTTTTAAATAAATAGTATGTGTTCGTGTGGAAGTATATTAAAACTATAAATTAATTTACAAAAAGTCTAAATGGCTACAGATCAGTCTTTCTCATCTTTGAATATGGTGACTCTTGGCATTTACATAAAGCATCTTTACATTGCCAATTAATGCTTTGTGCTGATAAATATCAGATCACCATAGAGTCATGCCATTGCCCATTTTTCTATATGTGCCTCATTTGCTTAATAACCTTCAGATCAGAAATGTGTCTAACCAATAAGCAATAGAGATGCCGCCTCTGTGCCTTACTGCAGGCACTTTCCTCTTCAGTTTAAGCTTGCTGGTTTATTAATATATATAGCCTCTAGTCCAGTGATTCTTAATCCTAGCAGCACATTGGATTTACTGGGGGATATTTTAGACTTCTTGATCCCCCGGGCCTCTCTCTGCCTGACCAACTAAATGAAAATCTCTAGAGTAGAAGTTCATGGAACCAGGTTCTCACCAAAGCTCTCTGGATGCTTCTCACAGGAAGCTAAGCTTTCAATCCACTGGCATTAGTTGTCAAGCATTTAGCATAAAAATCAAATGGAAAGCTAGTTAAAAATGCAGATTTTCACAACCCTGATGTCTTTCTCTCCAAGAGTTTCTGATTTAATATATCTTGAGTGGGCATCCATCATGTGTATTTTTAACAAGCATTTTGACAAACGGTGCTTTGATTAACATCTATCTAACACAGATAGTAGACTAGAAAATGATTTGATTTTACTGCTTGCCTAAAGGAAAATTTATTAGTAGATAGCCAGAAACCATGCCTCACAGCCTTCCTATGTGTTAGAAGCTGCTGGTAAGTTTGGGGTGGGGATGGGGCACAGAATATCTTCACACCTAAGCTTTTCTTTCAGATATTCTCTTGTAAACACACACAGTACTCTAACTCCCATGGGCATTCATTTCCCACATTCCCTTCACTAAAGTTCCCAATAACAAAGGCCCTCCTTGGGTCTGTGTCTGTCCTGCCACCATAAGAGATTAGAATTTGCATCCTTTGAGCAGCAGAAGAAAAAGAGGTGGAAACAGGGTGAAACAACACATTCCCAGTTCCTTAAGCAAGCAACGTTTCTTGTTTGGATTTTGCTCTGTGTGTGTGTGTGTGTGTGTGTGTGTGTGTGTGTGTCCAAGCACGCATGTGTATGCATGTGCACACATACCACACATGTGTGCATGCCATGGCTCTTACGTAGAGGTCATAGGACAACTTTCCAGAATTGGTTCTCTCCTACGATCTGGTCCAAATTACTGAACTCAGGTTGTCAGGCTTGGATCAAGCATCTTCACCAGTGGAATGACTTCCGTGGCCCAGCCAGCAGCTTTTACCATCCATTTTCCTGTGGTACTGTCTTACTTCTCATCACATGTTCTCCGAATCTTGCCTCACAGCTGTAGGACCTCCACAATGGTCATGGTTTCCACACAGATACACGCTGTCAGGAAACCAAACTCCTTTGTGATACCAGGTTCATGCGCACTTGGGGCCTTTTCTTTTGGGCTTCTAAGCCTTTTCTCAAAAGGAATGGATGTTTTTGTAGGAAGGTCTGAGACTCAAGGCCCTGACTTTTACAAACACTATTTAGTATATTACAGAGAAATCACATATTATCGTCATCACAGACACTTATTGAAGGCCTCTTCTGTGCCAGACGTGGTGTTACTTCATCATAAATGTTACTTCCCACTGACGAGTCCCATATAGTTACTATACAATGGCTAAAAAAGAAAACTGGGACCCTTGCCAAGCTGTTTCAGCAGAGCTCTCACATGCCTCTGTGGCTTAGGGTATGGTACGTGGATAGGCAAGGGTCTCCTCATCCAGGTTCGGCTGCACGTGGAAACACTCACCTGCCTGCTGCGCTAAATGGAGCGAGAAAGAAACCTATCTGAGCAATTCAGACAAAGTGGAATTTGTTTTGCTGCAGATGATTCAAATCATTAAATTCAACAAATACCCATTAAGCCTCTATTATGTGTAAAGCTGCGCAACCCTTTGCAAGTGCCAACTATAAATTAGATTTGGTTTGTATGAACCCTTCTTTTGCTATTGCCGGGCTACAGTGCTATGGTTTCATTTGGGCTCCAGCTATTCAATCTCTTTTTTAAAAAAGAGAGAGGTATATGTTGTCTAAGTTGTGTTAATACAACACACCACTGAAGCAGCTGCAAAGATGAAGAACTGATGACGAGAGGAAGAGGGAGGGGAGCTGCTCATTCCTGTGACAGCAGGAAGATCCATGGGAAATAACTCTCCACTGCCTGCCTGATCCTGCCTAAATTGGTGGGATAATGTCCTTCCTGAGCCTTTTACTATCTGAGCGTGCCGATTCTCATTACCCCAACACAGAGTCACCATAGCTCCATGTGTTCAACCTCAGTGTTCTCCTTCCCTAGTACTGTGTAAAGATTTGCAGATTCAGACAGAGAAGGGAGAAGTAAGCTCCAGACCTCCCATTTCTCTGTGTCCTACCTGGGTGGTGAGCAGTCCCTTGAGAAATGCCCACCATTGGAGCTGGTCAGTGCTTTCCCTTTAACGTGGCAATAATAATAAGATTAGGGTTTCATTAGATCTGCTATAATTCCTCTCTTGATCTCCCTTTTGAATATGTTCCATAGAGACCTGGGTTTCGACACTTAATATGCAGAAAGACAATAAGGAGCTTAAGACAGACACATCTCTAAGCACCCTCTGAACCTGGGAAATCAAAATTGCAACAAATGCCTCCCAGGCTTCCAGAGTCTCAGGCAGCAGTGGGGCTGCGCTGCCAAGGATGATTTGTTCAATATTCGCCTACATACCCCGTGGAGTCTGTAAATAAGGAGAGCTTGCACTCTGCCCCCTTCAATATCCATGGGATCAAGAAGCCAGATCTAGAAATGGTGCTGAGGGCATGCTGGATTGGCACCTTTGTCTGAGCTCACTTCATCCAGGTGTTAGGAGCCAGAGAGATGAAATCTGGCTCAGGGAAGCCAATCATTGTGGAAAGAAAACAGAATTCTTTTAATCTGTTCATTTATTATTTCAATAATTCTTTATATCCTCTATACCACCCTAGGTAAAGTTTGGCTGCCTTTCTACAGAGAGAGCAAAATATCAGAGACCATCCATGCCTGTCCAGACCTTCTCTCTAAAATGGTTAGTAACTGAATATAGAAGATCATTTACATTAAAGAGCATCTGAATAAGGCCTGAAAATACCATGGAAGGAATTGGAGAAGAGGGAGATTTCACTGAGCCAGACAATAAGAAAAACAAGTCTCCTGGAGAAGAGTTTGGTCTAGAAGGGAAGGATGGCTGGATCAGGTGAATTCACAAGAAATAGAGTCTCTGGGTAGTTGTTCTGTTGCTAAACATGGCGGCCACATTGAACTTTCTGCTATAGACAACCAAAAAGACTAGTCTTTGTGGTTTATCACAAAGATCAAATGTATTAAATAATTCATCCAAGAAAAGAAAGGAGCTTTAAAATTAGAAGTTATCACTAAGGCTATATTTGGATTTAAAACATTTATAAAAATGTAAGAAATGTGACTCTCAAGTAGATGATAAATAGCCATAAATAGAATTAAAGCATTGGTATATAGTAATACAGCATGGCTGAATCTTGAGACCAATACTAACCAAAAGAGGCCAGTCACAAAAGGCCGTATATTACTCATTTCTGTGAGTTGTCCAGGATAGACAAATCCATGGAAGCAAAGGATAAATTAGTGGAGAACAGGATCTGGGAGGAGAGAGAAATAAAATGAGATTTAAATGAATACAGGTTTATTGTAGAGAGATGAAAAAATGCCCTAAACTCAGACAGTAATGAGAAATGCCAACATTGAATACAATTTTTAAAACTCACTGACCTGTTTATTTTTAATGTTCATTTTAATGAGTGAGCTGCATCATGTGCAATTATATACCAAACCTGCAAATGATAACAAAAAATATCAGGTGAAAGAGTTATGATAAAGGGTGAAGTTCTAACTCAAAATTTCACAATATACACCTCTAAAAAATAGAGCGCAAATGAAATTACCTTACATGGCTGGACAAGTTTCCTCCAAGAAGGCATAGGTTAGGAAGTGAAAATCACAGTCTAAGGCATGGGATACCTCCTCAGGAGCTGTTGGCCAGAGAGGACACAGATGCTTCAGAAACAACACAGGCTATTATTGCCTTTGTCTTTGGTTACCCAAATAATGATGTGGTGAGATCACGTTGCTGAGAGCACAAAAACACTTTGGCTTCAGGCCACAGAATTCAATCTCAAGCTGCATAGGAAACATCCTCCTTATGAAGAAGCTTTCATAGCTGAGGA
Organism: Uromys caudimaculatus; assembly: GCA_028551405.1. Classification (NCBI taxonomy): domain Eukaryota; kingdom Metazoa; phylum Chordata; class Mammalia; order Rodentia; family Muridae; genus Uromys; species Uromys caudimaculatus. The sequence goes on from CM052705.1 coordinate 26,181,654, forward strand.
AGATGTTATAGACGTACCTGAGGGGAAAGGATATCCATGGTCTGATTCAGTACTGGACCCTGCATGCTGCAATACTGAGTGTCCAGTCTAGATGTGCCCATTGTGACAATAGTGACGTGGCTATCGTGAGGTATCTAACTGCTTTCTGACTAGATGTGAGCCTTCCTCCATCAGAGAAAATTTCATGCCTTGTACCATAATCTTAGTCTAAACTCTGTGGCTTGAGAGGTCATAGAATGTACTGGTTGCTTTTGTCAAATTGACATAAACCTAAACATGTCTGAGAAGAAAGAATAGTTGAGAAAATACCTCTGTAAGATTAACCTGTAGTCAAGTCTATAGGGAATGCTCATGGTTAATGATGGATGTGGAAGTGCCCCGCCCACTGTGGGTAGTGCTATCCCTGCAGATGGTCCCAGGGTGTGTAAGAAAGTAGGCTTAGCAAGCTATTAGAAGCAAGTCAGTAAGTAGCATTCCCACACAGCTTCTGCTTCAGTTCCTGTCTCCAGGAACCTTCTCTGACTGTCATCAGTGATGGACTGTTAGCTGGAAGTATAAAATGAAATAAACCCTTTCTCATCCAAATTACTTTTGGTCACAATATTTTATCATAGCAATAGAAACCCTAACCAAAGCAAAATTCCATTTTTATTTTGCCAGCCAATTGCCTTCTCAATATTTACGTTTATATCCATAGATTGGTGCTGCTCTCAGCTGCGGTCAGGGAAGCTTCCTTTTGTAGTGTATGGAAGTCTGTCTTCAGTTATGTACTGACTGGTGACATCACCAGGCCCCTATAAACAGTCCTAATTCAGCACTCACATGGATAGCCCTGGGTAAACTACGTGGGTGAGAAAACAACCCCAAAAGTTATATATCTTGGAAAGGGTCTGATGGGGACAGGTGAGAGGTTAATAGAAATTAGAAGGAAAAGAGAGAGTAGGAAGGAGAGAGTAATCACAATGGATTACATGCATGTGTGAAACTGTCAAGGAACAAAATTGATTGATGAAAAAGTATCAGCAAATGTCAAGGCCTTTGTTATCACTCTATAGCCTATGAGCATAAAGTAAGAAGTAGTGGCTAAAAGTTAACTAGGGAAAGGCCTCATGATTTCAAATATAAAGGCATACTTCTAAGTCACTCATACATGAAGAAATATGTTTTATATATTAAAACATGTCTAAAGCCAAGTACTGATGCTAGTAGTCTCTCCATTGTGAAATGCTGTTAGAACAATACTGATCAAGAAACCTATGAGGTCCAGTGCTTGGACAGAAAACTAAAATCTGGGCGAGTTAATGAGCAGAGAACATCTGTCCTGAAAGGTGGGGGGGAGAGCGGGGGAGAGAGGGGGAGTAAACATCAAATGAAACCCAAGAAAGTAGAAGAGAGGAATCATAAAGATAAGAGAAGAAGAAATTAATAAAATAGAAAAGCAACCTGCGATAGAAAAGATAAAACCAAAGCCAAATTTTGGCACTTTGTAGAAAGTAATAAAATGAACAAACTTCTAGGAAGATTGGTCAAGATAAAAGGCAGAGAATGCATGAATAAACTATACTATGGATAAAATGAGGATTTAATTAAAGATGCTGTGATGTGATAAAGGCAGCTTATGAAGAGTCTATGCCAATAAATGGAAATTTAGATAAAAATTTACTTACCAAAATAAACAAAAGTGTTTAAGTGAGCCAGGAGAGCATTGAACGCAGTGCCTATTACCTGAAAGAAGAGCTGCTAAGAGATGCGACGATGTATTTGTGGGATATTAGCTGATAGATTCTGAAAAAATTCCCAAGCAGGTATCTAACCACTGTGTGGAAGACATGAGAGCTCCTGAATGCTACCCTGAAGAGCTCACACCTGAATGAGATGCTTAAGGCATACGTGTCATATGTGTAGTAAAGCAAAATTAAAGTGCTCTGGGAGTTCACTAAGGCATTACTGAAGATTTTGCCAAGGTTGTGCATTGAAATGTGTCAAGGCAAAGAGGAAAAACAAGAGAGGCAGATTGGAAGGATCCCAATGTACAGCTGAGAAATCTGACTCTATTTGGGACTGAAAGAAAACATCGAAGTTTCTGTATGACATGATGAGGCTTTGAGATTTATGAGGCTAATACAGAAATATATATGTAATAATATCTGAGAATACTGAAAGATCAGGCATGGCAGTACTTCTGAAGGGTATGATAGCAGTAAAAATAAGTTGTGTCCATTGGCACAGGAGGGACAAGACTATTTATGAGGATAAACAACTGTTCTCTTGATTGGATTTGATGCCTGCTATACAGGAACAAATTCATGCCTGGTATTCTAACATGGTCAAAAATCATGACTCTGGAAGTCCTAGGCCCTACTTGAAAATCTGTTGTTTTCCTAAATTGTCCTATTGTCAAACTAAGATCAAAATATTTTATGTCTGTAGCAGTAGATCTGTGCTGCTCTCAAAGTTAGAACAATTTCACATTGCAATGGGCAGTGAGACAAATAATTGTTCAAGGTACCAAGAATACGCATGTATGTGTGCTAATCTGGAGGAAGGACAAAAATATCAACTTGATTCTCCCACCAGGCTCCGGGAATATCAGGGGCAGAAAGAGTGTGAGATTCAGAGTATATGGTGGAATGCTCTCTTCTACTCATGATATCACTGGTGCACATATCAACCCCCAATAGCTATGGTGACCTGTACAAGATCGAGTCCCTCAAAATTCCAGCATACATGGCAGAGGGGCCCCTAGACATCACCCTTGTGTGGGGACCTATTTGTAACTGAGGACTGCTAGAGAGGGAGAATTACTTTCCTTTCAAGGGGTGGCCCCTGGTAGATTATCCATGCTCCAGTGTATGGCCCTCATCCATACATTGGTAGCATTCATTCAACTCAGTGAGCTTAAAAAGTTAATACATTTAAAGAAAAGCTGTAAATTATGAGACAATGCCAAATTAATGTAGTGCAGATAGACTCAGAGAGAGCAAACAGCATGAAGAAGCATCCATAGAATTAGAAACCCATTAGATACAAATTCAAAGACAGAAGTAAGACTAATGATGCTACTAAAATTAATTATACACATATATGAAGCTGTCAAAGAATAATAAAAACGAATGTCCTAATGCCTAGTCTGCAAAATAGAAATTAGATAAGCTAATACTCATTCTGTCATTTATTTGGGGTGAATTACAGGAGATTAATAAACATTTAAAGAGCCTCAATTTGTCAATTCTGGTGGCATTTGACCTAAGGGAAAAACAAAGTTAGGTTGATGGAGAATGTGGCAAAAATGTCAACTCTATGCTGGGTAAGAAATTTTCCAAACTGCAGGCAATCAGCACACAAGCCACATGGAGTTCTCGAGATGACGGATACGTAAGTGGAGGATGCTCTGCAGTCCCTTCTTTTGACCAGTGCCAAAGTTCACTGCATAGAACTTGCAAAACAGAGTCTTGAATTCTGACACTGTGGTCCTTCATCCTGGCTTTAACTACGGCACTATGCACACAGGGCCTTCACTGGACAAAGATCTTTCCTGCTGTCCTCTAAAGAACCATGTGATGAATGTTCAGCCACAAACCGGGCAGATTCTAAACCTTCATGAAGCAGATCCTGCTGGACGTATCCCAGAACCAAGAAATGGCCTCTTGGAAAGTCAATACAGGAAGACCCTCACTGAGGAAGCCAGGCTCTGCATCTCAGATAAGTAGCTGAAGTCCTCACACAGAAGTATCTCACTCTTCACCCATCCTTTAGAGGCCCAACTGATAACCACATCATTCTCTATTAAGTGGACTCCATCTACCTGCAAGCTGTCTCTGAGGAGATGAAGACCCTGGTGAGGAAACCAATGATGCAACCGTCTGTATAATAAAGTTGATGTATGTGGCGGCTCATCATGATTACCAACCTGATAGGATTTGGAAACATCATGAAAACAAATTTCTGGTGTGTTTGTGAGAGATTAAGTTTGATTAGGTTAGCTGAGGAAGATCTACCCTGAATGTCGGCAGTATCCTTTCTTGGACTATAATCTCAGAATAAATAAAAACAAAACAAGATAACAAAATCTTTCACATGGTTCTGCCTCTGGACTAGGTACAATGTCCCTGACCTACTGACCTGCTGCTGTGCAGACTCTGCCATTTTGTACTATATTGACTGGAATTCCTTCCTTCCTTAAGGTGTTTTCATCAAGTTTGTGGCCACATGAAAAGTAATTAATTTAATACAGTAAGGTTGCTCACACTCTTCTCAAGCTCTTCTTTGGATGCCAAGGTGCTCTTCATTTCTCCCACTTATCGATAAGGGTCATGGCTAGGTAGTGGTGGCCCATATCTTCAATCCTCAGGAGGCAGAGGTAGACAGATATCTGAGTTTAAGTCACCTGGTCTACAGACTGAGTTCCAGAACGGCCAAGGATACACAAAGGAACCCTGGTTTGAAACAAAACAAAACAAACAGAAAGGATCAGGGTCATGTTTCATGGAGGTCTAGAATAGGCCAGGAGTTTTAGCTATCTGTCCTTTGAACAAAGAACAAGGTAAGGGTCATATTGATGGAGAGCTAGAATGACCCAGGGTTCCTAGCTCAGTATCCTTTGAATAAAGAGCAAGATGAGATTTACTAGGGTCCCATCTTGAATCCTAGGCCAGTCAGCAGTACTGCATGAGATGCAAATGATTGCCATTAGAGTCACCCACTGAAAACTTAAATTCTGAAAAGATAGACTAGCCTTAATGTGCCTGTGAGCCTGACAAAACAGATCTTCAGTTACCTAGTTCTGAACTGATGTGGAACAAAGCATTCTAGCTAATTTTATCCCCAGCAAGTATAATTCTGTCTCCATTTTGTATGAAATATATTTTACCATGGCATGTTCCTGTACACAGTTCTACTAAAATGATGCAACTTTTCTTCATGACTCCTGATCACTGAGTAAGGCTTCTTTCTAAATGAGTCCAAAGTTAATACAGGAGAAAGGCAGATTGTTTCCTATTCCATAAGTAGCCTCAGATTGCGACATTTCTTAAATGCTTATTCCTGTGTTTGATGGTCTTCTGGTCTCTCTTTTGCACTCTGGCTTTCAATGGCCACTTCCTGGTGCTTTTTATCTCCCTAGTCCAGGTATCCCATAGCCTCAAACCTATAGAGATTAAGACAACATCTCATTTGCATATTTAAGATATAATAGAACTGTCCAAAAAGCAAGTCACTAAGATAAGTTGAATGGATCAAAGCAGGGCCTCTCCTCATAATAGGAGAGTTTATGCTAGTGGACCAGAGTGACCCTACATTGCAGCAGGAAGCAGGGCTCAGGAAATAATGGGCTTAATGTAGTTCAACATAGAGAAGGCCCTCCATAGAAAACACATAACTACGGGAATTTTTGCTTATTTTGTACAAATCAAATTGTTTCTTCACTCTTAATAGATATACACAGAACAAACTTTTTTTGTGGTATAGCCAGTATTCTTGATTTACATAAACTATATGATCATTACTGTTTCCCAACTTGATATGGTGGCAGTACATCAGATTTCTGGATACAATGGTTTGCCAGAGCAGAATTTCAAATGCGTGTCAGAAGAAAGCCACTGAGAGCTGAGTTAGGAAAGACCTCAGTAGTTCATTATATCTACCAAAGGCCTTACATAAGTAAATAAAGACATTAGTGTACCATGATGCTTATCAAGCTCCTACATCTTCACAGAAGATGCTGCCGTCTAAGAGGGACCAAAATGGAAACCCGGAGTAACAATAATTGAATTATAATGGAGACAAGTAGCATAGCACTTCTAAGCACTCTTCTAAGCACTTACTGTTTGTTAATTCCATATACTTTTATCCCTCTCCAAATGACCCCATGTGTAGAATTCTCTTACTATCTGCTGCCTTACCTAACAAAGAAATTAAAGTAATGAAAAGTCCAACTGTGGAGATTAAGCGATTAAGTGAGACATGCAGGTCTGTAGCCACAATTTGTAATAGCTCAAGACTGTGGTGTTCATGAGAGTCATCTGATCAAATTTGTTACATACAGATGTCTTGTCTTCCCTTTAGGCTATTGGATGTACCTAAAATCTGAGAATTCTGGGATCCTAGAATCTGCATTTTAATTCAGTACGTTGGCTATTTAGATAAAGTTGTACTGTTCTTGGTATTGTGACAACGTAGTAACTGGGCCATGAAATGAACTTACCAGCAACACCATGGGAAGGGGTGAGTAGAAATGTTTTCAATGTGCTCCTTTTCTTTACTTCCATGGTACTCATTGTTGAATAAATGAAATATTTGTTGAATAAATGAACTTGTCCCCAGGGCCCCAAAGAGTGTAAAAAGAAGTTTACTTTTAATACAGTTCAAAAACCACTCCATAATCTAAAAACTGGCTCACACTATTGAACAACTTCAGCAAATCTTCCACGCTACCTGCCAAGGTCATAGTTTCAATCTCACCTTCAATTATTGATAGATAGCCTGATAATTTGAGAAGAGAGAAACAGACTTTTTTTAAGATTTGGAAAAAGAAAATCCTTTTAATAAGAGATCCCATCCTGATTACATGGCTCTTATCAGGAAATCCCTTGAAAGCTGAATTCCAGAAGGCAACTATTAAAAATGTCATTGAAAAATTGGAAATTATCTGCTTACACAGCTTAGAACAGACCCAGGAGGGATTGTGTATATGGTGCAGAACAAGAAGTAAAGATTGTTCTTAAAGTCAGAACTGGACTGAAGTTTTTTGAACTACCTTTGCCCTGCCAGCGGAATAGTTTGCAGTATCTCAGCTCTGACTTCCCTATGGCTCCCCAGTATGTCTGACCCCTGCAGAATGAATTCAGAGTAGACATAAACACAGTATAGACAGGCAGAGTCTCTGTCAGAACCATGGGAGGTACTATTAAGGATGAGCCTAAGGGGCCATTGCAGAGTAAACACTCCTGAGGCATGAGAGTGCGCTGTGGCCAGAGAGAACATTCTACTGACCTACATATTTAGGTAGGCTTTAGACTATTTCTTCACTTTCAGGAACAGACAGCTTTCCCAGTGGATGTTTTCCAGTGTGGATGACTGGCAGGCTCATTTGATTAACTCTTAAGGAAAAGAACACCATTACATCTTTGTTCTTTACCTCCAAGTCTCTGTGAGACAGTAATCTTGTGCAAATGGCCCAGAGAAGTCCAAGTAACTTCTGCTTTAAAGTCTTTAGAAGACTTTGTAGTCTTTCAGCAGCAGAGTCACCTCTCTGGGAACTCATCCACTACTCTTTTATTTTAAATATTTCTCTCTGTGTTTTTGTGACCTTAGCCCTCCATAGGTCACATCTCATAGCTATGTGGACCAAAACCACTAGTGTACCTCTAGAATTTCAACTGCTGCTCAGCTCTGGTCAGTTAGCTTGGATGTAGCTCAAACAATGGTATGCTTTAGCACTGATTACAACCTTTTCAGTTAACCCTGCACTAAAATGTGTTAGGGAGGTCTTTCAAATGCAAGAGCAATTGGGCACGTGGTGGGAAGTAAGAAGACATTTGTCTTTGTTCTTCTATCTCTCCGCTGTCTGTCTACTGTTTATGGAGTATCAGATTTTATAGCCCTTGACAACATTTCTGGTGCCATGATGTGTGAATGTTCTTCCAGGCTTTCAAGCTGGCCTTAAAAACGTGCTGTCTCCATAGTGTACATAATAGACATGGACAGAACAAGCGAAGGTCAGTAGAAAAATGACCTTGTTGCTTTCTCTTATCTATCTAACTTATTATTGAACCACTGAAATAGGGAAAGGGGACCCTAGTAGAATCCACTTGTCACAGAGTCATGTTGGTTCTACCAGGTACACCTTAGGACATTTTGATAACAGAAAATTGGCAAATTATTTGTCTAATATCTTTAACAAATAGTGAGATTAAGACATAAGCCAGGAATTACCACGATCTCTTGTTTCTCATTGTTAAACACAGAAACTACAATTTTAATATCTTGTTGAAAGAACCTTTTAAGCTAAATATGAAGATGGCTTTATCAGGGATTAATGAACTGAATATTGTTAAGTCATCTTATCGGGGAAAATGTTTGCCTTTGGGGCACTGAAAAGGAGCCACTTCCCTTGTATCAATATCTGACTGAAAGAAAATTCTATATAGTACATATACACACTGACATTTTCTTTCTACTGAAATATGTATTTATCATATATGTATTCATCAACTCTCATGCCTGCTGTCAGATCTGGAAAATTAGCTTTTGCATCTACTAACTCCTCTGTGGGAAAGAGGTCCCTCGTGTGTTTAACAAAAGGGAGCTTTATTGTTTATGAGATTGAAAAATAAAGGTTGCCATGGCTTTAAGATCTAGTGATTGGTAATCAGTTTTCATAAATGACCATGAATCACTTTTGTGCTAGCCAGGCTTTGTTTGGGATATGAGATAGCTGTTCTGTCTTACAAGGAAGGAATTATTAATGTTCCCTCCCTGGAGGGTTTCAATTTCACCCGTACAAATAGCTGTATATCTACCAAGTGTATGTTCACCGTGCCTATCTATGAAATTTAAAATTATATGCTTTGTGTAAAACAGAATATATAATAGACTCTGAAATTGAATAAAACTTATTGGACTCATTTTTTATCCTTTGTGACATTTTTTCTAGTAAGAGAGTTCACACAAAAGGCATTGCCACCAAGGAGCCAGGAATGCAAAGTCCTGTCCAATTTAAATAATCACTCCTTTCTGTCATGTTTTACAAAGAAGTGTATTCAAACATGCTCTTTGAGCATTTCTCTATTCCACGCTTAGTTTTCACAAATATGAGCAGGCAAAGATCCCCTAGCCCTTTTGTAGGTTTTGTAACTTGAAAAAAAATCTGTCTTGGCAACTGTCTTATTATAAAAATGAGAGGGCTTTCTTCTGAGATAAATAGGACAGAGGCCTGACTCTCATGAGGATGTAATTCAGTTCCAAACTTCACATCCTCCTCTTGTCAACAAATGTGGTAAAGAAGTAAAGTCAAAGATAATAAGGGGTTCATGGCAAATCTGATCATGTCATTTGCCTTTGTAAAACCTCCCGGTGCCATCCATATTAGCATGCTACCAACTTCTGAGCATGGCTCACAGACTGTGTAATCTATAGTCCTCCCATTTCTTAGATTCTATTTCTGTTCTCAGATTCTCTCTTCCTTTCTCTCCCCTTCTACCCCCTCACTCACTCACTTTCTCCCTCCCTCTCCCCACTGGGGTTCAATTTAATAGTTTACATAACACTATATAAACTATTGAATAGTGGTAGAGTTTAAAGTTCTGTCAACAAAAAGAACACACCCACACTGGCAATTTCACATTCCTATGAAAATGAAATTAAGAGGTCCAATGTTTTCATTTGCTACCAAGAAGCTACTTGATATTTTCAAAGAATGGTACCATCAGACGATTTAGGATTGGTCTCCATTGCTACAGACTGGACAGTTGTTGGTGACAGTAGACACTTTCTGCTTCTTAAGTTAGACCACATTATTGAGGTCATGAGCATCATCCAACTATGAACTGGCCCCAATGCCTCTTCTTTTCACACCTCCATCATGCCAGCATAGAATGAGCTAATGTTAGAGGCTGTCTGGCATCATCTGGATGACTCATTTTTGCCTACTTGATTATTTGGTGCTTCTGTGGCAGTCTCTATTGGGCAATAATACGTATTGTAAAACTTCTTATGCTTTGTGGCACTTCCCATTTGTCTACTTATATGTCATTAGCTCAGTTTTCTTTACTTTTGATCTTCTAATTTGTATTTGCTGTTGCTCATGAGTCTGAAGATAGAAAATTTAGGGACATTTCTCTTTGCATACAAAGGAGTGGCTCAGAACAGTATTCAACACTCTTACAATGAACAGAATTGTCTCCCATTGTTGTTTGTGAAGGCAACCCTAAAACTATGGTGTCAAGGTGTTAAGGTTGGCTTTTGTGAATAAGTTGACAGATATATAAATAAGATCAGGCCTCCTCCTTCTTCTTCTTCTTCTTCTCCTTCCCCTCCTCCTCCTCCTCCTCCTCCTTCTTATTCTTATTCTTATTCTTTTTCCTCCTCCTCCTCCTCCTCCTCCTCCTCCTCCTCCTCCTCCTCCTCCTCCTCCTCCTCCTCTTCTTCTTCTTCAACAGCTTGTAAGGAATCTTCCACACAACAACTAGGATGAACACACAATGAGGGAGACTCACAAAGGCTTGGAATCTCTGCACATGAACTTGTGTCTTCCATCCTGTTCATTTTAAATGCATTTTCTTCTCTCAGTGGTTGTGTGGACTTATTTAGCCAGTCTATTGGTGGGCTTGACAAAGACTTAGATAATGGTGAAAAGTTCTAGCTACATGTTTATTTGCTCCATTGTCAGGCATTCCAGGTGTACCAAGTTCTATACCAAATCTTTATTGGAGATAGTATTTATTTTAAAACTGCATTCTGATTCATCCACTGGAGCTTGTCTCATTTCTGCTGTGGCATCTTTTTTCATCCACTGATACACCCAACTCCCAACAAGATGAGGTCTACTGCATATAGAAGAATTTTAATCCAGTAACATGGCTGCTGTGGCCTTTATGATCCAGACAGAATGCAGACACACCCTGGATTACAGACTGACCTGGCTAGAATAAAAACACACCTTTAGTACATACCTTTAATCCCTTACAGTGAATTTAAGGTTAGTTTGTAGAAGAAACTAGCCATGTTTGTAAGTGACTTCCAATTGAGGGGCAAACAAAATAATAAATCAGAGAAAGATTTGACAATATGCGTCAGGGATATGATACACCCAACTCACATGAGAACAAAAGAGAAAAGAGAGGCTATGTAAGAGCAGAGAGAGGGGGGTATATGGTATAGAAGTTTTACCAGGACAGTCATACAGAGCCAGGTTGCAGAGAACACATTAGACATAGGTGATGATTGAAGAAGTCAGAGAATGAGAAGTAGCCAGAAGATTAAAACATACTGCCAAAGTTAGTATGAGACCAAGCAGAGCAATTTAGTCAGAAGCCAAGAGACGCTTGATTGAATCAGTCAGTGTGGAAGATTAGATTGTACAGAGGCTAAGATGCTTTCAGGCCTAGGCCTAGAGATAATTAGAAGAGAGAAAGAAATGCTCTGGAATCAGTCCAAGCAGTATATTTACACAGCTTGGGTAAGGCACGCATCTCATCCTATCATCTGAGGAAATAAAAGCAGCATTTATAATCGAATGATATTAACAAGGTAGCAAAGATATAGAAATTTGTCCTGCTCTGGGCTCTGACAGTCTATTATATTTGTTTGTACATGGGCCACAGTGATATTGCTCCATGTATATTATGCTGTCAACTGAGCTAGAGCAGTGGTTCTCAACCTTCCTAATGCTGTGGTCCTTTAATACAGTTCCTCATGTTGTGCTGACCTCCAACCATAAAATTATATTGTTACTTACTTCATACTGTAATTTTGCTACTGTTATAAATCATAATGTAAATATTTGATATGCAGGATATCTGATATGTGACCCCTGTGAAAGGGCCATTCAACTCACAAAGGGGCCATGACCCATAGTTTGTTGCACTCCCCTCTCCAAAGCAGAAAGCAGTGTATGACAATTTCTCTTTTCTTTGCAGGGATTTTGTGCCAAACCTCTGACAACCAGGTTCCTAACACTTACATAACCATCACCGGCCCCAGTATATTTTCAGAATTCCTCTTGCACATCCTGACACATGTAATTTACAAACCCATGCTGCCTTATCTAGCTCAGTTTTAAAGAAATCCATTCATGTATTGAGCAAATGTGATGCTCCACAAGGTTTCCAGGAGATCTAGACCTGTGGTGCCCATTATAGTAGCTGCACAAGCTAATTGTAGCTGTTAGGTGTTAAGTGAATAGTAAAATAAGAAAAATAGTTTTTGAATTCGAATGAATTTTAATGAATTTAAAGGATAAAGCAGAATCAAATGAATTCCTATTAAACTAAGCACTGTTTTTCTAGGATTGTATGTTATATATATATGTGCTCCATTGTAAAGCATATGATAAGAATATGCATAATTCCTAAAATTGTTCACATACACACACTATATATGTCTATGGATATAGGTATGGTGATAGATAGATAGATAGATAGATAGATATAGATATAGATATAGATATAGATATAGATATAGATATGATATTCACATAGTGTTATAAGGTCATATAGTGTTAATCATATCCACATCTATAAATCATTTTATATTTTGTATATTAATTCAAGGCATCTTCGCCTTGGCAAGCACTCAAATATTGTTAAGATTTACAAACTTATCGCTGGATATTAACTTCTAATGACAGGTGACGTTTATTGACTGCTTTCCCACTGTTGAGGGGAGGGAATAGTTCACCATGTACTGGCTTATCAAATTCATTGTGTATTTGCTGAAAATGTCTCAGGAGTTCTTGAAAGTTCACTCTACTAGTTTGAGATTTTTGTTTTTATTTTTGTTTTAATGTGACTTTCCCTTTTGTTCATTGCTGAAAATTCCAAAACCACTTACCATTGCATTTTGTGATGAGCTTTCTCCAGCCTTCTTCAGCTTTATCTCTTGAGTTATAGTACTAGGTCACTTACCCTAGGTAAGTGCATCCCTAAAATGCCTTCATTTTGATTTGAGAAAATGCACACTTCTTTCAATTCAAAAAATGTATAATTTCAGTGACTATTTCAATTTAATTATATATCATATTTTATGTGGGCATCATCATAATATTCACATAAATTCTTTTATTTGTTTGTTTGTTTGTTTTATGCACTATGGAACAGAAACTGGCTCTGCCTCCAAGGTGCTGATATGACAGAAAAGTAGCACCATATCCAGCCCCATAGTGGGTATCTTAGTTACGATTTTACTGCTGTGAACAGACACCATGGCCAAGGCAACACTTACAAGGACAACATTTAATTGGGGCTGGCTTACAAGTTCAGAGGTTCAGTCAAGTATCATCAGGGCAGGACCATGGCAGCATCCAGGCAGGGATGGTGCTTCCAGGCAGCTAAGATGGGGGTCTTAAAGCCCACACCTATAGTGACACACTTCCTCCAACAAGGCCACACCTACTCCAACAAAGCCAAACTTCCAAATACTGCCACTCCCTGGGCCATGCATATTCAAACCACCATAGTGGGAATATTTGTATTCAGCTTTCTTGAAAACAATAACCATCCCTCTATATCTTTGTGGCCAAAATCAAACCAGTATCACATCTTAATAGATGACTATTAGCATTGATGGTGTGCTTCAGTAGTGTGAAGGGTTAGAGGCTGTGGTGAACATCCAGTTCCCTTTGACTCGGAAGTCCCATTCTTATGAAAGCTGGGCAGAATTTGAAGGATACTATATTATTGCAAGCTCAGCAGAGTAGTAACCCAGTTACAGCTTGCCTTGCCAGGGGTTTTAGCCTAGGGTATATAACATACAGTCAACGATTTGGCAACGGGCTCTGTTCCTACTATTGCCAAGAAGGCTCAGAAATACTACACATCTGAATCATTTACAAAATGTAAGCTTATGCCCTTGTATGAGTTATATCAGGGCAGAGACTATCTCTTTCGCCTTCTTGCATGAGGAGTTTTGAATCAGTAGTCCAATAGAAGTAAGATATGTAGCATAGGATTGCATGCTTTAATTTTAATAGCATGATATTTAATTTAATATTTATAAAATATTATTTCAACATGAAACAATAAAAAAGATCAGCAAAATATTGTTTTGTACACGTATTTTGAACCTTTATGTATGATACTTACAAAGCATCTTGATTCAGATGCTAAATTCTCCTCAGTATATTACCTGATAAAACTTTAAAATTGAAGAAGTAGATTCACAGTCCCAAGTTGTTTCAAACATGCTTTAAAAATTATAAATAAGTTAGTTACTAAAAATAATGTTTGTGTTAAAAAGTGTATTTATATGAAAAAACTGAAGTATCTTTTTAAAGAATTATTTTAACTTGGAAGTAAATGTGCTATCTACTATTAAAATTGACTAAATTCATTAACTCCTTTATCAGGTTGGTATTATTTAAATTGAATCCAAAAAAGCAGAACATAAATTGGGAAGCATATTTATCAATATAGAAAGTGTTCTTCAGACTTTTCTCATACTTTTTGCCATCAATTTACATAATCCATAACCATACAGGTCACAGTGAAAATCCTTTCCACATTGATTCTTGTTGGGAACATATGTAGCATCATCATTATTAATTTGCATTGTGAAAATTTTCAATTCATGCGTGAATTTGCATGCATGTGAGCCAACTTCCCAAACCCTTACTTTCTTTAGCACTTCAGAGCTAGTTTATATGCAGTAGAGCAATAGTGAAAACATTTAAATTGTATGGTTAGTTTTTTCTTTGATTACTCAATATTTGTTTCATGTTTTTCTGTTTCAAAGCCACTACAGTCTGTTTAAATGTCCTGCATAGGTCAGGAAACTTGAACAACTTCTATGACTCAACAAATAAGGGTACAGTTGTTAAGCCAGTTATCTTGCATTTCATCCTAAAGTTCCTCATTGTTGCCTCATACAGTGTGGGTTTGATCAGTTTATCAGGGATACTCCAAGGTTACTGGAAGTAAAGGGGCAGATCCAAGGCTTCACATAGGTAGTGCTAGTCCCATGAACTACTATATCTCTAGTGCATTTTGTCAAGACCAACTATATATTTAAAATGAGAGAAATAATCACTAGACATTTGTCAGGACCCCTCTATGCCCTCAGTCTAAGAGGAGAACCATGTAATTGAGGTGGTTGCTGACCAGTATCAACTCAGATTTTCTATATCCAATGGTCCTAAGAGTGTCTAGGCATGGCCCTTTTCCCAGTATAGTTATCTATCCATCAAGTCTTTCTACAGAAGGACTTGGGAAGTCATTACAATGTGTACAATGTGTATATGTCCCAATGTCACATGGTCCATCTTCCTAGAAACTTAACTATCTCTTTAGAATGCTGTTTGTTCTGGTTGAACCCTTTGTTAAGCATGTGCTTATTGTACAATGTTTTGGGTTTATAATAAACTTTTCCCTTAACAATGTCATGTTCTTTGGGTTGGGGAGATGGCTCAGTTGTTTAAAGCATTTAAAGTTCAAGCAAGAACTCTAGAGTTCAAATTCCCCAAAGCCCATGGAGATGTTAGATTGGAATAGTGGCTCTCTGATAATTCCAGTTTTAGAATGTGGAGAAAGAGAATCCCTGGGAAAAGCTGCCTAGTGAGACTAGCCAAATGGCCAACTCTGTGTGATTGAAAGAATCTGTTGCAAATAGTAACATGAAAGTGTCATTAAGGAATATTGCAGACACTAATGTATATCCTCCACAGACATATTCACAGAAATGCATGCAAATACATACACATGAGCACACACATACTCCATCCAAACACACATACACACAATACACACACATGCATGAACACACATACATTTGTGAGCACAAACACGTGCAAATACACACATGCATGAGCATACACACACTCCATACATATACACACATACACCAAACACATACATGCATGTACACACATATATACACAAACACACAAAAACAAAAATAAAGGAAAAGGAATATCACGTTGTTTGCCTATATTCTCTGTCCTTCATCCATCCAAGTCTCTTTCAGCTCCACAAACAGCCCCCCTCTTCTCTCTCTTTCTCTCTCTCTCTCTCTCCTCCTCACTCCCTCTTTCCCTCACTCTCTCACTCTCTCACTCTCTCGCTCTCTCACTCTGTGTGTGTGTATGTGTGTGTGTCTGTCTGTCTGTCTGTGGCTGTGGTGCTTATATGTCTGAATTGAGACTCCACATGTAAGAGGTAATTTGTGATATTTGTCTTTGTGAATCTGCCATATTTCACTTAATCCGATCATCTCGAGGTTCACCTATAAATGACAGGACTTCATTCTTCTTTATGGCTGAATAAATTTCCCTGTGGGAGCTAGAGAGATGGCTCTGTGTGCAAGAGCACTTACTCCACAAGCATGAAGACTTAAGCTCAAATCTTCAGCACCACACCCAAAGCTGGACATGTCTATGTGTCTCTGGCCCCAAAATGCTTGGACTGGATGTGGGATGGACACATGCAGATTCCAAATCTTTGCTGTTGCCAGACTAGCAAAAATGGTGAGCTTTACAGTTCAGTGAGAAACTGACTCCAGGCAGAAGACAAAGCAATCAAGAAAGACCACACACATGCACACATGCATGGGGGGGGGGGGGGAGAGAGAAGGAGGAAGGAAAGGAGGGAGACAGTGCATGCAGACACACACATGTGTATGCATAGGTGTGAGAGACAGACAGACAGACAGACAGACACAGTCATCCTCAGGCACACTGCCCAGCTCCCATGGAGATTCTCATTGGCCTGAAGTTCACTCATTAGGCTAGACTGATTGGCTATGGAGCCTCCTATTGTTGTCTCCCAGGACTGGGATTTCAAGTGTGAACCACCACCCCATGCATTCTTACTTGGATTCTAGGAACCAAACTTGGGTCTTCATACTTACAAGCTCTTTAGTAGTTTAAGTGACCCCTGACTCTCCCTGGATGTTTGAATGGAATAGGAAAAATTAATGCTTTGAGACTATTGGCTTTATGGGTGAGATACATTTGATGGTAAATAACAAAAATTGAGATTGCTTACACGGCGGCGAGATCACAAGAGCATGCATTAGGGACCAGGCACTTCAGAGCTACAGTGTGAGCAAAACCCACTCAGAGAGCAGCAGAGGGAAACAGAAGGCACCATCAGCTGGGGAGGAGGAGAAGCCACACAGAGACTTGAGGATGCTGGAGGAGGAGGATTTCATACAGACGGCTTGTCAGCCAGATAAACCCACCACAATTCCCATGAGCTAATTTGTGCAAGCATTACACTGATACTTAATTTTTCCCAATTAACTTTTTTATGTTTCCCATTCATTATTTATGACAAATGTTGTTGCCAGATCTTTGATTCTGTCTTCCCTCAAGGTTAGAATTTATTTCTTTAAATACACACCAAAAAAAAAAAAAAAAAGAAGAAGAAGAAAAAAAGGGTTGAAGTGTGTCTTTTTCGATGAAGTCTCTGAAAAAGACATGGTAGCAAAAATCTTGTTGCTTTTCTGCCTACCAAAACATCAGATCTCTGTAATTCATCATTATACACCAATTTAAAGGGTCGGTAATACAGTTAATGGCTTGTGCCCGGGATATGGATCCCTAGTGATGCCCTGTGTAGCTTTACATCCCTTAGCTGCAGTCAGGTATTAGGCCAACTGGCAGCATCCCTGGGATGTGGCTCCAGTCCTAAATACACAAAGTCCACTTAGGGGACTGGTGGCTTATTATTTTCACATTGGATAAGAGTATGCCCAGCTAATCCTCTCTAAAACCTTGAACAACCTTCTCCCTCCAGCAGTTCTGGAAACCTTAAAGCCATCAGAACTCACATGTGTTACCTTCAAGTTAATTTTAGTCACCAACCTACAAGCTCCCTCTTTCCCTTCCTAAATCTGGGTACTAAAGAACACCATTCCAGGTCACACACACTCTGGGTTCTTTTACTAGCAGGAGCTGACCCCCCCCCCCCCAGGCTTACCTAAGTTGTGGCTTCCTCCTGAGAAATCTCTCTGCTTCTGTTGCATTTGGAAACAGTTTGATCTTTCTCGAGCATACTCTGACAGTCTTTCAGTGTTCCATGGGTGCTCTCTCCACTGCTTCCCTATAAAATTCCTCTGCCCCTTCATGCTACTCTTGTGAACTATCTTCTATTGCTGTCACCATCACCATCGTCATCATCGCCGTCATCGTCGTCATCATCATCATCATCATCATCATCATCATCATCATCATCACTATCACCATCTCTTTATCCCCATCAAAAAAACTACAAAAGTTGCCCTACAGCTCTGTTATCTACACAGAGGGTTCCTAGGCCCAGGTAAATGACCTCCCACCACTCCCACCACATACATGTGTACACACACACACACACACACACACACACACACACACACACACACACTTGATACCTTCTTATCTATTTCTTTTCTTTGTCTTCATATCATAAAATTATTATTGCCAATAAACACTCTACTTCTGAAATGAAACATAAATCAGACATTGCCTTTGCCTCATTGCAATGACCCTCTCGTACCCCCCATAGCCAATCACCAAACCCATGAAACCTTTGACTGTAATGTCTTCTACTCCTTTTAAGCTCAGTCTCTCTCTCTCTCTCTCTCTCTCTCTCTCTCTCTCTCTCTCTCTCTCTCTCTCTCTCTCTGTCATGCTCTCATGCTTAAAGGCTATGGTCCTCCTGTAACCCCTCCTCCCATGAATAGGCTCAACTCTCTTGCCAATATGCATCCTAGTTTAAGATACCCTTAGGACAGCCATTGTTACACAGAGAAAATCTGTTTCTGAAAAATAAAAAATAAATAAAATTAAAATTAAAGAATATGAACAAAAAAAAATCCATCCCTCTTTTCTACACCAATGAATCAGCTGGCAAATGGACCACTTGGCTATCCGTAGACTCTCCAGACCTTTAGAACTGCAAAACTGATCATTTTACCTCCCTTGTCTGGAGTTTTCAGAAGCATCCCCTATCTTGAGATTGAAGGCAAAACCTTGCTTTGATTTAGCCACGCCCTTCCTGCCCAAGATTAATGTCACCCAAGCCTCTCCACTGTCAAACTCAGCTGCTTTCAGTCTGGTATTGCATCTCTTCTCATCCCTTCTCTCCATTCCTCTCCATGGCTTTCTCCATCCTTCCTCTTCCTGGTCACCCCTTCTTTCCTTCCCCCTTCCCTTCCCCATCTCCTCAGTCACTTTTTGTTCTTTCCTATAAAAGATCCCTTTCTCCTGGAAGTGTTCTCTCTGGTGTTTCCTTTTTTGTTTTTTTTTTTGTTTTGTTTTTTTTTTCTTATTTGTCCTTAAGACAACAGAATGCTTACAGAATGCAGTTCCTGAATTCTGAGTCAGTTAAATGCATGTAGGCAATTTACATATATTGCTTTAACAATATAAAAAGTATTGCTATATTAATCAGGATGACTGTAATTAATGTTATTGTACATGTTATCCTTCATTGTTTGTCCCTCCCGTCTGCCTACTTCCTTAGTTTTCTGGATCTTTCAAAGACTGGAGCAAACCACCCTTCTCACCCCATCGTCCATTCTCTCATAAACTGGACTATACGTACAGGTTTACTGCTTCCTGATCATAACCAGTTCCTTCCTATCCCTCTGTACACCGACTCCCTTGATTCCTTCATGTCTGCATATGTTTTGCTTCTTAAGAAGTCCTGTCCTTGTGTCCTTAGCAGTGGACTCCTAACTCAGTTTGAAGATCTGGCTCAGACTGCTAACGCCTATCAAGTTTGGTCCACTTCTTAATGCGTCCTCAGCATTCAGCTCAAACTTTTTCTGAGCACAGGGCACCATCATTCCGTGTGTGTGTGTGTGTGTGTGTGTGTGTGTGTGTGTGTGTGTGTGTGTGTGTGTGTGTGACTGAGAAAATCCTTTCAAAGGCAGATCTGTCTATTTAGCTTCACATCTACAGGCTTTGTACATGGAGGACGAGATTCAACAATCACCAGACAAGTAGACAAGTGTGCTATGGTTCAAAATCCTTCCTCGAGATTTTCATTATCTCCCTGGTTTTAGCTATCGTTTTCTATGCCAATTGTCAGTGAATCACCCATTAAAATGTATGCGCCATATATTTTACTTTAACCAGTCAGTATTTATAGACAGAACTGTCTAAACTGAATTGTTTATGTTTTCATGAGAAACAAGAAATTGCTGAAGGCAAAGTTAGTTGTTTTGACCATACATTTCCCTTTTTCTCCCACAGGGAGATGACAATGCTGTTCTATTTAAAAATAACACTCAAGCTTAAGTAAGAAATTATTAGAAGAAATGTGGTTTTTGCATGTTCAATATTTCTTCTCATCCTATCAAAATCTAGCACCGCCTAAATGAAAGCTGTGAAACTGGAAGAGAAACAATACAAAAACCTTGTCTTGATTGTTACTCTAGAATTTGATTAATGACTAACTGTCTTGAGCATGATGCTTTTTCACTGGAAAGGTAAAAATGCCTTTAGATTGTTATTTACTGTACCTAAAAGGAAAGCATATCTAGATTTAATTTCATAGTCATTAAAAGTAATTCTAGATTCTTGGAAAATCTTATACTAGGCAGTAGCCCAGTAGATATTGCCAGGATCCAACATGACCCTCCACTCTCTGACATCTACATTGAGTTTGTAAAACATTATAGAATCAAGGAAAGTGTGTTGAATGTCAGTGGATAATTCTGCCTTCCTCTTAAATTTTGTAGATACTCATGAGGTACAGAGAAATATACTCAAACTATTGGTATATGGTGACAAAAAAGGGGGACATCATCACTTCCTTCATAGAGCTTCAAGCCTGCAAGTATAATAGAACAGATATTTAACAGAAATTGCAGTTCAATTTTATAAGTACTATTATAAGGGAAGTATAGGGTATCACAACAGCCCCCATGGAGCATGGAGTTTACTGAGAAATACCCACCAACCTTAGGTCAATGCACAATTCTTCAATGGACTTATGTGATTCGGTTGATCCTAGAAAGCAGTAGATTCCACCTAGCAGGAGCAGCAGTTGGGTTCAGTCTAATACAGTGGTTCTCAACCTTCCTAATGCTAGGACCCTTTAATACAGTTCCTCATGTTGTGGTGACCCCCAATCATAAAATTATTTTGTTGCTTCTTCATACCTGTAATTTTGCTACTGTTATAAATTGTAATGTAAATGTCTGATATGCAGGATATGTGATACGCAACCTCCGTGAAAGGGTCATTCAACCCCCAAAGTGGCCTCAACCACAGACTGAGAATGGCTGTTAGATTCTAATATTTTAGGTTGCCACATGTATCTAGAATACCATAACAGTTGTTAGACCATAAAGAGATCAATCGGCCAAGGCTGTCAAGTATAAAGACACACATTGGAAAAAGAACATCCTTTGGCTTTCAAACCATTAGATACCAATAAATATGGTTAAATTTTCTCTTAAGAGTAAAAGTGAAAAATTGGTTTTTTTAGATGCCTTACTGTCTGGCACTTAGTAAGTCCTGAAAGTATTTACTGGATAAACTAATGAATAAATTCATAGGCTCTCAGTCATTTCCTTGTGTCATGGAGGATAACACCTGGACATAGTGCTATATTATTATTTAGCCCTGAATATATACCACAATCTTAAATATCTGTCCTTTTAAAAACTATTTTATGTGCACATGTAGTCATGCTCATTTGAATAAGATTGGTACCCTTAGGGTCATACATTTGAATGCTTGGTAGCCAGGAATAGCACTACTTGAGAATTAGGAGGTGAGGACTTGCTGGAGTAGATGTGACCTCACCAAAGGAAGTGTGTCACTGGGGGTGGGTTTTGAGATTTCAAAAGTCCATACCAGGCCCAGTCTCTCTCCCCACTGCCTGCAGATCCAGATGTAGAACTCTCAGCTCCTTCTCTACCACCATGCTTGCCAGTGTGCCGTGTTCCCCACCATGATGATAGTAAACTAAACCTATGAAACTGTAAGCAAAACCCAATTGAATGCTTTCTTTTATGAGAGTTGCCATAGTTGTGGTGTCTCTTCACAGCAATAGAACACTAAACAACACAGCATCTGTGTGTATATGTGCATGTGTGTATGAGAGTGTCCACTGAGGCCGGAAGAGGGTGTCAGATTATCTGGAACTGGAGTTACAAGCATTTGGAAACTACCTGATGCAGAGGCTAGAATCCAAATCAACAGTTACCTTCAAAAGCAGCAAATGCTCTTCCAGGAGCTATCTCTTCAGCCTCAATACCAACCTCTTTGGAAAGATTGAGACCCTTACAAAAGAGCCACACTATGATTGATGCAAATGGAAAGTCAGTAGCTTGTCTTTAAACTTTCATGCGATGTTGACCCCACCAGGTCCTTTAGAATTCTATATCTCAAAAACAATGCCCACTACATTTACAAATAGATGATGGCTACCAAGAAGGCAGTGTCGTATGGTTACATTTACTTAATTTTTTCACTCAAATTCAGTTTTCCCTAAACAGAAAAAGAATATCTTGAAAATTCTGAAAAGGGCCTACTTTTAATGCAAATAGAGGGAGAAAAAAACTGTCAGTGATACGATACTTTTCAAATATCCAAATCAGCTACTCCCTTGGTATAAAACTGTTCTGTTGAAAACTTGAGATGTGTCACTTTCAGTCTTTACTTGGCAAAAAGAATTGTGTTTTTGCCAAACCATTTAACAAGTGTTCGCAGCACTTCAATCTGTCATGGGTTATGTTTAATAAGGTGTGTGATTCCACAGCCACCACCACCCCCCCACCAGGCTGAGTGGAGTCTGTCACCTGCCGAGTAGTTACCATCACTCTTTCTAATAAGGACAGATAGAGGAAGGCTCTGTACCAACAATCAGGAGCCATTTGCAGTGGGAGAAAGAGACAGTTCTCTGAGACTAAAGCCTCAGTTCAGGGCAACTGAGATACAAAACATACCTAAAGTAAAGCATACCCGAGATACCATCCCACCCCACACTTCTCAAGAACAAGGAAAAATAAAGAGCCAATAGTTAAGAGATCTTAAAAGGAATATCTTCATCCTGAAGATTCTGAATAAAACCTTTATCTTTAAAGATGAGGGGGCTGAGGTAAAGACAGGTCAAGTGCATTGTCTAACACCCAAATTGAGGAAATAGTTATGCTTAGCAATTGGGTTTCTTATCTAAAAAATGTTCTTCCTTAGAGCATCCAAAGACTCCTACCTAAAGGATCTTTAATTACAGAACAAGTTATACAATAGCCGCAAGGGGTGGGAATATAACCCATAGCAGCTGGCCACAAGCATGAAATGTCTTTTAAATCACAGTCTGCAATTCTTTTAAATTTCTGCAGATTTTGTATTCTACTCTGTGAAGCATCTGGTTGGCTTTGTAACAAATCAGTTTTCTCCAAAATTGCTGGTCAAAATTGATGCTTCACAGGGACGCCATGCCTGTTCTGTATTTTTTGCATATCCCTACAGCTCTGGGTACCCAAACTCACGTAGCACACCCTCGTGAATGAGAATACAACTCTAGGATCTCAGGCTTTCTTCCTTACATCCTAGAAGAACTTTGTGTCAAGAACCTTGTCATATAAACACCATTACCTCACTTGAGTCATCTAAAAGCATGTCTTTGAGAAGTATTTACAATAGAATAATACAAAGAATAACCATGCTCTTTACACAATTCTTTT
This sequence comes from Uromys caudimaculatus, assembly GCA_028551405.1. Classification (NCBI taxonomy): domain Eukaryota; kingdom Metazoa; phylum Chordata; class Mammalia; order Rodentia; family Muridae; genus Uromys; species Uromys caudimaculatus. Next base: position 26,204,991 of record CM052705.1, read on the forward strand.
TGAAATTTCATTTATTAGTATTACATATATGTGATGTGGTGTGTGTGTGTGTGTGTGTGTGCATGTGTACACACACAAATACAAAACACATGGAGCTCAGGACATAACTGTGGTATCAGTTGTCTCCATCCACCTTTATGTGGAGTCTGGAATGTAGAGCTCATGCCATTAAGCTGAGCTATCTTGATAGCTCCTACATAAGTCTTTAAAACCTCAACACTCCAACTAAAATGTGTGTCCTTTGTCCCATGTCATAAAACCTGTGTAACATCAGATAAGGAGGAAGAAATGGATTCCCAGAAGATTTTATCTATAAATACACCAGTACCTCAAATTCTGAATTTGTAAGTAAGAAATGAAGAAACACAATGACCCCAGGTGACCATGAATTGATCAGGAACATAGCATCAGGCAGCTATTGTAGATTCTGGTTCCATTTGATAAATCAGAATTTGTTGCTTTAGAAATAAAATAATACTTTGAAGTGTGAATCAAATATCTTCTTCTAACATCAATTCATCTGTCTCTCTTAAGTAAATTTTATTACAATCATATACTGATATCTATAATTACTTTAGATACAAAATGTGAGACGTAAAATGCACACTAATAAGTATAAATTTATGCTGCATATCTTATGTCCAGTCCAAAAGTTGTTATTCTACAGCTTTCTAATATCGTTTATATATACTACTTATCTACTACTACACAGTTAGGTAAGTACCCCACATTTGCTAGAACACACCAGAATATAGCAGCTATGATATCTGATCTTGTATGTCAGTGAGTCTGGGTCAGGAAGTGTCTAGATATATGGTCCAATGTTATTTTAGGGTTGTGTCTACGATGATGTTTCTGGATGAGATTAGCATTTGGACTAAATGAACAAAGCAGATGGTTTACTCCAATGCATGTGGGTCCCATCCAAAAAGTCAAGGCATGAATAAAACAAAAGCATGAAAGCATGGTCCCTCTTCTGTCTCTCTCTCTCTCTCTCTCTCTCTCTCTCTCTCTCTCTTTCTCTCTCTCTCCCTCTCTCTCTCTCTCTCTCACCATATTCCTATACTCCATTTTATTTATGAATTCAATCTCAAACTGGCTCATATATTATCTCTTCTCTATTTCACAAGTATTTCAACTCAGACTGCACTGTACACTGACTCCCCTTGGTCTTCAGCTTACAAATTATAGATTTGGGGGCCTTCCAAGGCTTCACAATTTTATAACTAGATATACATAAAGATCGGAAAGTACCTGGAGATTGCTTGTGATCAATGACCACATCACTGTCACTGTCCCAGTTGTAATCACAGAGTAAATATATTTATTCCTCCTGTTTTTAAATATCTGCTTTAAATAAAAGTGCTTACTTAGTGTACGCTGAATTTTGTAGCTGTCCCATAGATGAATTTTATAATGTGCTTATTACTAAAATACTTGGGTCCCACAGAGAAATTTATGCATGTTTTTAAGTTTAATAAAATATTATTCATAGGTACTTTTATGTATTGGTAAGATTGACATTGCATTGGCTTTGTGTCATTTATGATTTTTACTTGCTATTTTTATACAGGCTTGACTCCCTGAGAGTTCTACTAGCAATAGTGAAAGAGTTGGAGAAGTAAAAGTTGTTTGTTTTTTAAGCCCTACTATGATACATAATTAAATACGTGGCAGTGGAAGATGACATGGTACATTTAATAGATGAGCTCAATTAAACAGACAAATTCAACAAAAAGGCTTGAAATCCTATCCCCAGTGTTTGGCCTTAGAGGTTAGCTAATAATCAATCCTTGATTGTATAACAATTGTATACAATTGTATAGCAATTGTATTATAATAATATAGGAGCCATATTATCTAACAAAGGACTCAATGACCATGGTGCCAATTCTCTAATATTCCAATATTAAGAATAACATAATATATCTGAAGAATTTGTTTAGACACCAAAGTGCTCATGGGCCAAAAAGGGCCACCAATGTCCCTGATAGCTGAAAAGGACGGTTTTTTCTGGGTTCACATCCATCAATCCATTCCCTTGGTTTCACTGAGGAGATCTTCATTCTATCAAGTATCCATTGCATAGTCCAAGACCTCTCATCAAGCTAACTGCACCAGGCTGGGTCCACACATCCTCAAGATGTGCCTTTCTCCTATAGTTAGCATCCCAAACCAAAGACGCAGAGGGAAATCCTACATGTTCTTATACATGTAGTGTGTAATTAAGAACGTCATATTGTGTTTCTGCAGAAAAGGCTCCCAGGATGCTAAGTCTGTGCTCATATTAGATTCCACAATTATGTTCCAAGTACCTAGTACACCAGGCCCTGAGCCAGGTACAAAGTAATGGGCTAGAGGGAAAGCAGCCTTGGGAAAGCAGCCAGTCATAACTGGATCCCTTTTATGCAGTGTCACAGATGCTGGGAAGCATGGGGTTGGGAGAACTTACAGGAGAATCACTAAGTCAAGGGGTGGATTTCAGAGAGAAAACCTGTACTGAGTCTGGAGAAAGCTAAGAATGTAAATGAGAAAAACTGAAGATTTCCTTAAACTTCAACCGGGGCCATTTTTAATGTAAAACTTGCTTTTCTGAAAGTATTCTCATGACTTAGTGTGTGTGTGTGTGTGTGTGTGTGTGTGTGTGTGTGTGTGTGTGTGTGTGTGTTCTAAATATATATATATTCTAAAGCTATAAGGCATATTGTCTCATTTCTAGAATCCCTGTGACACAACACAAAGAAGCACCTGCTTGAGGAAGCTGACCTCTTCACTCTCTACCCACGTGCCCTCAAGTGTTTAATCTGTGGCATCTCACAATTACACAGAGTTCCCTGCTGTAGATGACTAATCTGACCAAGGATTTCTTCTTTATGGGAGGAGGGAAATATACTGGGAATGCAGCTAGCTGTCTAGGAAGAAGTTCTGGAAAGATGAAGAAAACAATATCCAAGTGCCTTAGATGTGCAGGGTTATTTTCCAAATATCCAGGGAATAGTTACTGAAGTCAGGTTAGATTTTTCAATTCCATAGCTCATTCTGCACCAAAAGTCTCAATTTCTAAGTTTATAAATATATTGGAAAACTGTATGTTCTCACTAAAATTGTGGTACACATTTATGTCCTCATTAAATGTGATTGCTGAAATAATGATGTATACCCCAAATTCCTTTAGCTATTTAAGAGAAAACTTAGGCTCCAGCAAAATCCCATAGAAAAGCATTAGGACCCCCATTTTCTTTTTAGCAAACCAATTACAGTGTTGAAGTGGGTGAGACATCCCAAGGAATCATCGAGGAGATCATATAGTAATTGGGCCAATTTATAGTAGGTAACTGAGAAATGCCTAAAAATTGTCATTTCTCCTGGTTAGGGCTGCCTAGGAAAGAATGTGATTAATAAATAGCTTAAGCAGCAAACAGAAGGTACTTACAATGCACGGATGCTCCGGGGAGATGAGATATGGAGAAATTCATTACGATAAAGTACAGGCAGACGTTTTGCTTAAAGGAGCTGAAACAAGTTTTCAAAACATCACATTAAGGGAATATTTGGGATGGAATGGCTTATTAAGATTTTCTTTAAGTGGTCATTCAATTATAAGGTCAAATTCTAGGTGTATTAAGATGAAATTCAATTAAGGAGAGTTTGTGGACTTTTTTTTCAGGGTGTATGAAAATCCAAGGGCCCAGAGCCAGGCTGGTTTTGAACTCCCCTCCCATACTCTGTCCAGAGGAGAGTACTCAGAATCTTCTGCAATCCCATAATTCAAAGGGGCATTATTTGGTGGATGTTAGACAGAGGCAGACAATGCCATTATCCTAATATCAATCTGGGATAGAAACCATGGCACCTACAAGCCTATTTTATACAAGATGTGCAGGAAACACACCACAGAGTTGTAAGATGCTGTCTTTCAGGCAGTTGGTAAAAGCCTTGAAAGGGACAGACATCTGGCACTGACATGAGGATCTTCCAAAGACTTTGGCTTAATTTGGATGTATAAAGTCATTCTTGGTACTTCTTTTTCTTCCTTAGCTTCCATAGAAGATAGCCATTAATTTTGACTACCCAGTATTCTTTCCTTCATTTACTAGAAGCAACAATCATCATTTTGGGGAATCCTGCTTCACTTCCACTCCAGATTATTCAGGAGAGCTCCAAATCACAAGGGTGCCTGTCCATCCCAGTGTCCCCACTGACTGCAGGAAAACTTCACACAACAAATGTCACCCAAGGCGGCAACTCCATGACCACAGTCATGGCAGTGGGCTAAGGGAAGATGCTGCAATCCAAGCCACACTCATCAGAAATGTCTCTTAAGCTTTTACAGTGGGTGCTTCTGATTAAATGTCACAAAATGCAGATAACAGCAGTCTGGAGTTGCCAACAGCTCCTCACCAAATAGAAGAGATCTATCTGTAGTTAGAGTACTGGCCACCAATTCTTCCTTTCTATTTCTTTTCTGTGTTTCTTTAAGTTTTAAATTGCATCCCAGAGAGTTAACCCCTACTAGATCCCTGGTTATAAGACTCTTCATTGTCCTAACAAGAATCAGTATCCCATGTGCTGATACAAAAAAAGAAAAAATGTCTACAGCAAGGTGAAAATGGAAGAGAGTTGAAAAATCTTGAAACCTAGGGAATAGTTACAGGTATAGAGGATGTTCATTCTCGGATACTGATGACTGGTACATGAATGCTGACTCTGAAGAGTTTGTGTTGTTCTGCCCTTCTGTGTACATCTTAGGAAAACAAGAACAGAAGGAAAATTCACAGAGAACCAGAGACATTCAACAATGCAAACAGATTTTACAAGTACTATTATTATAATGTAGGAAGTTCATCCACAAAATGTAGGGTATTCCCTGTTGAAGAAAACATTCCAAGAGGCTCAAATGTCAACAAGGGTATATTTGAAGAAATCTTAACACTGATTCCATATACTAAATAGTATACTAACACCATATACTGATTCCACATTCTAAAATTCTAAAAGGAATCTAAGTCATGAATCTGTGAATGACATGAAGCCAAATAATGAAGAAATTTTATAAATGATCCACCACTACTCCTATTAGTGAGAATGGGGACACACAAGGTGTTCCTTATAAGGAAGCCTATTTGGAGATGATAATGGAAGCTTCTAGAAGTCTATCTGTACATTGTCATTTCAGCTCAAAGTACTGGGATAGACATTCTGGGGTACAAGTAGCTCAGAGTAAGAAAATCAGAAACAATAGATCAGCTCCTGATGTCACTTATGTATCAATTTGCTAATGAGTTCCCTCAAGTATACTACCTTGCTCTCATGAGTGATATTTCAAAGTTGAAGACCATGATCAATTCATTCCCAGCCACATAAAACTTTCCAGTGTGTCTTACAGGACATCAAATTATAGTCTGTTGATTTTAAACCTACCTAAAAATCAACAATTTAACATTCACTCTTTACCTCTAATTCTAGCCATGGGATTTCCCGACACTCTTTGTTATTTCTCATTTTCTACATCTTAGTTTGAATTACTTGTTTCCTCCCCAAAATAAGTTTGTAGCATTGGTTACGTTAGCAGTGCTTACGTACTGTTCAAAGGTGAGTTAAACATCACAATTTAGGAATGTTTCTTGCCTCTTTTACTCTTCTTTCTTTCCTAAGTCTAGTAGCTTTAACAAGAGAACAAACTGGCATACACTCAGAGGCAAGTTAACTGCTAATCTGACGGAGTGTTGGCTTTAAGTAATGGACACATGCAAAGATTCCCTTTAAGGACCAAAAGTTACTCCAGCATAGTGGATGGTAACTGCTACTACAGAGGCATCAGCTGTCACCATGGGAGCCAGATGCTCTGAAACCTGAGGTCATGGCAGAGCTCAGACTGAAATACTGTTCTCACTACTACTCACTCTGGCAGATCTGCCTCCAGCTTCATGAGATTCGCACACGCACGACAACATCCTGGACACAACAGCTCCAAATAAAGGAAAACACCGCACCTAATCCTCCTCTGAGTCAGTCCTTAATGGGCCCTAGGAATCAATGCTTCCTAAAAGCCAAGGCATTTTAAAGAATAAACAATAGGATTTTTTTTTCTCATTTCACAAAAGTTACTGGAAATCATTTGTGCCTAGAACTGGTGCCTTGGTGGCTTGGTAGCTTGGTTGAAAGCCATTTATGAATATTACACTTAAATAGCATCCTGTCTCATTAAGAGTCAACAATGGAAGTAGAGATGGTATTGTTCTTATGGCTTTCATTTGTCTTCACAAGACCCAAGATCTGTGAGACTTGAGTCCTGATTTTTCCTCTTTGTTTGATGTTGGGATTTCTGTTTCTTTGGGTTTTGTTAATCAGTGTCTTGTTGTATATCTGTGTCTGGAACTTCCTGTGTCCACCAGGCTGGCTTCAAACTTCCAGCAACTCCCTGCCTCTGGCATATCGACTATAGGTGTGCACCTGAATCTCATCTTTAGCTATATCTCTTTTTGTGGATAAGTGCTAACTCCAATAGCAAGGGTTAATGAGGTATAGGATGTGCTCCAGGTAGACTGAGCTCTCTAGAGTTACTTGAATACATAAGGCATGCTGTAGATTTGAATTATTGCTTACATTATGTTAATTGGGTTCCCAAGTTACATGGGAATTCACATGTCTGCATGTGAGACACTGATGTTCCCTGCCCCCAGCTGATTCGAAGTGGTAAATAAAGTTGCTGACAGCCAATGGCTGGGCAGGAAGACAGGCAGGACTATGAGGTTCCCAGGCAAGGAACGTGAGGGAGGAGAAGGTCCAGTCTGAGAAGTATAGGACAGAGAGACAGAGACACTGCCAAAATGTAGGAGTTGGGGAGTTGTGGCTCACGAGGGACTACAGGCCTAGGGAGGTTTGGAAGTGCCCAGCCATTTAAGTGCTATTTAAAGCATATTAAAATAGAAGGGTGTGTGTGTGTGTGTGTGTGTGTGTGTGTGTGTGTGTGTGTGTGTGTGTGTGTGTGTGTGTCTTTCATTCATAGATCCAAAACATTTGTTCAGGTAGCACAGAGTGTGTGTGTACCCTCCAGGGAGTTTAGAGCACATTGACTTACTATCACTACAAAAGCAGGTAATGGATATCCAGACTTTTGATACTGCAGCATGAGGTTGGTATCTACAAAGTTCATGCTCAAGAAATGCTCAATTGAATTATAAAACAATCACCAAAAACCATAATTTTAAAAACTAATTACGGTTATTTGCTACATGCGTGTATCCTCAGCACACACATGGCAATCAAAGGTTCAGTTGGTAGTGGGGGAGTCTTGTCTCTCTTCCTTGTGGATCCCAAGGATTGAACTCGGAGCATCAGGCTTGATTACATGTATCTTTACCAGCTGAGCTATCTCACCAATCCATCACAAGGTTTAAAATAAATTTACTAATTGGAGTTTAGATTCATTCAAAGGCATCCTTGGACACACGAAGCATACAGCCTGGGGGTGCATACTAAACATGCCTGCCCATGAATATGAGATTACAGAACAGACAAAGGGAGCAGGTGAGGATGATGGGAAGAAAGATTACTTTCATAGATATATGAGTTCCACCCGAGCTCCATTAAGCTTTCTGTCCAGTTGGAGAGATGAATAATATAGAGAGAAAATAATCCCAAAGACAAGAGGAAACGAGGCAATTACTGCTTTGGCAAAATCTTGAGATTATTTTGTTTTATAGAGAAAAGTAAAAAATGCATCAAGACTATTTATTTCTTGAGCAACAATTCCTTTAAAAATATATGAATGACAGCTCAATTAGAGAACTTACAATGAGCAGTATTAGTCTGAACATTGCTACAGAAACATCATTAAAGAAAAATGTAATAGTTGCTGTTCACGGAAACAAGTCTCCTATTATAACCAAATATTTTGGTTGCCATGGTACAGTGTTTTCTTCAGCCTATGTACTCACTTTATACATGCCAGACTATAATTTTGAACACCAGAGTCTATGCATGACTTCCACAGATGCTGATGGGGAGCCAGAAACTCAGGTATAGAAAGAAGGTAGGCCCATTATTTTGGCAAGTTTTATTAGGCTTTAACTGTATACATTTCAGCCAGGCCTTCCATAAAATTCAATAAATGTAATGTTAAAAAATGAAAAGCCTTCAACTAATGAACTTGGGTTAAATCGGGTTCTGAGAGTCATTACAATCACTGTCATGAGGATGAATTAAGAAGGTTGTCTGTTCTCCAATTTAATAACACTTCTGACTGCCTCGTAAATTGTGTGATATATGTTCATTTGGCATCCAGTATTTGATTGGCCTGCTCCTCCAACCCTTCCTCATAAATTAATGTCATCATGAACAAAGACAGGTTCTTTCCCTCTTTCTCTGAGTCCTTTTTAAATAGCTATTAACCCTTACTCACCCTCAAGACACTATTAATCTAAAAGAATAGGCAATTAAAAGACTCAAAAATCTCTTTATTAAACAGCATGTCTATGTTGTAAACTTTTCAGAAAACAAGATATAGCTGTTTTCTTTTCAAAGAAGCCCAAAGAATACTTCTTGATGTATCTTCCATGAGCTAAGTTCTGTTGTGGTTCATATTTTGAATGTTCACAACTAGTCGGGGAGCCAAATACATTTTGGGAAAGAATTCCACAGACACCCAGATTTTAAAGACTATGCTTTAGCCAGTGAAGGAGACAGAGCATTCAGACAGTAGGCTTAACTTAGTGGTGGGATAAGGAGAGCAAAGAATACTATAGTAAGATATTGGTAAGTGCACAATCCAGTCTTTATAAGGCCAAAAATTTGGTGAGAGTCTTTAGGACGTATGAAAGTTCACATCTAAAATTAAAAAACAAGAAGAGGAGCCACCAGGGCAAAATATGCATTGAGTCAGAAGCAAGTTTTATACTCTTAAAGGAAAGAAAAGGGAATGAGCATTGAGCCTTGCTTATCTAAAGGAAGGAATGAGTTTTAGAACAGCTTAAGCAGAAAGAACAAAATAAAAAAGAACTGTAAAAGATATTTCTGGTGAAGTATGAAACAGCCATGAAAGAAAAACCTGCATGAACCATTTGTTTAGATTTTATCGTCAGAGTGGTTTTCTGAGCAGGGGAGTTTTCTGAACATGACCAGATTTCCATTTTTTAAATGGAGTACTATTTTTTAAATGGAGTACTATTCAGCTATTAAAAACAATGACTTAATGAAATTTGCAGGCAAATGGATGGAACTTGAAAATATCATCCTGAGCGAGGTAACTCAGTCTCAAAAGAACGAACATAGTATGTACTCACTGATAAGCGGATATTAGCCCACAAGTTCAGAATGTCTAAGTTTCACTTAACAATAACCGCTGGACTGAGAG
>CM052705.1:26214445-26345888 GCA_028551405.1 Uromys caudimaculatus
GCAAAGAGAAAAAAAAAAAAAAAAAAGCTTGTTTTAACTGTGGTAGTTAAGAAGTTGTTTGAGGGACTGGAGAGATGACTCAGTGATTAAGAGCACTGTCTGTTCTTCCAGAGGACCTAGGTTCAGTTCCCAACAATCACATGGTGGCTCATAACCATCTGTAACTCTACTCCCAGGCAGACACGATGCCTTCTCCTGGCCTCCAGGAGTACCAGATAACCAGGCATTCACATGGTGCACAGACATATCTGCAGTTAAAAGATTCACACACATAAAGATGATTTTTACAGAAAGTTTTTGGGGGAGTAGAATAAGCATTAAAGTTTAGTAGTTCAGTTTGCTTGAAGATATAACCTGAATGACAAATTATGATTATTTGGCTTTGGGAAATTATAAAGAAATGGAGAGAATTTTTTAGATTTGAGACGTTTGCTGGTCAGATCTCCATCACCATGCAAAATATAAGATTTTAAAAAGACTTTTTTAAAAAATAAGAAAGGCTGGGGCTGAAGAGATGGCTCAATAGTTAAGAGCACTGGTTGCTCTTCCAGAGGTTCTGAGTTCAATTCCCAGCAACCACATGGTAGCTCACAGCATTCTACAACAGTATCTGATGCCCTCTTCTGGTGTGTCTGAAGATAACTACAGTGAACTCATATAAAATAAATATTTTTTTAAAAAATCAGAAAGGCTTATTTTAGCTCCTGGCTTCAGAGTTCTATAGTCCATGGTAAGGCAAAATAACATGGTAGCCAATAAACAGAAAAAACGGAGTAAAGAAGCCAGAAACCCAAAATGCCGTTCAAGTGCTCTAGTGATATAATTTCTACCAGGCCCTACCCGTTAAATAATCTGCACTTCCTAATGGCTCTACAAGCTGACATTCGAGGCTGTAACATATAAGACTTTGAGAGAAACCACTCATCCAAATTATAAAATAAAGGACTTGGGAGGTAAATGAAATAGGATAAGTTAAATGTAACAAGAATCAGAGTCAATAAAGTGTGACAAAGATGGTCAGTACTGCTGCCCACATTATTCACTTTGTGAAAAAAAGTCATTCTCTTGGGTGGGATTAGGAGTTCAGGTCTGTCTGTGTTAAAGTTGAGGATTTCCCTGTGGAATTCCCTGGGGAGGATTTTTAGTAGGAAGCAGGGTGTATACACCTCAAGACTAAGAAATATCTGAGGGCAGCTTGCTTTTCAGAGCTTATAATGTTAGAAAAAGAGGGGGTACTCTGACCCCAAAATTATCAAGGCCTTGAATATAGAAGTGAGACAATGTTGTCCAAAAATAAGAAAGAATGCGACCAATAGTCAGAATCTAAAAGCGCTTTTAGTGCCTGTTTGAGAAGAAATGAGCCACCTCAGGTTGGGGTTGTCTAAAGAAATCACAACCTAAGAAAAGCTGATGGTGCAATGGGGGATTGTGAGTACTGCCATTTGGCTATAGTTTGAGGTCTATTTGTGGGTACAAAGTAGCTTGAAAGAATATTGAGAACGTATTTTAGGGAAGACAGAGTGAAAGAGGGCTAGTCACTTACAGAAGGACTGCCTTCTGTAAGTGATGCAAACCACAAGGGATGTCTCAACTGGGAGGTACCGAGTGATGTTTAGAAATCATGTTTAAACTAGGGAATGGCATGTGACGTCAGAGACCATTGGCTTACGGTGCAAGAGTAGCAGATAGACATTCCCCTTTACTGGGGCCTCTCCTCCCCTGATGGCCAGCAAGGCCCTCCTCTGCCACATATGTGGTCCGAACCATGGGTCCCTCCATGTGTATTCTTTTGGTGGTCCAGCCTCCAGGAGGACCGGGGGGGGGGTCAGGCCAGTTGACACTGTTGCTCCCTCCATGGGGCTACAGACTCCCTCAGCTCCTTCAGTCCCTTCTCCCACTCCTCTATCTGGGACCTCACACTCAGTCCAGCAGATACTGTAAAGTGAAACTTGGGTATTCTGGACTTTTGGGCTAATATCCACTAATCAGTGAGTACATACCATGTTCCTACTTTTGTGACTGAGTTACCTTATATGGGAGTGAGAGGGCGGGTGGGTGGGAGGTGGAATTCCCTCATAGAGGTGGGGGAGGGGGAGGGGATAGGTGGTTTCCAAAGAGGAGACCTAGAAAGGGGGAAACATTGAAAATGTAAATAAAGTATCAAAAAAGAAATAAAGAAAAAAAATTAAACATAATTCAAAAATAATAAAACTAAACACTTTTGAAAAAAAAAAAAGAATAGCAGATGGAGTAGTGTGTCTGGAGGAAAGTCGCTAGTGATGGGTATAGTTTTGCTATTAACTGTACTTGACTAGCACATTGCCAAAAAGGACATGGGGAAAACAGAAAATAGTTCTCATAAAGACAGCAAGCCTAGCCTGAGAGAACCATATTCATTCCCACAACAAACACACCATGACTACTTGGTTCGAGACAGGAAAGACGTCTCAGAAAAAAAAAAAAAAAGTTACTAATCAGCATCAGCTTGTCTTAATGTATGTTTCACACATATGAGGAAACAATAGAAATAGTGATTGGTGATTCGCTATGCAAGTGACTTTTAAGGGCACAGCTTTGTTAGTGCCCTGAGTCTGAACCTGAGGATGAGGCCAGGAGGGAAGTTTGCGATAAGGCACTGGACTTTGTCCAGATGTGTGATGTCATAATACTGAAAATGGAAGATGAAGGACAGGGCAGTTTGCCACACATCAGAGACTATCTGTCCTCAGGAGTAAATGAGACAATGCCTATATTCTGCACCTTGAAGAAGAAATTCTGGCATAGTAATGTTATACACGTTGTTGTTCTCAGAGGCCAATAATACAGCCTCTTTAAGATTTTGCAACAAGAGTAAGTGCATATGCCAAGACAGGACTAAGAACATATGACAATTTGGTGAAATAAAATTAGATAGTCTGATGAGTCAGATCTTCAAAACACAAAGGTGGAAAGGGAACCACAAGTATGACTATTATATCAGAGCCTATGAAGGGTGTAAATATTACCCAACTCAGAAGCTAACAAGTTAACTCAGCACAGTTTCACATATGCTTGCTTAAGTAAGGGTTAAAAAGACTTTGCTTCTCAAGATGGAAGCAATCGCCATAGCAGTTGCCAAAGTCACATCACCTTAGGGCAGTACAAGCAGATCTAGATTGACACACATGAAATAGGTTGCATTCAAAGAGCAACACACTGAGCCTATAAGCCTATACATCTAGAGCAGTGAGTAAAAAATCGGCTCTCTATCTTAGAGGAGGCATGACCTCATCCTTCAGAGTTGCTTCCTGGAAACAAGCCTCGACAAATAGCCCAGATAAGGAGTGGCCAGGGCTTTGCAACTGGCATAGCCAGCAAGATCTATGAGAGCACAAGAAAGGTATGATGGAGTATAACCCAATACTAAGCCCTGCTCCATTAGGGCTGGCCTACAGCTCTGTAACTCAGCAACTTGGTGTCGTTTTTTCCTCCTTTAAAACAACTGGGTCTTGTTCCAATGACTAAGGGGGAGGGGGCGCTAAGGCTCACTGCTATTCACAGATGTCATTCTGAAGGTGCCTTTATTGAATAAATCTCCTTAATGAGTCCTTAGCGACTGTGCCATGATAAGTAGGTCAAACCTGAGAGAGAGAGAGAGAGAGAGAGAGAGAGAGAGAGAGAGAGAGATGATTTAGCTATTTTTTTCCATCCCTTTCAGAGTTCTTCCTGGTTTTGTAATGTTGAAATCAGAATATTACAGCCTGAGGAAGAAACTTCTGTTAATTCTCAAAGAGTTCACAATCTGCCACATAAATCAGAGTAATGTGGTGAATTGTGATAAGCATAGCCACACGTGTGCAGTTCCATTAAGTCCTTTGTCCTCCCAGGGAGAAGAGGAAAGGCGGCTTTATGTCATCTCGCAATATCAAATTATCTGCTATTTTTTAATATTGAACATCTTAAAGTCATATCTGGGGTTGTTTTGTGAAAAGTGAGCCGATGAATAATTTAGATGGTATCTTTGCACCTTTCCCTGCATATAAAAAATGTAATCTGACTTAATTGTATGTTGCCATGATAACATTAAGGAAGTCCCTAAGGGATAACTGGGACATGCCCGGCTTAATGAAAAGTCAAAGGACATTACTTGAATTTATATGCACTCAGTTCTCATGCCCATGCTGCATATTTTCTAGGCTCCAGTGCTGGCCTTCCTCTCTAGAGAGCATGGAGTGCCTAGTGGTGTCTGTGTTGTCTCGCCGTTGCTCAAACAGCTAATTAACTGCTTATCATAAATTTCTCATTTGGAAATCAAGGGGCTTGTAAAAATCTGTTGGAACCACAAGTTGGGATCCATGTAACTTCATTACTCATTGAAATCAGAATCCTTTTGATAGTAACAGGGTTTTTTTCTTTGTCTTTGGTTTTGGGGTGTGTGTGTGTGTGTGTGTGTGTGTGTGTGTGTGTGTATTCCTAGGTCCTAGGGCATCCATCACATGGATAACCACTGAAACTATGTGCTGCACAACAACAAAGTAAGTGCCTAAAGGAGATCCATTGAGTAGAAGCAAGAATTACCAAAGCCAAATATGTCTGTGTGTAGACAATGAGTCCTCCACTCAGGACTAGCAGACTCAGATGGAGGAGGTTGCCACTGACATTTGTAGGCAGAGATCTAGGTGCTGTAGAAGCCAATCAGAGTCAACAATCTATACATAAACTGGAGGCTAGGCTCAGCCAGTCCATGTCAGGAAGGTTCAGTGAACAACAAAGAGGTTGGGGGTGCACATCAGAATGTCAAGAGACATGACTGAAGAGGACTGAGCAATGGAAACCCTTTGCCAGCTCCAAAATTAATCCCCAGAATGTGTGGGTTTGCTCCCAGGATATGCATCCTCTCCTTTCTCAGCAGTGAGCCAGTGCCTTTGACCAGGTGCTGCCATTTATTGGCTTGGCATTAAAGTTGAAGGCTGTTCAACTTACCTGTGGTGCTTCCTTTCACTTTTCCCTCCCTCTCCAAACACATCTGCCTTACATATCAGTCTTTCTTTCTATAGGCTGTGCTGTGTCTGTCTGCTCCTCCTCTAGACCCTCTCCTTTCTGTGTGCTTCCCTCTTTTCTGCTTACCCAAAAGCTGCCTGTTCATTACACATAAATCCATTGCTTGCTTCTAGCAACTTCTGATTGCCTTCCCCCCCCAGCATTCTTTATTGCTTCATCTTTGTTTGTATCACATGTATTATACTACCTATAATGATGTTGACTCTGCATTTAAGTATTTATGTTCATTTCTCCCTAGTTCACCAGGTTAGAGTTATTTTTTTAAGCTTCAGACCTATCTTTTTCTTCTTTGGACAAGGCAGAAGACAGCACAGTAAATTCAGGGTTTGCCTCATAAAACAGTGTGTGTGTGTGTGTGTGTGTGTGTGTGTGTGTGTGTGTGTGTGTGTGTGTGTAATACATACATCTTGCTTTTTCAGTGTCACAGTGTTGATTTTCATTTGAGTTCCTCTTTGTTCTTGGGACATGTAAATGTTTCATCTTTTCCAGGTGACAATCACAGCAGTCCTTAATTTCCACAAATGATGGAGCGAGGCCTTAGATTGGACAAACAAATAGATAAAACACTAAGACGAGTGGCATGGTGCCATGCCATTGCACAAAAGACCTAAATCTGCACCCAAAATCTGACTGTCCTATAGTATCTGATTGGCTGAGCCACTGGCTCGACAATGTGCTCTGTAAGAGTGGTTCTCTCACAGGAAGAAGATAATGTGTCAGACTCAGAAGAGTAAAACTGTCTGCATGAATCCCGGGTTCTCCTCTGCGAATCTATTATATCAATGACCTAATTGAAGAAAAACGACTTCTGGGCACTCAAGATGAACTTGGCTCAATTTAAAGGGTGAAACTATCGGTGAGCCCCATGAATGACCTAAAGCAAAGGTCAGTTCCAAAGAGAAGTGGGGAGAAAAGAATGTACAGAGGCAGCTGGAAAATTCTACGGCAAGATTTACGTTCTCTAGAAATTGTGACGATCTAGATGTTTAAGAAAGCAGCAATCAATTCTGTGGCAATAAGGGACAAAGACAAGTTGTAGAAATAGATGAGAAAAAAAAAAAAAAACAATCATTAAGTAGGGAGCTGGGGAAAGAGTCATCAGTCCCAGATGGAAATGCAGCACCCTCCAGAAGGATTGAGCTTTTAAACATTTGTCTTATGTGTGGATTTATGTGTTTATCACCAATGTAACCCCCCTACACACACACACACACACACACACACACACACACACACACACACACACACACACTCCATGACAGGCAGTTAAATGTCAGTGAACAAAGCCAGCTCTCCCCATCCAACCATATTCTTCCCAGGAAGTTAACTCAGACCTTCGAGTAACTACCCGCTGAGTCACCTCACCAGCCAAAAGGTCAACCTTTCAACGACACCAGGTGTTTAAATTCAGGAGGAAACTTTCATATTGATTCTGATAGCAGGATCAGACTGGAGGTTAAGAAATGGACGTTGGGAGTAGAGTGTCAAGTCTGAGATAGATCAGGAGAGCACGGGTAAGATGCAGTCTGGAGAGAAGCAGGCACAAGTCTTTCCCCCAGGGCCTCTCAGGAAGGAAGGAGACTGGGTTGAGCAGATGGAATGCATTTCAGTGGTACCACTCTGGTACTTACAGAAGTAAGACAAACATGTTCTTTGAGATTCTATAAACAGAAGAATAATCAATTGGTTCTCTGAAGCCACAAAAAGCCCATTTCTGTCCAGAGCCTTAAGCAAAAGCCACAGCATACAAATGTTAGGTGGCATATGCTGCTGATTCTCCATGCACGTTATAAGGTGACAAGCAGCTAAGAGCCACTGTGAGTTATATTCTGACCGGAGATAGGCACTTCATTGTTAGGTTAACAGCATTAAGGAAAAGTCAGTACAGCCCTCAAACATCACTGACTTTCTAATAATCAAGCATTATTAGGATCATGGACAAATACGAGGTGTTTCTGGTTCTCCTGGGTTCATGTCTTTGGACAACCCTAGCCATGATGAAATCTCACAGGTAACTGCGCATTATGGCCACCTGCTTCTAGAACATTTCATTGACCACATAATCCCAGAGGAAATTGAGCTCAGTTTGGAACCTTTGTGGTCAGAGTGTTTTGGAACAAAAAATCGAACTTCCAACTTGTTTTCCTTGAGTATGGTGGTGCTATTTGGGAAGGGTATGGATATCTGTAGAGCATGGAGCCTCATTGAAGAAAGTAAGTCACCTTACAGTGGCGAGCCTTGAGGTTTTACTATCTGGCCTATATTCCTATTCCTTCTCCACTCACTGATGCTTAGGTATTATGACCAGCTACCTCCCATCCCTGTCACATGACGCCCCACCACGATGGAATCTGTCACCTCAAACTAAAAGCCAACCCTTAAGTTGCTTTTGCAGGTGTTTTCTCACAGCATTGAAAAAAGTAACTTATTCCAATGAGGATCCTCGTGCATAGGTGACAGCCTGAGACGTCTCTCCTTATCAGTCTTCTCTGGTGATATCAGAGGAAATAGCAATGGAGAACATGGTGTTTGAAGGAAGGTCTAATCCTGGAAAACTCTAGATTCCAAGTTTTGGGTTCTGTCTACTCTCACAGATGAATTCCTTTGTTGACAAGTTTCTCTTCAACTCAAATTAATAATGCTACAAAGATTTCCCTGAAGCTTACTAAAGACAGATCATTCCTCCAACCTCCCTACTGAGAGCTAGTCTCACTACATCGTTGTTTGTTCAAAACAATTAACACTGAATTGTTTTTTTTTTAAACAAAATGCCCGTTTACTTTTGTAATCATTCTTTCATATTTTCTCTCTGCTTCTAAATATTCTTTGTGAATGTTGCACACATGCATGCATGTTCATACATACACACAGGTAAGCCATAACTGTTGCACCTCTATCCTAAATAAAAGTAACAGAGAGAAGAGTGAAACAAATATCAAAATTGATAAAATGAAGTTTCCTAAGGATTTGAGGTTATGACAAGACTAACTTCCCCTCAAAGCTCACTGTTTCACAGAGGGCCTCCATTTATAATATGAAAAATGGAGGACACACATACCTTGGGTGACAAATTACAATGAGTTTATAATGACAGGGAAAAGAGTAGCCCCCTCTGGGGCCCCAAGCAGTCTTCATTGTTCCTGGAATCCTGAATTAGACATAGGCGTGGCTTTTGAGAGTTAGGGACAGCAAAACTGACTGCACGGACAGATCTGAACCCTAATAATAAAGTCTAATGACATCACTATGTGTTCACATAAGTACTCCTCCCTCAATAAACCCAAAAAGCGGATATCAAAATTTCCTTCATTTTCTGGGTGAGCAAATAAGCTCATGGGGATCAGACAGGTTTTGCAGATTTGCACGGTGGTAAGGAGGTCCATCCTACATTAGAAACCTCACCTCTGATGTCCAGGGTCTGTCTTTCCTCTCAGAATGCAATCCTATCTCTCATTTGTGACCTCCAACTAAAAGCCAAATCTCACAGCTTAAAAATCACCAGAAAATGATCACATTCTCAACACACTTAGTGTCAGCTCTTGAGGCAGACACATCTAGTGGCAGGCCATTTTATTCCCTTCTCATAGACCTTTGTGTTTGACAGCATTGACAGCATCATTAGTTAGACTATGAATGCCACATAAATAAATTTAAAAAAATAAAAAGACTAGGAATGCAAATTGTGTTTGAAGCAATAACCTAAACCAGGGTCTTCTGCTGTCCTGCAAATGTTTAGCCAACAAATTAAATTAGCTTTTTTCAGTTTCTCTTTGCATAGCTATGGACCCAGGAGCAAATCAAGCACCTCTTAGAGGAAGTCTGTGAAAGTAGAACTTAGCTGAAGGCTGTACAGAAAGTAACAAAATAGAAGCAAAGAGT
The DNA here is from genome assembly GCA_028551405.1 of Uromys caudimaculatus. Classification (NCBI taxonomy): domain Eukaryota; kingdom Metazoa; phylum Chordata; class Mammalia; order Rodentia; family Muridae; genus Uromys; species Uromys caudimaculatus. The sequence goes on from CM052705.1 coordinate 26,223,365, forward strand.
TACGGAATGTTCTCCCAAAGTCCCATATTACTGGGATGGTCCCTAGCCTACCGCATATCAGAAGACATTAAGGGTGTAGGAGATGAGCTGAATGGGAGCTTTAGGATATTAGTGGTTTGCCCTTGATGAAGCTGTGGGACCCTGGACTCCTCTTTCCATTTTGCATCTTGAGAGGCTTTTCTCTGCCATAGATTTTATAACATCATGGGCTGCCTCCCCAGAGACTCAGACATTATGAATGTATTCATGATAGAAATGATGGGCCAAAAATAAATCGTTTTCTTCCTTATAAATGGATTGTCTCAAGCATTTGTTACAGTAATAGAAAGCTGACTAACATATCTACTTTATCATAAAGAAGATACACTGGACTCTCTTATTCAGGAATTTCATGGAATGTATTATCTTTCTACCTGAGTTCCTTATCAATAAACAGATGAAGGTGGTACCTTCTTCTCAGGAAGACCCTCAGGATTAAATGAGATAATATGCTTATTATCTGGCCACAGATTAGGCTTTAATGAATATTAGTTCCCTTTACATTTGTACCCTTCCCAACATAAATTTAAACTAAATTATTGATTTATGAGGAAGTTACTGTAATATATATTATTGAAATTAACTTCAAATAACTTATAATTGACTGTTACACTAAAGCAGAATATTAATCCATGGAAATTTTCAAATGTTCTTAATGAATGTGTATATTTTGAAATAGGGTCTCGTGTATCCCAGCCTAGTGGAACACTTACTATGCAGCAGAAGATAACCTTGGGCTTTTGCTCTGCTTAATTCTTCTTTACAAAAGCTGAGATTGTGAATTGTGTCAGTGTAGACAGTTCTGGGGATCTAACACCAGACTTCATACATGTTAGGCAAGCACTCTACCAACAGAGCTGTATCTCCAGACCTGCTCTGTCTTTAACAGAATACAAAGACTGAAAGACCTGGAATATGAGACCACACGAAACAGGGCCACATGTAGTAGGATAACTTGGAAGCCATGCTCCAAGGAAGTCTCTTCAGTATCCCATATCAGGTTTTAGAATAATGACCCCTGCCTACAAAAGGAAAATCAATTACAATCTAGAAAAGCATCATCTACAGTAGAACTGTATAAAATGCACTTTAGAAACACAGAACAGCCCTGCTCAGCAATGCTAACACTTTGCAATGAGACTCATTTCCAAGAATATGTATGTATCTGTCCAGATAGCTATGTCCATTGGTATTCCACACTGTGAGTCTGTCGAATGTGATTCATGCCATCATTTGATATTACTCCCAAGGCTCCAGAGTCAAATCTTTCTCAACAATAGCATGTTCAGGAGGTTTTGAGGGTGGTCTAGGAGAAAGCCTCCTGATAGCACTTTATATAGTTAGCTGTTTGGCCATGAGAATCAAGGTCAGCTTATTACCCATGATGTAGTCACCTATCATCTATGCCCACAGATCCAGGTCATCCAGAGACAAGCGTCTCTCTGGTCATGGAATGAGAAAATAGAGCCAACAAGGAATGGATGGTTTAACCCCTTGTGCTTGCTCCATTTTTCTGGAACTTAGTCACGAATCTATCTAAACTTGTTGTTCTTCCAAAGGTCTCCAGACAATATAGGCTGGGAAGGAGGGGGCAAAGAGAATGTCTCAGAAGTAAATCCTGTTTATTCATTCACTTGGAATTATTTGCTTGACTGAATCAAACAGTGGTTTTTCTTCTTACATATATTTCGCATCCTTTGGGTACAAGAACTGCTGAGCTAAGAGTAGCCAACCTACTCTTGGATACTCATGAATGTCTTGTTTTCTTTTAGCCCTTGTTTATTCTCTCTTGCTATTTCTCCCTCAGAAATCTGGGGTGGAAAACAGGATACATGTATTTTACTCACAATTTGGTCCTAGAAATAACATATATGCATGTTATACTCCCTAAAGGGTGTATGTATTTCCTGACCTCAATCTAATTTGATTGTTGTAGTTACAGTTGTAGAGAGAGCCTAAGAGAGACTATCAGACCAGGTGGGGAACATGCTAGAAGAATCAAGGCTTCTAAGAAAAAACAGTTTTGACACATGGGAGATTGTATCTCTGTGTGGATTCTGCCAAAGTCGCCAAACCCTCTTCCCACAGTGACAGTAGCCTCTCTCAAACCTCAGGAATGCTCTGTCTTCCTGTCGCATTGTGAAAAGTCAGTCTAGAGATGTGTTTTGGTCTTTCTGTCAGAGAAGACTTAAAAAGTGAGACTCCCCACCTGAGTTGCCAGCACTGTTGATGATGCTTTTGGGTTTTACCACAGAGGTCATGTTTTCCACAGATGGAAATTAAGATGTGAGGGGACACCAGCTTCACCTGTCCTTTCTGAGGAACAGCTGTCTGAACATCATGGGAATATTGGTGATGCTTTTATGTCCCAAATTTGTCTCGATTTTGAAAATCACCCGTTTTTATTTTAACTTGAGATGGGAAACAAGCAGGGAGTAAAAATCTCTCTGTGTAAGCAGGAAAGCTAACTCCAGAGCCAGTGAGGATGTCGGGAGGCAAATCCATTTAGCCTTTCTTCTGTGCATTAGGGACCCATGTGAAAAACTTGCAAGCAACCCAGAGAGAGCGAGAGCAGACAGCAGGGAGTGAACAAAGCAGATACTTAGTGCATATAGATAATATCCAACTCTAGTATCAGGGAGTGTGTGGCCAGGGAGGGCATCTCCTAGGAAACCATCAGATTATACCGGGAGAGACAGGCTTTAACATAAAAAGAGCTACAGGGGAAACAACACACTTCAGCTAGGAACAAACTGTGTTCAGCTATGCTCCCATCATTTCTTGTACAACAAATAGGCCTGCATTGCTCGGGTGGGTACAGCTGCACCCGGGGCGGGGACTTTTGTGCTCTGAGTTCTCTATAAGAGAACTACTGGGTAAAGCACGTGAAGCAGAGAGCTGACCACTCACCTTACCAGCCCACGTTGGGGCTGGAGGCAGTATCTGCAATTACAGTGCTGCAGAAAAAGCATGTAACTAAGAATTCTTGCAAGCTGAGCTGCTGGTACTGTGTGGGATCCTGGTAGGGGCTGACAGACATAAATACTCCCAGGGAAGGAAGGGTTAATCACTTGTTGCTCTCTCTGGGGACTAGAGTTTGGTTCCTAGAATATATTCTGGGCAGCTAACAACTACCTACAGCTCCAGCTCCAGGGGACAGAGACTCTCTCCTAGTACCCTCAGGAACCCCCACACATGAATAAAAATAAAAATAAATCTTAAAAAAGGAAAACATGTAGAACTTTCTCTCTCCACTACCTTCTCTCATTAGCTTCCCTTCACCTCCTTCTATCACACAAACATATGCACACATACGCACTCATGCACACACATGCACAGACAGACATATGCACACATACATACATATACACATACATACGAGGTGCAATGGAGGAGGACACACACACACACACACACACACATACACACACATACGCACACACACACAGAGGGACAAGAGAGGATCTGTTGCACTCTTTTTTTGTAAAGATCCTTCCAGAATTCATTGGAAGGTTAGCTTTTTTAAAAAATGAAATAAAATTAGGGGCTAGAGAGGTGACTCATGGAGTAAGAGCCCTGGCCATTACTTGCAGAGAACCTGGTTTGGTTCTCTGCATCCACCTGGTAGCTCATAACTATCTGTAACTCCAGTTCCAGAGAATTTGATTACCTCTTCTGACCTTTGCAGATACCAAGCATGAATGTCACAGATACATATACATGCAAAGCATCTACACACATAAAATAAAATTTAAAAATAAATAAATAAAAACAAAAACTACATTCCATTTAGGAGACTTCTTCATTCCTCCCTCTGTCTGCATGGCCAGGGAGACATGGGTAGAAGGGCCTGTCATTTCTAAGCAGAGGCCCACTGGGCATGAGCGGCCCCCACACATAGCATCAAGTCCCATAATGATGGCCATAGATCATACAGAGAACCTAAAATGTTAGTACTCTCACTGATAACTGAGAACTCTTGGTTGCCTAGCAACAGATAGGGATAGCACAATCATAAATAAATATACTTCGGAATAATTTTCTGAATCTTGTCATTTAGCCATTTAACAAATACAAGCTTCCCCGGGATAATGAGATTCCAAGGTTGTTTCGACGTTGTTGTCTCTTTCCTGAACATGTTGCTTCTATCTGCTTAGGGACATATTTCATTCCAATGTTTCTCTTGCCCAAAAGTCTTGCTTGAGAATGTGCATGCAGTCCTGCCCTGGGAACGGAAGACACCAAGCCATCCTACCTTCTTTAGATCCAGAGCTGGCCTTTACTCTGGTGACCAGAATTCTTCAGACTCATGTGGTTGCCTTGCTAAGTGATGGGGAGGGATTTAAAAAGACAGATCCTTGCTGAGTACAGGCAAGGGAATATTAAGGAAACGTGACTGTTCTGAGCCAGGTAGATAGCTCAGTGTGTGTGCTGTCAGTTGTGCAAGTGTGGGGATCTGGGTTTAGATCCCCAGAACCCACAGAAAACCAGACAGAGACAAAGTATCATGCATGTTTCCAGCACACTCACCGGGAGATGGGAGGCAGAGAGAGGAGAGTCCTTGGAAGTTTGCCTGTTGACTGGTCTGGCACACACAGTTGTGAAAGAGACCCTGTCCCAAAGCAGGTGGAAGGGGAGACTGTCCTGTAGCCTCTATATTGCAGTATGTGCACAGCTGCGCTGTCATACATGCATATGCAGCATGTACAAATGTGTGAGTGCACATACATGCACAGAGACAGAGGTAGACAGACAGACAAGAGAGCAAGACAGAAATATTTTTTTAATGTGGTTTTCTTAAATGAACAGGCTATACTCATAAACCAACCACCATATTCTGGTGAAAGGAAGGTGTATTTCTTTCTGGACATTTGTTAGCACTCATTACAAGAGTAGAGAGACCAATGATTTAAGATGGGACAGATCTAGCTAAGTCCTACAGTAGTGGGCTAGTAGTATCTAAAAGCCGAACTTCAACTTTATCATTCAAAAACAGAGGATTATTCTGAAAGATGTTGCTTTAAACCACTGCAAGGACTACACAAGCTAAACAGTGCAGTGAGCATTCCAGGGAGGGTGCATAATAGGTGCTTAATAAGCAGGTCCTCCACTGCCCAGCATTCCACTAGACAGAAATGCCCTTGGTTGGGCTCCTGAGACAGCAGCTTTAAGTGCTACAGTGTGCTCCTGCAGCACTGAAGGGAAGCTCTAAGTCAGCTTCCTTGAAAATTCAAACCAATGGTCCCATTATCACATATTACTGATGCTCTGTGGTACAAGCAGGAAAGGAGATATGCTCAGTACTTCATATACGTACAAACTTTAATCCCTCTCTCTCTCTCTCTCTCTCTCTCTCTCTCTCTCTCTCTCTCTCTCTCTCTCTCTCTCTCTCCTGCTCCCTCCCTAAAATCCCTCCCCACATGCAGTCTCCACCCTACCCACTCACGCCCCCCATGTCCACTGTCTTATTTTGCCTCCACCTCCAGCCTTTACCTGGGACACTCTGACCTCCTTCCCTCCTCTTGCTAAATTTAGAGGAGAAGCTGTCTCCCTGGTGTGAGAGGTTGGGGGCGGTGGCAGCAGGGTACTGAGCTGATCTTGAATTGGCTATAGGCAGTGAGGGAAGGACAAATGTCAGGAAGACCTGCTGGCTGGTCACCCTCCCTCAGCCACCCCCCCATCAGCTCCTCAACAGAGTCTCTTGACAGGCAGGGTAAGAGGAAGAGGGCATGGGGGCCTTTGAAGTTTGGCTGCCTGTCACAGGAGCTCAAAGAGACCGAGGGCTTGTCAGAGCACAAGTCACTAGGGCTCTCCCCCTTTCCCAATTAATTCAGTTGGCTCCAGAAGGAAAAGATTGTGATCTGCCCAGAGCTGAGGCACAGGCTCAGCTCACTGGTGCGACACTGCTGCATCTTAAATCCTCAAGTGCTGGACCACAGCCAGGGCACAAAAGTTTACTTAGCCCTCTTAGGACAACATCCCCTAAGCGCCAAGCACCAGCCCCAAAGGAAGCAGGCAAAGATTACCTTCTGTTGGTCTGATCTTGGCCTATGTGCTTGCTGGTCAAAATCAGGAATCCTGGCCCTAGATCTTCTCTTTCTTCAGGTTTACTTCCCCCCCCCCCCCCAAGTCTACCTGAACCCACCACCGGTCATTTATAACATCTGAAGGCTGGGTTTTAAAAAACATGGGGCAGAGTGAAGAGAAGCAAAGTACAATGTGTGTGATTGAAACTACCATAAAGAACATCTTGCTTCTATGCTGTCTAATTACTCTTCTTGTTGCTGTAACAAAATACCTGACAGAAATAATTTAAGGCAGAAAGAGTTTGCTCTGGTTCACAATTTGAGGGTCTGGCATATTTTTTTTTAGGCTGCAGGAGCCTGAAGCAGCTGTCATGTGACATCTAAAGTTAAGAAACAGAGGTAGGTGAATGGTATGGCTCAGTTCACTTTCTCCTCTTTATTCAGTCAGTTCAGAACTCCAGACCATAAAACATGCCGCCCAAACTCAGCTTAGGTCTTTCCTTCTCAAATTAACCCAATCTAGAAACTCTCTTAGAGACATGGCCAGGGGTTTGTTTCTATGGTGATTTGAAACCACATGGAATTGACAATCAATATCAGACACCATATATGCCAAATTAAAACAAGGATGAAAACTGTTCATAATTTTTGTCAGAAACAGAACAAGGACCCTAAAGCAAATACTGATGCCATTTTGCCTACTTCAGCTTTATAATTAACTGTTTTGATTCTTAGTCTAAACTTGAGCTGACAGTAGTTACATGCCTCCCCACCCCCATCCAGGCAAGGGAATACTCCAATCCACTTCTGTCTACCCTACCTTCTGTTTCCCCTGCTACAGTTGTCTCAGATTACCCCCAAGCACCTAGTGGCTAAGCCTGCATACTTCCAGAGTCTTCTCAGTGAACATATAAGCAGGATGGACTAGGGCGAGGATGGTGGTAGGGCATCAGGAAGAAGCCTATTCTTGATGCTGGAATGGTATCAAGTTGGCATTCAGAAATGAGCGAGAGGTCAGAAAGGAGACTATTCCATGATAAAATCAGTCATGTTTTCAGCAACACTAAAAAGGAAGCTTTATGGGAAAGACTTAAGGCAGAGCATCTGTGGGAAGAACATGGCATTTCTGCTCAGAAAGAATGTTATCATTTTAAGGGTAACAGTGTGCTGGGCTAGGCGGAAAACACTGGTGCAGAATTTAGAAGTCTTGAGTTCTGGTATGTATCTTATCACCAGTCAGCTGGATAATTCTTAGTGGTTCCCTTTACCTCTCTGAGCCACGGTTTCTCGATCTGTAAAGATGAGGACCATGCATGCCAAGTGTGTCTCATGGGAATGATATGGGGACCAGGTTCAGAGGTAGATGGGGAAGAGCTTTGGGAGGTGTGATTGGGAAGCTGTGGCTGTACAGATTGTATTGGCAAGACAACATAAGGCCACACAGAAGGATTTTAGAGGAGAAGTAAGCCCTTAAAATCACAAGCTGAAAGACAATGTAAAGTCAAGGAGCCAGGTCTGGTTTGAGAGGATGATATAGGATGAGGGATGCTTTGGTGGAACGCCTGTACATGTGGCAAGTTGGCCAAATTCCTGAGTCTAGCCTTGTGTCAGTAGTATTGTTTCATTTAAACTCAGAGTAGTCTAGCGCAGGACCATTTGTTCGTACAGTATGCCATGCCCAAATCCCTAAAGAAATGTATACAAGAGATTATAGAAGCTATAAGTTACTGAGAAATGATACACAGCATATGTCATCACCCTACAGACCCAAATCCAAGTCCCCATTCTCAAACATGGCTACCCTTTACTAGTTTGACCTCAAATGAGCTGCACAAAGGATGCCATTCTAAGAAAATCATATATGGAGTCACAAGATGGTCAGGGTCAGTTCAGTATTGTGTTAGGTTGCTACCCAGGGAAATAGGTCCTAATAATGTATCTGACCTTTGCCCAAATAGTGACAATGTATAGACCTGAAATGATTCTACTGGACTGATGAATTCAATATATCTGAGTACCAGAAAATTGAAGATATCAGGACATTCCATGGGATAAAGAAGTGTACATTCAGCAAATGGTGTCACTGCCTCCTGAAGACAGTGGGCTCCCAGAAGGCATTCAGTTGGCAGTGTAGCACAGTTACCTATGCCAGCACAAGCTGAAGTCATCAAAGGATCTGGGTCATTCCTCTAAACCAAATATCTCACCGCTAGCTAGAAGAGCCAGGCTGAGAACAGTGGGAGCTGGTAAATTAATGATAAGTAACTTTGTTTGTCCTCCTCGCTCATGGCTTCCTTATTTGGTTTTCCTGACATTTTTTTTTTTTTATTTCAACTTGGTATTGCTTCTGTGTAAAAGCCAGTCTACAGAACCAGCTCTCACATGGAGGAACCAGTTCATCATGGCTGAATATGCAGTGTGTTTCAGACAGAGCAAGACAGCAGCTTACGAGGAAGAGGATGTTAGCTTCATCTGATCGAATGAGTGCTCCTTTGTCAGAGAAACAAGACACATCAACCAGATCTGAGAGAAGACGAGACAGTATCTGGAGATGACCTAGGCAGAGGAGACTGGTAACAGGTTTCATTGTGTTACCCTCAGTGGGGTAGAAGCTTTCAGGCCAACTATTTTGGCCTGGAGTTATTGTCACACTGTCATGAAGAGGTAGAGACTGTCCTTAACACTCAGACTATAGGGATCTGTACCCTCTGGGACATGTGGAAGCACACTCTGACTTTATGTCCTCATGCAGTATAATGGCAATGAATATTTAAAGGTATGGTGCCATAAAACTGTGGGACGGGAGGGAAACACAAGCCTTTGGGGCCTGCTTGCTACACACAGCACGAGACTATGCACGTTTACTGCTCCCCAGCTGCTTCTTAACTCACTTGCAGAAATGCCACACCCGCACACTGGCACTGTGCCCTTCACCCTTGAAGTGTAAAAGTCACAGAGAGGATGTATAAAGGACGGAAAGGAATGAAGTCAAGGCTTGGCTGCCACTGCTCTATCAGAGGGCGCTCCAAGGAATCAGCACTATTTGGCTGCCCAGCACTGTAGTGAAGCATTTGTGAACACCAGGAGCGGGAGAAGGATTTGGCCAGTCGATGGGCAAGGACTAGACACAAAGATGACAGATTTCTTGTTCCATTCTTTTGTTTGCATTAATTCTCATAGCAGTGCTTTGGAAAATACTTTCAACTAGAGTTGCATGAGCAATTCTAAGAATTTATTTCTGGATTTATATATTAAACTATCAACCCTCTAACTCCAGTGTCTGCTGGCACATGTACATACACACAAGCACAGACAAATACATGTATGTGTGCACACTTCTTAGAAACACTCTGCCACCTGCCATGTTTGTTCCTGTATATGTTTCAAGTGAAGTTTTTGCTTCATCCTAACTCTGGCTCCGCCATCTGAACATCCCAAATGTAATGTTCAATAGGAGTAAGCTTGGAGAGGATAGCCTTGTCAATTCCTGAGAATTTGAAAATGCATCTCCCTCTCCCAGCTTTCCTTAGGCTGACATGGGCATCACCCTTGGCCATGAAGTAGAAAGGCCGTTCTCCAACCTCAAAACCCTTCCAGGAGATAAAACTCAGGGATGAAAACATGGAGCTTGTCATTCCCTAGTGGCAAGATCAAGGATGGCCCAAAGGCAGAAAGGAAAGCCAAGACTATCATTCCAAAAGTCTTGCTCAGGGGTACCATAGAATCAGTGGATGCGGATACTAGGACGCATGGGGGAAGGTCTAGAGGCATCTACGAGCAGGTGTTATGTTCCTTGTCCAAGTCAACTAAAGCAGGCTGGGACTTACGGAATAATCAAAACCATATTATCCCCTGAGGTAGGCTTTGTCCTGGTAAAGCTTGCAGTGCAGGACTCAGACATGCAGGCCCGAAGATAAAGAACTTGAAGACACAGGTGTTAAAGTCCCAGAATGCAAAGCTAGACAGATGACAGTTCTAACCTTAGTGCACATGGCTCTCAACTCGGAGACTTCTCATGATACAACCATGCTACCGGAAAGATTTCTTGTCCTCCTCTTGAGCCTTATATTCCTACCCACCGGCAAGTCACAATCTGTGGCCTTCTACGAGACAGAACTGCAGGACCACAGTGTCACCCAGTAGCTGTGGAAACAGCCATCTTCTTAAGGACTGCAAGATTCCTATGTTGGGAAAATTCTGCAGTCACAGCCACAACAGAAAACCATGCTGGTGCTGATGACACCAGCCAGTTGAAAACTCTGGAGGAACAGTGTTCTCTTTGCTAAATCCTTCAGGGCTTCCCCTAGTAGTGCCCAACAGCTGTCTTCAAAGAAGGGCATAAATGAGCAAATGTGTGGGTAGATGCAAGAAGTACTCATTTTCTTACTTTCTAGGATTGCTACCGCTTTCTCTGTCTAGGTATAAATCTAGTTTCCTCTCTATGGCTACAGAAGGGCCCCACCTTCCCTAGAAGATTCTGAAGCTGGAAAGAATACAGGCATGTAGCTGGAGTCACTTCAGATCACACACAGACACACAGGCATGCACGCACACCCAACATGGCTATAAAATTCTCAGAGCCATTCACGCTCTTTGCTTTGCTCCTCATGTCACAATTACATAGAATCCAAGCAAAACAGCTGACTTTGAAGTCACTTTCTTTACCAAACTGCATGCAGGCAGCTTTGAGGTCATTCCTCCTCCACAACTTCTTCTTCCTCCCTCTTGCTTTTGCATAATCCAAATGCTCACTAATGCTCTTTCAAAGGCTCCACAGGCATCCGCCTGAGGACTGTAGACTGGCTACTACGTGTGCTTGGGCTGTACACCTGTCAGGAATCTGAAGAGGGACAGAAATGCAGACAAAGAAGAAAAGCCTTGAGAGCAGGCAGACACGCACCAAGCATCGCGGGCCCGGGCTTTCCTGAGTAATCATTGTCCTCTGCCACCCTTCAGTGTCACTGTCCTTTCTCTGCCATGCTCAGTGCACAGGCCCAGAAAGGAGAGCTGTCAGAGTAGACAGGCCTGGGCAGTGGGGAGGCAGCAGCAAAAACATCTCCCTGCTTACTGACGTCTTAATAATTGCCAAGTTTTCAAAGAAACTTCCAACCACAAGGAAACTTCGAGACAAAATTGACTTACAGTGAAGCATTTACCTGCAGTTCTTCTCCATGTGTACTTCATGACAGCATCGTGAGACTCCTACTTTAAGTTGAAATCTTGTCAGCTTGTAAAGCATAATGGAATAGTTATTGCTAAGGGAGTAAAAAAAAAAAAAAAAACAAACCAATGCCAGTCAGTCTTCTAATTACCTCAGAACTTGCTAAGGGGGTACCCAGTTCTAAGCCTGAACCCCAGAAATACTTGGTAGATTCCTTGATCTCTCAAAATGGCCAAGCAGGAATCTCTCTGCAAGCAGAGCATCTGTTCATGCAGTTCAGAGCAGCTCAGTGATACTGCTGATGCCATGGGGGTATGGGCTCTCTATGATCATGGTCCCCTCAGGATCTGGAAGGGAGGGGTCTCTAGTCATTTATTCTTGAGTGAGAGGAGTGCCAGATCTCAGTGTGAGGACACAAAAGGATTGCTTTCTCAGCTCAGTGGAAGTAACTAGATGGCTGAGGTGGACTAAAGAAAACAGAGCTATGCTTTGCCTTTTTTGGGACCGTTATAACCATAGCCTTCTTCTACCAATGCCCTTCAGAGCCTGTCCTTCCATACCAAATCTTAAAGGCTTCTCAGAGCTCTGTTCACAGACACCATTATCCAGAAAAATGACTCTGGTCCTCCTAGACATGAAGGATCTCTATTTTTCCTGAGTTGAATTCTGAGGCTCAGGCTCTGACCCAGGAAAGTCTCAGGCCAGAAAGGAATTTCATCCCTTGCCTGTCTCCCTGCTCCACTGGGTGACTAGCCTTAGGTGTCACACAGAAAACACAGAAGCAGCCCTGCGCTTCAGACTTGTAAAGTACAGGGGGATGGGGGGTGGGCATGGCTGGCATTACTGTTTTTAAAAGATTTCCCTTTGCCAGGGGCTTGCTCAGCACTCCCCATGGAGGCTGGTACCATTGTGACAGCCTCATTTCCTGACCTGCTTGTTATTAAAGTGCACAGCTTCCTGGCAGTGACAGGGGAGAGGACCATGGTATTTGTCATCAAAACCGCATCTACATGCAGGACGCAGTGAGTAAAGAGCTTGCTGCACAGGCATGAGAAGCTAATTGGAATCCTTAGAATCCATGTAAAGCCAGGCATAATAATGTGTCTATATTCCAGGTCTTCCTATAGAGAGACAGGAGGCAGATACCAGAGAACTGGGAAGCTCACAAACCAGCTAGCCTGGTTTATACAACACTAAACTATAGCAAAGAGACCCTGTCTTAAACAAGGTAGATGGTGAAGAGAGCAAGACATGAAGTTGCTAACTGGCCTCCATTGTGGTAGGTGCAGACCTGCACTCTTACACCTGACTGTGTACACATATGTATGTATGCACTCAACCTCCTCACACTCATCCCTGTACGGAAGGCAGGGCAGTGCAACCTGTCACTGTATTGTGCCGGGAGATCTAGCAGCTCTTGTACCCATATGATGTTTCATCAGAGGAAATCTGTGGGGTTCACCTTGGGCACAGGGCTCAGGCTGGAAGGTCATTCTGAAGCTCAGATGAATGCTGGTCTATGAGGAAATTGAAGAGCAGATACTAGTCACCAAAGCTAGAGCACAGGGAATGAACATACAGCCCTAGCCACGGAATGGGTCTAGCAGAAGGAGTCCCAGGCAAGCTGAGTGGCACCTCAGAGCCTCTGCTTCCCTGTCTTTATTGTTGAATGAGGCAGCAACTAGATACACACAGGAGAAGACACCAATGTGTAGGGTAAAATAAAGAACATTGTCCAGACCTGGAATAGGCTTAAGGGGTTGTCACAGCCTGGATATCCCAATTCAGAGCATAAAGCATCAGAGAGTCAGGATAGCAAATGAAGGGGGGGGGGGGACTAGGCTGGACAGCTATAAAGTGGCCATGGGGAAAGCTATTCCCTAGACTAGATACACGGGAGTCTGGAGTAGTAGCGGGGGGGGCGGGGGGGGAGAGCACTGGAAAGCAGAGAACCCTGCTCTGCTTTCATGGTAGGGTGCTGGGGTTAGATCCAACTGCGGGTATCTTTCCCCAACTCTGGATTCAGTGACGTCATGGTGAGAGTTCACCGAAGATCATTCTGCAATGGGAAAAGTGCAGTGTTCAGCCCATGGAAAACTCAAGAAGAGCAGAGCTTCTTTTCCAGGAGCTGATTACTGAAAGCTCATAACTTCCCAAGAGCATAACAAGGAAGGGTCAGGGCTCTGGGATGGATATGGTCATATCCATGCCTATGTGTGACTGGTTCCTCAGTGAAGTGCTCCTGGGATGGGGAATGGTGAGGGGTGGGGATGTTTAAGCCATAAGGGTGGAACCATGGCGAGTGGATTAGCGCCTTACTTGTGGGAATAGTTGCAGTTTTCTCTGCTCTACGGATGCCTCCTTCCCTGTGCTTTCTGACTGAGGCCTTCATCCAAAGGCTAGTGGATACCAGCATCATGTACTTAAACTTCCAAGGCCTCTTATTCATAAACTCCTCAGTCTCAGGTATTCAATTACAGCAACAACATTGGAGAAAGAGAAAGTGCAAGATGGAAAAATATATATATACCAGATTCAAAGGTGCAGAAGCAAGACTGGGAAGATAGTAAACAGTTGCCTGACAAGTGTAAAGACCTGAATTTGGATCCCTGAGACATATTTCAAAAGCTCAGCATGGTTGGTGCACGGTATCATCGCAGTCATGATCAGTTAGAAAGTAGAGATCTTTGGGTGTTCTTAATTCAGATATCCTGGCTTGTCTAGCGAAGTTCCAGATCCTGTCTCAAACAAAAAGGAGGAAGAAACCTGTATTAGTAATTTTCACAGTGATAAAAGACCATGAGGTTGACAACTCAGAGAAGTCAGAGTTTATTTGGATCAACAGCTCCAGAAGGTTAAGAGTCCATCATGGCAAGAAAGTCTGCCAGCAAGCCGAAGGCATAGCAGCTAAGGCAGTAAGCTGGGGGCTCACATCTTGAGCTGCCTGCTTAAAGCAGAGAATGTAAATTAGGAATGACCTGAGTCAAGTCCATCCCCACTACCAGTCACTTGGGTTTTAGTTCATTCCAGATGTGGTTAAGTAATTAAGACAACCACAAAGTGTCTACCTAACAGCAATAGAGAAGTAAACAGGCATCTTCTGTCCCCAATCTGTGCACCATGAACATGCACACCTGCACCCACATGTTCACCTGTCTCTACAGAAATTCACGAACAGCCAAACTGGATGAGTAGAACCAGGAAGGGAGTAGGCTGTGGGTATAAAGAAGGAAAGAATGCTCAGGTAGAAAGTTCCTGGAAACACATGTTACAATTGGCTGAGCCATTCAGAATCTTGCTCACGGACTCTGACTTCAGTCACGGGCTTCCTGGACAGCTGGGTGGCCCCGTACTAAATGCAAAGCTGACCTTAGTGTGTGTATCTGTATCTACAGAGCCTGGGCAGACACTGCCACTGGCTTTGGCATCACAATATGAGTGATCTACAGACTTTCTCCTGCCATTTTCTCCAAACTCCTAGTCCTTCTGGAAAACAAAATCACAAACCCAAAAACTGAATCCTCCCTGACATACAGAGTGAAGGCATTATGGACTTGTTTTTGGCCAGATTTTACTCAAACTCCCTCAGACATCCACTACTCTTGACTGGTACCTCTTGTGATGCTTCAAGCCTTCTAGACTCTTCCTGAGCATGAGGCTCATTCTCTACAGAACACTCGCAGGCGGCAGCTACATTATGTATCTGCTCTGCGTTCAGGCAAGAAACCATTATGTTCACGGATCATTATTGACACCCTGACATCTGTCACCTCCTTTCATAGCAGTTAAATCTTGCTTTATCTGTAAATGTCACCATGTCATTTATTCATGAAAGGGGTCACATTCCTGAAATAGCATTCTTCAGTTTAAAAGGGGAGCCTGGCTTTATTCGCAGCAGGTAATCCTCAAACAAACTTTACTGCTGATAAATGCGTTTTTATTGGAGTTTCTTGGCCTTAAATGACATCCTCAAATGTAGAATGCAGCTCTGTGTTTGTGGAAATAAAATCTGAATGTTGAACAAGAGGAAAAACTGTTGAGACTAGAAAATATGGAGCTTTCCTGTGGCCATATGTACTGAGTTGGGTAGAAGCAAATTTGAACATTTTGAGAGCAAGCCATGATTTTAATAAAATTGTTATGCTTCTGGAAACATGGCCTTTTCCAATCATTTATGTCATCAAAATTTCAATGGGATAAGAGGATCCCTTAGTTAGGAATCTTAAAGAAGAGGTCCCCAACCATCTTTATGCCCAGATCCCAGGAACACAGGGTGGGAGGGGTAATTCACTCCTCAAAGCTTATGTTTGGGGCAGGATCCCTTTGCAAGGGTTGCCTGAAGCTCACTTTCAAGTGGGGTATCTACATAATTCATAGCCCAATATAGATGCTTTTCTGAAGGAGGGGAAAGAGGCATTAACAGTAATTAACAGGTATTAATTGATCTACATTCACCTGAAAACCCCACAAAATTGAACATATTGCCACCCAAACTTTTAAGACTGTGTCAGCTGCATCATTGCAAAGCTCTCCCTTCCCCAGCAGCTAATTAAGAATTACCTGGCAAAGGCTTTTTCTCTGTGTGCAGTAGGGCCCGCTTCAGCTATCTGGCTGGAATTCATTTTTTTTCTAACCCAGTAGTTCTAAAAGTGAGACCATGAACTGAAATGGCCTGAAGAAGGTTGTTAAAAATGTAAGTACTCCCTCCCTACTTTGGATCTCAGAGTCAGAATCAGGCACCTGCATTTTAATACACCTCACAGGTTCTTTTTTTTTTTTTTTAAACACATGCTGTAATTTTAGAGCCAACAGCTCTGATCCAGATCTTTTGTTCTCTCTAGCTACCTGTGTGTTCTGGTCACACTGTGGTAAGAGGATGTGGGTGGGGAAATTATTCTGATCCCTCTGCCCAGAAAAGTACCTTGCAGAGGGAGTTGTGGACAGAAAACAGATTCTTCACTGTGCACAAATGCGGAGGCCCTGATTCCTCCAGCCTAAAGCCATTCAACATTATCTTACTACTTCCCCAACCTGAGCCGTGTGTTTAACCATTTCACACCTCCTCCTAGTGGAGCACACAAGCAGAGATGTACTATAAATGGAGTAGGTGGGAGAAAACGGTAAGACGCATCGAGGTCCTTGCAAAAGGTGATCGAATGCAATTAAAGCTGCTCATTCTTAGAAGAGGAAAGAGCTGGCAGGAAGATTTCCCCAGGTGCTAATGAGATCCATTGTGAGTGTGATAGAGGTGGCAGCTTCAAATGTCACAGACCACAGCAAAACCTGAGCTCCCATTTGCAAGCATAGGGCAGGGCCATGGTCCTATGGCTAGAACCAACTCAGACAATGCCCTCATTAGCTTGAAGGGGTTATAACTGCCTACCCTGGCAACAGCAGAATGGCTTCACACTATGGATGCTATAGATGGCCACTTAGGAAGGACTGGACTGCTGACCATCAAAATACAGGCTATTGGGTGGCACATTTAATATGGGGAAGGGGAGTAACTTGGACCTGAATGTTTTCCCTCTTTTTAAATACTTTTTATTTCTTTCTTTTTTTTTTTTTTTAAACTTCTCCCCACTCCCTATGGACCCTCCTTCTTCTTCTAAACCATTCTCACTACTTCATTTTGGTGTGTGGATTTTTGTGTTTGGTAGTGGTAGAGGTGGTGGTGGTGGTGGTAGTTGTGGTTGTGGTGATGGTCATGGTGGTCACAGTGGTGGAGGTGGTTGTGGTGGTGGTGGTCATGGTGTAATCTTGCAGTTTTTTGCTTGCTTGTTGGTTTTGCTTTTTTGTGACCTACTGAGTCTAGTTAGGATTTCTTGCATAAATGTGGAGTCATTTACTGGCTTGTGAACAACCTACATGTTGCTACAAGATGGAAGAAAATAGACTCCCTATCCCTTCCACCATTCATTAAGTTCCAGTAGACCCTCAGGGAGAAGTAGGATTTCTCCAGCCTCCCATATCCAGGCTCCATCTTGAACAAGTCTTTATTCGGGCAACTAAAACTGCTATGAACTCATCGGTACATCAGGCCTGTCATATCCAGCACTCCTACCCATCCTCCAGTTCTCAAATGTTTCCTGAGCCTTCAGTGAGGTGTGTCCACATGCTAGGCCTGCCAAATAAGAGATAAGCATGGTTACAGCTGCTAATTTTAGGGCATTAATAGCCTTGTTTCAGCAGGCCATTTGTGGAAACCAGAATTTCTCCTCAACTACTGAAACAGAAAGCTTCTGAAAGGCTCATCCTTCCTCTCATACATACACAGCACAGTCACTACAAGCTATAGAGAGCTGAACCTCAAGCCAATAGATAAGCCTCAGCCCCACAGGCACCTCCACATCTGTCCTCTTTAGCCTCTGGAGGGAGAACCTGAATGAAACCCCTAATTGGGCAATATCTTCTAAAGTGGCCTGAGCCCACACACTACTTAAGCATTTCCTATCAATTCTAGGTTGACTCTAGACTAGCAGCCACTCACTGCTGACCAATATTCACAGTTCACGGATGAAGTTGTCCTAGGTCCTGGGATGCTGACCATGACCTTGACAACAGCAAGTTTAGGACCTCTCCATTTGTCTTTCTATACTCCATTAGCCATGGACCCTTCTATGACCTCACACCTCTGTTTCAAGCTCCCTTCCCATTGAACTTACAAAATTCACTTTGAACTAATCTAATCTGCCCAGAGACTGTCATTCCAATGAATGTTAGACTTTAAGGCAAGGAGAAAATGTTTGGGTCAGTTTCACAGTGAAAACCAGGTTATCACAACTCTCTGAAAACATGCTCACTGGTTTCCATTCTCACCCACTTCCACCAATCATGGAAGCCCCTGTCTGTAATAGGTCATAGGTCTTGATCGAGAAGAGGAGGTCCACTGCAGCTATGAAAGCAGAGTAGAGATCTTCAATGTGCAAAGGTGTATCAGGAAGACCTTGGACAGCCATTATTTTCTGCTTCTGGAGTCTACATTAGCTACACGATATGTGTGTGTGTGTGTGTGTGTGTGTGTGTGTGTGTCTATTATATGTATATATATATATATATGTATATATATGTGTATATATATGTATATATAATATATTATATATGTGTATAAACATTATATGTGTGTGTATACATATACACTATATAATACACGATGATATATAATATTGTATATATTTAATATATACATACATATATAATAATCTGGATGAATGCCTTTATCTCACTAAGACTATTTCTTAATAAATGAAGAGGATATTGACTTATCCAACTCACCATTAAAAAAAGTAGTGCCAATATGCATGTCAAGTGCTTCACACACTGGGACCAGCAGGTTGGCCTGCACATTAATAACCTTTCTTCAGCTGTGGTCTTCTGTTTCCCCTTGGGAGGAGGATTTTCCTAACCACAAACTGGCACAACACTCCAAGCCCACAAGAGAGTAGATTAACCTCTGACTGCCTCAGGTTCCCCATCTGTGGACAGTAATTGCTGTCCCTTCAGCTACCTGGCTCTAGTTATCATTGCAAGCAAAGCACGTGGCACGTTTCACGATGTCTGGGAGCTGGCCGGAAGACAGTTTCTTGAGAGGTGCAGGGTGGAGGTACTATTATGACCACAGGATTGAAAAGACAGCTCTATTTTCTACTCTGTCTTTCTATTAAATTGAACTTCAGCCCTGGAAATTAATATCCCCACTGCGTTTTCATGAGGTGGCTCTATTTTTACAAGCACCAGAGACTCAAGCCCTAACCTGTTATGCTGTGGCCTTTCACTGGGCTCGTGCATCAGGGAATCATAATTCAGGGCCAGCCTCAGCTATGGAAACCTCCATAGGCCTTTTATGACATGAGTGCTATTGAATATTCTATAAAGTCTCCTTGGAAAACTGGCCCACATTTCTTTATAATCTCCCCAGACTGTTTCTGAAGTCTCTCTATAGATTTTTTTTTTTTACTCTGAAAATCCATAGTTTCTTAATAAGGATTCGGGGATCTTGGAGAGGCTAAGGCTGGACTGGGTCTCCAGGGGAGACTGAGGTGGGGCAGCCAAAGCTATTCTGTTGCTGTTAAGCTCATGGATGAAGAGTCTGAGCCCAGGAGCCTGTCAGCAGGATGCAGTCACTTCCAGGCAGTGGAGATGAAAGGAAGAATTTAGGAGCTGAGCAGCATCTGCCCCTTCTCACCACTGGATTCCAAGTGTACAGGAAAGAAAAGGCCAGTGTACAGGACACAAAACATGCTGCCTTTTCAAGCACCTTTTATTCTAATGTTCTTTCTTTCTCTTGCTTGAGATCCTTCCCACTACCCAAATTTCTATATCAACTCCATGCTTGCATGGAGTGCAGCATCACGGGGTACTGGATCTGCCCATCTTAATAGCATTATGGACTAAGATTGCTCTTATAGTGTGCAACCTTGCTGAAAATGGCAGAAAACTTTGCAGATAAAGACTTCCTTTTCTCCCTAGCATGGAGAGAAGGTGCTTCAAGGTCTGCTTTATTTTCCTTGCTAACATTCCCAATAAGTCCAGTATGCCAAGTGGCCACATCTGCTGTGGTCCATTCTTGTTTCTGTGTATATAAACTCAGCATAAACCTCTGGCCTTCAGAAACCACTGCACCACTTTGTGTCCTCTCTTGCCTAGTTCCTTCTTCCTCCCTCTGTGAGCTTGGGTTTATGTCCTCTAATTAAAGTGGCAACACTTGATCCTAACTACCGGAACTGTCCAAAGGATCTAGGTTCTCATACCTGTGGCTTTGCCGAAAGTAATAATTAGTTAAATTAGGAATAAGCCCATTAGAGGCACAGATGACTCAGCAGTAGAAGTTCTGTGAGCTTTACTTCTGTGTAGAACCATCTACCTTAACCACAGGGCTGGGTATAGGGCAGGAATTCTGTGTGAAGCAGAAATCTACCACATCTAATTGAGTATATTACCACCAGAAACGCGCCTGTCATTCCTTCTCCATCCCTTCCTCCCCAAACCAGTTTTCATTTCATTTTCCACAGAGTGATCTGAGAGCTTTGGCCAGCACAGTCTGCTAGGGTAACTTGATTTTAAAGAAACACTATAAAGGGTCAAGCACCATACACCTATCCTTCAAACTTTTACAATTTCAAAACTCTTCCACAGGCTGTACTTCAGATGATTCTCATAACAAGTCTCCAAAACAAGGAAGTGGGTAGGATTTCACTGTAGTGAATGTTTTGGTCAAGCTAACACACAAAGTCTATTCCTTGACTATGGTATTTTTTTAGCTAAATCAAGCAGGGTTTCTAGCCAGGGACTCAGTGACACAATGGCACAAGAGTTAGGGGCCAATCAATCAGTAAGGAGGATTTTCTTTTTTTTCTTTTCTTTTTTTTTTTTTTTTGAGACAGGGTTTCTCTGTATAGCCATGGCTGTCCTGGAACTCACTCTGTAGACCAGGCTGGCCTCGAACTCAGAAATCCACCTGCCTCTGCCTCCTGAGTGCTGGGATTAAAGGCAAGCACCACCACTGCCTGACTTAAAGAGAATTTTCTTAACTAGCTGATATATGCTTCCTATACGAAGACCGTATGTAGTACCTATAGTCCAATATTGTCAGTGTGTCATTTTTTCTGGAAATAAAGGGCCTATGGCCATGCCTGAGATGAAAAAGATGAGACAAGACAGTTTCGTAACAGTCACAATGGGCACCCTCGTTGTCTACCTTCAACTGATCTTGTGGGGTCTCTGTGACTCCATTCCCATGGGCTGCTAGCTGTATCCAAGAGAACAATCAAGGCAGTAAAAGGAAAAGGATCAGAGAATCACAAGTCATGACTCTAGGAGAAGAACTGCAGTAGTGGGGGTGGAATGGGGTATCACAGATGCTCTCTGGAGGAATTACTGCAAGAAACTAAGGAGATCTGAGAGGTGGGAAAGAGATCAGCATAGGTGTGATGCTTGCTTGTACTTGTCCACATTACCATGTCAGACCATCACACAAGGCCATGAGTAATGAGGACATTGATTTTATAAAGTGCCTAGCATTGCAGCTGTTCTAGCCCTAGGGCTATCTACAGATACAACAGGCATTCCGAGTCCTCCTTCAGAGCATTCTCTCTTATTATCAAGGGAGGAGGCTGAAGTTAGTCAGAGGCAAGAAGAAAAGCCAGTAGGATGAACTGAAAGAGGCATCTTTCATCTAGATCTGAGATTTCCTTTCCCACCCAACCACAGACCAAAATGAGAACCTGCAAAGCAGACTCAGAAACATCCTCCAAAGCTCCATCATCCATACCCACTCCCTTATCTCTTCCCACCATGTCTGACCTCAAAGGGCTACCAGGATCCCAAGCAGGGTCTTTTTCTTCTAACAGTTATTGTAGGCAAGGAGGCATTGACAGAACAAGGCACAAATTAGAACTGTACTCCTCCAAAGTCCCACGAATCTCTTTTCAAGAGTGGGTCCAAGGTGCAGAGGGAGGCATCGATACCCCTCTTGCCTGTTCTCCATTCATTTCTTTCAATGGTCAATTGCACTATTTAACCCTCCCTCTGGGTTAAAGAGACACCAATGGTGTCTCTGTATGAACGTTCCTGTGGATCACTCAGCGTGTAACTACTCTTCTTAGATTTTGTTCAATGTGTCCTTCTCCCTTCCTAGGGGCCTTTAAAGAGATCATAGTCTGGCAGGAAGAGATACTTGAGTAGGCCTCTGTAAAGTCATGTGACGATAAAAAGCAAAAACGATCACTTGGAAGGGAGTACCTAACTCCGGAAGGCTTGGGCTAAGAATTCGCAGAGGAGTTAGCAGAGGACAGACAAGAGTTCACTGCAGTTCACTGAGAGAAGAGTGTCTCAGGGAAGAGTTCATAATGGATGTACCTTCATAGGAAGAACCAGGACCCATGGTGGTGTCTGGAATTCAAAAAAGGATGAGGGTGGTGAGAAGAATGTCAGGCAGAGGCTCAGTGCCATGCTGAGGAGCAAAGTTCACCTTGTCTTCGGGAACCCGTGCTACTTACAACTCTGCCCTCTAGGGGATGTTGTCTAACCTAGAAATTATTTGTCAGTCCCCTTCTTTCTCTCTCTCTTTCTCTCTAGAAAAGGTCACTTAAACATCTTAAAGAACTAAGTGCCTTAGGAGGCTTTGGTTAAAAAACAATCAAGATTCATCACTAAAAAGAAGCCCTCCTTCTGCTGCAGCAAGAAATCTCTGCACACACGAGTCTTGGCAGAAGGGTGGAGAGCAAGCTTTGGCTGAGGCATGCTCACATACATGCATGACTCGTGTGTCCTGTTAGCTTCCAAGGCCATTTTTTTCATGTCCTATTAAGAAAAGGATGGGCCATGTGCCTTAAACTCCTGTCTGACTCTGGAATGGAGAAAGACAGACTGACTGACTAAATGGCTGACAAGACAGATAAAGCAACTACAACGATACAAAAAAAGGGGGGGGGGACCAGGAAACATGGAAAGAGAGAGCAAAAAGTAGACAGAAGAAAGGCCAGTGGTGGGACATCAAAGAGACAGACAAGAAGGTGGACAGAGAAATGAGCAGTTACTTTTCCCTTTTAATTAATATTTATGCTTCATTTAGCATAAAAATAATGAGTGTGACGTTCTTACACACACACACACACACACACACACACCTACCTTAATACATTGCTCTAACTCTGTTCCAGTTCATTCTCCCTCTTCATTTAAAGCTTCTTCTCTGACTCAAAATACTCTCTCTCTCTCTCTCTCTCTCTCTCTCTCTCTCTCTCTCTCTCTCTCTCTCTCTCACACACACACACACACACACATGCACACCCACACACAGAGGGAGTTTAAATTTAAACTCCACATATATATGAGGAAGCACTTCTCTTTGTCATAATGATCTCCCTCCCTGACTTATGGCCTTTTCTTCTCCTATCATAGCCCCCACTTCCATATATTGACATATGTGATAAATATACCAGAATGTATGTCATATGCATATAGTAGCATGTTCCAGTAAGACAGGACTGTTTAAGGGTTCTAACTGATGAATGAACACAGGAATGAAGGAAAAATTAAGAAAAAGAGGGTCACTGCAAACCAAAATTCTGACCACCAAAGAAGAAAATGAAAAATAAACATGAGGGAGATGTTGCTGGTGCTATGCTAAGGGGCCTAGCCCTTACCCGGCATGCCCCACTGCGGTGCAGGGACAAGGTGGTTCTGAAGCCAATGACTCACCAAGCATGCTCTCCTCCCAGACTGCTAAACATGCTCAGGAAGCATGGGAGGGTCCTGTTGTCTTATTGGCAGGTGAGTGAGGAAAAGGACCTGCTTCTGTGGAAGGCTCTCATTACCTCGAAAACCTGCATGCTTGCATTTTTCTACCATCTGTCAGAAATCCCCGTCTGACTTACCGACATGACAGGTTTGAACATTTTCAGCACATGCTTTTCCTAATGTTCCTTCCCCAAAGGCCTGAGCTCTCTACAGCCCTAATGTCTGCGGTTGAGCCCCACCCTCCACCTGCACCTGCAGGCATAGCCTCCCAGGCCACACTCCATCACATCAGTATCTTATGGACAGCCTCTCACTGAATGATCCTTGCATGCACCCGTAGACACAACCCAGGGATCCTGAATGAACTGCCCTTGTTCTTCCCTGAAGGGCCTTCGAGAGACATAAGGATCCAAAGTGAGAAAAATAAACAGTGGCAGGCGGGCGGGAAAGGACAGAAGACTCATGTTAACTAACAAACACATTGCTCCCCCACACGGTAGATGTGTATTGTACTTTCACTTAGGTTTCAAATAGCCTGCTAAAATGCTAAAAGCAGCTCAGTAGAATAAGGTGCTCATGTGGCTTATATTTTCCACTTATAGTTCATCATTTCAATAAAGTCAAGGCAAGAACTCAAGTAGCTAGACACGACACATCCTCAGTCAAGAGCAGAGAGAAACAAATGCATCCTTGCTGCCTGCTTATTGCTGCTTCTAGCTTTCTCCTGACCTGTAGGGCTCAGGACCCCCTGCCTATGGAATGGTATCTCCCTCAGTGGGCTGGGCCTTCTTATTTAAGGTAGCAAACAAGACAATTGTCCCCACAGATGTGCCCATAGGTCAAATGGATCTAGGATCTCTTATCAGGCAACTCTAGGTGGTGGCAATTTGACATTTAACCAGCACAATGTGTTTAGATCAATTATACATGTATATATATTCAAATACATATATATACACACACACACACACATATATATTCAAATGTTCAATCTGGAGCACAAATTTAAACCAAGAAGCATATAGGGGACCATTTGAAACTAAAAATAGCAGTCAATAAGTCCATACCCCATAGAATAATGAAGAGATATTACCATCTTGTTGAGTGACTTTTCCTAGGGATACATGAACAGACATCTATTCTCCACAGTTAGGGTACTAACAACAGATCAAAGAAACAAATGCCCAGTCTAGCCTAGTGGACAGTGAGTTTATTGGAATTACTTAGACAGGTATGGGTAAGGGGTCACTTACAGAAGCATGGGTGATTCAAGAACAGTTACATTACTGAAAGTCCATGCTAGCCTCAAGCACAGCTCATGAGAGCTGCATCCCTGAACTCCTAGCAGTGCTTGCAGGTAGCTGGGCCTACTGAAGAGTCTCCTCCCTCCAGTGATTGTCCCTACTGACATAACCTTAGGAAGGGACCGTGTGACTCATGAAACATTAAAGAACTTCTTGATCCTTGTTAGTTTTTCTGATTTTCTGCACCTTGTATGTTTTACTTATTTCCAGAGTCAAATGTGTTTCGATTTGGAAGGAAAGTCTATACAACACACCTCCATGACATTATTCATAGACTTACCATGGCGTTTAGAAGTAAACGCATACTGAGAATATTTTCCTTGGTCCCACAGCAAATTAGCAGTTGTAAAACAAGAGGTATCATATAAAGGAACAAGAAAAGAAGAACCTAGCAGGGATAACACAATGGTGTGGATAATAACCCCACCAGTTCTGGTAGTAGAACGCTTGGCCCCCAGTGAGTGAAGTCACTTGGAGAGGTTTAGGGGGTATGGCCTTGCTGGAGGAAGTGTGTCACTGGGGATGGGCTTGGAGAGGAGCGTAAGTTTCACCCTGCTCCTATTGTATTAGACTATCTGCTTAGTGCTTGCAGTTGAGGACATGAACTCTCATCTCGCTGCCCGAGATGTTCTGCCTACCTGCCACCATGCCTCTCCGCCATGATGGATTCTCATCGCTCTGGAATCATAAGCTAAAATAAATGTGTCCTTCTGTGAATTGCCTTAGACCATGGTATTATACCATAGCGCTGGAAATGAGTAGTGCGGTGTCATGCTAGAAGGCCCACCTTGAGAAGATGGATACTACTGAAGACCAAGAGCTTCTAGAGCTAAGGAGAGACCAAGTGCAGGTTCTGTGTTGCAGGTAGGAATATCACAGTTCAAAGAGACCATAAAGCCAAGAATAGAGGCAAGCGTGGCAGCCACATCTTCACTGTTAGGTGAGCAGCACACCAGCTAAAATGGTGCCGATTGCTCTTTAGGAAAACGAGCTGGGATAGTATATCTCTCTCCAAGAGGCCTAGAGAGTATGTGTGCACTAGGACAACTGTGCTCTATGATTGGGAAGACACTTCCACGGAGTTGCCCCTCCCCCAAATATATCAGAGAGGCAGGGTATACTGGCACCTATGGGAGAAGAGACTAGAAAAACAGCTGTGCAGAAGGCATGCAGGCGCCTCCAGCACTGCAAGCTCCCTGCCTGCAGCCTCAGCTTCACCTGCCTAAGATCTGGCCTTCCATCTCTCGAGACCTAAAAGAACTAAAACTCACGTATGGCCAGAGGCAGGGAAATCACCCAGCAAGCTTTGGGCACGCTACCGGATTTGGGCAGCTCCTCTACTGAATTTTAATGAAGTAATTAAAAGCTAGATAATAGCAATGGGGCTCTGCTGAGCAACACTCCTGGACCTAACTTCTTTGATATGTTCCTGCATCAGGAAGCAACTCTGTCACTAGATGGCTTCATTAATATTCCAGCCAGATCCTGGCTCTTAAAGTGATCTACACCAAAGTTTGTTAGTCTTTTAAATTACCTGCTGAGATCCCCTGGAACAGAGAAGGAGAAAGAGAGACAGTCCATGCAAAAGACAATGTCACAGAAGGTACAAAGAAGACAGCCCCAATGTGTCTGTGTGTGCTTCCTTTTTCAAAATGTAACCCAGGCTGTTTATTTAAAAAAAAGGAATTGTTATAGGATCACTGATCTAGAGTCATGGACTTGGGTAGAAACACACAGTGTATGGCAACCCACAAGAGCAAGCCCCCATGTTTTCAAGGGCATCTCTATTTAAGCACTAGCCTTCCGTGATAGTCTGTGACTAGGCAGCTTGGTAGTTAACTTCTTGACTCAGAAGAGCCACAAAAGTCCGATGTTTGCGCTCCATCTGGCCCAGTGACTTTGTTTGGTCTGCAGAGGTTCACTTTGTCCTAGGGAGCCAAGAAGTGCTAGTTCTTCTTGTGTACCTACTATGCTCACTCTTAACCCCATCGTCTCCCTGTCCTCCAGGGCCCCCTTGAAGTCTAACCTCCTCCAAGGATTTCCATCTAATCTCAGATGCACAGGGTTAAAAGCAAGGAATTTAACCTCACTCATCTTCCCCCCTCCTCCAGGATGGCCATCTTGAAGAGTCCTTGATAGAGGAGATTTGGCTTCTTCTTGGGTGCTTTTAAGAAGAGATAGCTCACCGCTTCACAAGTCCAGTGCTAGGCATTTTCTAGCATAAAAACATTCTTCTACCCAGGAGAATTCTATTCCTGACCACTTAAATTCCTTAAAAATTATTGCTTGGTGTGACTCTGAGGAGTAGGCTAAGGGGTCATTATAACAACTGTCCACTTGTGAATTTTGGTTATGATAGTTGTTATAGTAAGTTGAAATGACCACATACACATACATACTCATACAGACACACAAACACACACATACATAAACAAGCATACAACTTACAAACATAGTTATGTACATGCACACAGATACACATAAGCATAGACATATATACACACGTACACAAAAACACACAGATAAATATGCACACAAACATACAAGCACACACACACATCTACACACATACATACACAATACACACACACATACACACACACACACACACACACACACACACAGAGAAACACACAAACATGTATATACTGGTAAAATCTGAACAATCCCAGTAGATGGACTTATGTTAATTTCCTTCTTTGAACACTGAACATTACCTATTTCCGGTCAGGCAAAGAAGTCATGAGGCCTCTGTATCTTTCTATCCTTAAAAAAAAAAAAAAAAAAAAAAATCACTGGTTATTTTAAAATAAGACTTTAAAAGCATAGTATTCAGCTCTTGAAAGAATAGTATGTGCCATGAACTATTTCAAGACTTTTTTAATGTATTAACTAAGTTAAATCTGACAGTCATCATGGAGAATACACAGTATGTTTCTCATTCTACGGGCAGTAAAATTGAAGCACAGGCAGACTCTGTTACCTGTCCAGATTACACAGCTATCAGGTAATGGAATTGAGATTAGCACCCAAGCTATCTGGTATGAGAGCAGATAGTAGTGCCCTGCTTGGATACCACTCTGCCTTATGATGCTACATCTGGTGGTAGGAAGCGGAAGAAAGCCCATTTGCATTAACACTCTACTGTAGACACTGACTGTTCTCTTAGTACTATCTATGCAGGATTCTATTACTAGTTGCTTTCCCACACTCTGTCACCTTGGAGCTTCAAGTCAACCCTGTGAGCAATTTACTACTTAAGAGTTCCCAGGTAAGCATACTGGAAGTCTGGCCCCTAGACCTCAAATCAGAGGCTACTCACCCCTGGTGTTCCAAGTACTTTGTGGCTTCCCTAGATTCATTAGGAACTGACTCTGCTGTTAGATGCTGAACCTTTGTCATTTCCAACGGGCTTTTTCCTGAGGCTGAGATGTGTACCCATTTAAGAAGCTGCCTGGAAGAAGATGAGTCCAGTCCCTTTAGCCATCAGCAGAGGCTTACACACAGGAGCAGCAGGAAGCAGTGTCCAGATCCCAGCTTCTGGAGAAACCCAGGGGATCTGCTTATTTCTAATAGTGCATGTCAGCACGAGCAGGCTCTTGTATAAACACATATGCCCTGAGGCCCCCTGTAATGTTAAACAGAAGCAGCTCACACTGTTCATTGCCTGCCTCTATCTCATCCTAAACAGAGAGTAACAAGTAATGCATGCAAATGAGTAGGGCTCACCCTAATTTAGGAGGATTTGGGAAGCCTACAAGGAAGTTCAAACTTTCTATCAGACACAGTGACAGCTTCACCACGGTGTTGATATTCTAGCCTCAGACCTTCTCTCTCTCTCTCTCTCTCTCTCTCTCTCTCTCTCTCTCTCTCTCTCTCTCTCTTCCTGAGGTAAAAAGTTTCTCAATTTCTAGATTTTACTTTTAAAAACACAAATGTCATGGGAAAGGGTTATTTCTTGCGTCTTTATGAAACGAGGTAAATAGATCAGCTGAGAGCTGGGGCTGGCTGGATAAAACATCACAGTGGTCCTCATATTCTCTGGGTGGTGAAAAAATAAATCACACGTAAAAGGCAAGGAAGAGGGCATTCGATTACACAGTCAGACTTGATTCCAGACAGGAAGAGTCAGTGGACAGATTCTGTGTGCCTCCCTGGCCCCACCCATCCCTCTGGTATTGGTGTGATGGTATTTGGGGATGGAACGTTTGGGGAGATAATGGGATGAGTGTGGAATCCTCCCGATGCATTAGCGCCTATAGGAAGAAACAGATGAGAGTTTGCCTCTCTGGGCTGTCCATGGAAGGGCATAAGATTAAGGCCATCTGCAAATCAGGAAAAGTGCGCACAGGACCTGCTCACACTGGCGCCCTGACTTTAAACATTCTTGTCTCAGAGTCCTGAGAAATAACTTTATGTTATTTAAGCCACCTGAGCTATGATACCCTATTACAACAGTCTAGACAGGGTCGGTCAATGATGTACTCCTGGGTAAACTCACACGCTGCCTTGCTAAGTGTCCGGATATCTATACAATCTCTTTTTGAGTTCACCTTGCCCTGGGATGGTCCAGCTCACCCTTCCCATTCCCTCTGCTCTGAGTCTTCTGTGCTCCTAAAGCAACTCAAATATTTGAAAATAAGAGGAAAACTGTCTTTTGTCCCTTCTTATGCAGAAACTAATCCCACCATGAGGCCCTCACCCCAACATACCATTATTGTCCATATTCAGTTTACCTATATTTTATTTCAATTCAATAAGATATAACATGCATTTATCAACTACCGACTCTGAACAAGTCACCAAATAAGATACTGGGGGAAAGGGAATAAGTCAGGGGCAGCCAATGTTCTCTGTAGTCTCTTCTAGGGAAATGGGCAACTTCGATTCTATCGGCCTGTCATTGGCCATTGAATTCTCCTGCTAATTCCTTCTGCCCAACGGTCTATGTGGATGCGCTAGTTAGCTACTTCTCCAGAAGAATCCTATGTAACAGCAATTCCCCAAGTCTCGCTGACTGAAACATTTGTTTTTCTTCCTCACAGGCCTGTAACTAGGTCTGGATTCAGCAGCTCTCTCTCAAGCTAATCTGGGTTTGGGTCCAGATTAAGAACTGAGTTAAGGGTCCAGATTCTTGCATTGCTTCCATTTTCCATGTCAGTAAGATTCCTTAGATAATTCCAGCACCACAGAGAATCCGAAAGCAAGAGCTAGACAAAATGACAACACATTCAAAGCTTGTTGTCAAGTCACATATCCCAATACCCCATTGATTAATGTCACATACAACACCAACAAGTCACATGCTCTATTAAGATGGGGTATGGCAGCTATGGCCAGCATCAGTGGGGCATATACACTATTAACAGTGGGATACAATATCTAATAGCATATGACCTACTGTCATATGCTATATTAATGTGGTAGATGATAGCTACCTAGCATCAATAGGGCATATTCTTTATTGATGAAGGATATGATAGCTATACCCAGAACCATTAGGTCATGTGCTCTATTAATATGGGGGTGGTAGCTATACCTAGAATCAGTAAGGGCAAATACTCTATTGATATGGAATATGATAGCCATGCCAGCCAGCATCAGTGGAAGATACGCTCTTAATCCAGTTGGAGGTACTCCAAGTCACATTAAGATGTAATTTTGTTATAGACAAAGAAAATAATTAAAGCCAATTATCTGCCTATCAGTTAGTAATACCTAATTTACTACTTGAGACAAGGCTCGGAAACCTTAGATGGCCCTGACAGAACAAGGCCTGAGTCCAGGACAGGCATGTGAACCAATCAGCCAATAAGCACCATTTCTCTTCTATTGTGGCCTGGCACGACAAAGAGCCATTGTAGCTAGAAAGCAGCTGTGGACACAAAGGCAAACATCCTTCATTGTGTCTGCTGGCTTTCTTCCAGGCCCAGGGTAACACACAGTGTAATCTGAGGCAGCCTTCATTCAGAACTAAGGGAATTCATCTTTATAGTAAGCCTGGCAGTAGGGTAATTGGGACAAGTGCCACGGAGCCAGTCCTCCCTATTTGTCCTCTCCACTATCCTCTGGCCATGGCTTCACAGCCCGTAGGAACGGCTAGACTCACCTGGTCTTCATGATTAAAGTCTCACAGTTGTATCTGCCATTTCCATTTTGTTTAAGTTTTATTTTCACGAGTATGAGCCTTTTGCCTGCACTTATGTATGAGCACCATGTGCCTTGTGGCTGCAGAGGCCAGACCAGGGCATCTGAGCCCCTGAAAGTGGAATTACATACAGTTGTGAGATGCTATATGGGTGCTCAGATTCACACCCAGGTCCTCTGCAAGAGCACCCTCTGTGCTGTGAACTACTGAGCTACGTGACTAGCCCTGATAGCGGAAAAGCTCTCTATGCTTCCAAGCACTGTGCAAAATATTCTGGGTTACTATAGTCCCCTGAAGATCCTGTGGGGTGGGCACTTCGCACTTGTAAGTCCCCCAAGTCTATATAGTGTGAGGCCTTGCAGGTGGCAGGATATAAAAGTAAATGAGACATGGCTCTTTTGTTAGTCTTCACACTGTTAATCCTAATGCCAGGGGCTCAGAGTCACCATTTGAAAGTACCTGACAGGCCTGCAGTGAAAATTGAAAAAAAGCTCTGTGCAGACCTGGGTTTTCTTTGCCCGGGGGAAGCATACGTGAAACCTTGACCTATGGTTTCAGATCGTGCATATGTCTGTGATAGCCTGCATTTGTAGGGGCACCTCTGTGCTAGAGAGCCTCAGAGAGGTGCAAAATTCAAGTGTGCAGCATCTGGGCCATGGGGCGAATCCACCCTTGAGCTGGACAGTGAGCTCCTTTGACCGGTAGAGGTCAGTCTAACTTCTTCTGGCCCCTTGCCCCAGGAAAAGAAGGAAGGTCCCTCTGGTTTAAGATCCTTGCAAGTAAAGAACACGTGCAGACTGCTGCAGTCACAATACCATTAAAGAAAGGCATTGGTGTATCCCCACACACACTGGAATATGCACTTCAGAGTTTGGGGAGCCAACTCCGACAAGCACTAGAGCGCTCAGAAGAAAAAGGACTTGAGTGACAAGATCTAGTCTTCTCTGATAGCCTGTCTTCCAGTCCTGACTTAACAACTGTCTGTAACTCCAGTTTCAGGAAACAGGAAGGAGCCTCCTATCCTACCCTTTCACAGCCGCGTTCATCAAGGGCTTCAGAACAGTAAAGCTGTCCTAAGGCACTCTTCTGCCCTCTGGTGTTCATGTGGATGATAGCACCTTTTATAGACAACGTTGGAGAATGGTTGTCACAAGACGAGATGGCAAGGGTCCTAAAAAGACACAGGATCTCAGCAGACAAGGAGAACAAGAGGGAACTTGAGTCTAGATTAAGTCAAAGCTGTCTCTAGGTCATTCTTTCTTACTGACTTGTTCCAAATCCTGTCTGCCATCCAGCAGAGCATCCATTTGAGGCAGGAAGGATAGCATGGTACTGCCAGAAAAAAAAAGTCTTTGGAATCCGGATGTAGTCACAGATGCCCACATTCCTCATTCACAACACTGAGGAAATCTGAAGAGCTCCCTGGGATGCAGCTGGTTTCCCTTTTCAAACGCTTCCTGCAGTCCAAGGCTAGTGACGCCAGAGGGAGCCATGCAAGTTCCCTTCCCCAGAAAGACCTCACTGTAGGCCATTTCAAAATCCTACTTTGAAGATGCTCCAACATGTAATAAAGACACATGCTCCACTATATTCATAGCAGCCATATTTATAAAAGCCAGAAGCTGGAAACAACCCAGATGTCCCTCATCAGAGGAATGGATACAGAAAATGTGGTACATTTACACAATGGAGTACTATTCAGCTATTAAAAACAATGACTTCATGAAATTCACAGGCAAATGGATGGAACTTGAAAATATCATCCTGAGCGAGGTAACTCAGTCACAAAAGAATGAACACGGTATGTACTCACTGATAAGTGGATATTAGCCCAAAATTCGGAATACCCAAGATTCACTTCACAGCAACTGTTGGGCTGAGCGTGAGGTCCCAAATGGAGGAGTTGGAGAAGGGACTGAAGGAGCTGAGAGGGTTTGCAGCCCCATGTAGGGAGCAACAGTGTCAACTGGCCTGACCCCCCCATTCCCCGATGCTCCAGGAGACTGGATCACCAACCAAAGAATACACATGAAGGGACCCATGGTGCTGGCCACATATGTAGCAGAGGAGGGCCTTGTTGGCCATCAGGGGGAGGAGAGGCCCTTGGGCCTGAGAGTGTTAGATGCCCCAGTATAGTGGAATGCCAAGGAGGGAAGATGAGAGTGGGTGGGTGGGTGGCTGGGGGAATACCCTCATAGAGGCAGGGGAAGGGAAGGGGGATAGGGGGTTTCCAAAGGGGAGATCTGGAAAGATGGAAACATTTGAAATGTAAATAAAGTATCAAAAAATCCTACTTTGCAAAACAAAACAAAGAAAAACATAATAAGCATGTAGGGCACACTTTCTGGGACCCTGCCCAGTTCTTCCCAGCGCACTGGCCGATGCTCTTGACTGAGTTGGAAAGACAGTGTCTCGATGTGTCTTTCGTACATCTGCCTCTTCGACTTCTAGAAACCCCACTCACCCTCCCTTGCTTTTCTCGGCACCTCTGTCCCCACAGGGGAAAAGCACTTTTACTGTTTTCCAGAAAGTTCACCGATTGATAAGGCTCCATTTTGTTTAGAAGCCTTCTCTGATGTTCCTGGAGTCCCTCTCCTACCTCTTCCTGTGCCGCACAGATTTCCTTTTCACAGCCTCTTAATCAGCCACGGCCAGTGAGATTGGATTCTAGATTTAGCCCTTTTAGAGAAAAGTGTCAGTAACTCAAGTGTAGATGCCCTCACAGATAAGACTGTTCCCAAACTCCAGACCCTTCAACAGCGTGTATAGAACTCAAGGCACATGCTTAGTCATCTTTCTTCAATAGTGTCACACCATCTCCCAGGTTCACCCCAGACACTGAGCACCAAAGGCAGGATCACCAGAACTGTACCTCCCATCAAATGCCCTGCACAGAGCCAGAGCGTGAACGTTCCCTAGAAAATGCAGCCACATGCTCCCCATCTCTCGGCAGACAGTCCACAGTAAGCTATTAAATAGTCACTATACAAGGGTGTGGGGGAGGTGGAGGAGAAGAGTGAGTGCTCAAGACAGACTCCAACTCTGCTGCACCATAAAGAAATCTGGAAAACCTTAGAAACAGTAGTCCTCACCATAGACCCATACCCAACTGCCCTTGCTTTATGCTCCTGATCTCGCCATCTTCTCCCAAATCCCAGATAATATACTGCCTCACATCTGAAGCTGATGAACCTGGGAATGACATTCTGGAAAGGGATGATTGCCTAGAGGGAATTAGGAGGCCCGAGTGGTCAAGAGATGCTCCTTTGAGGCACTCAGTGACTTTGGAAGGTCCCTAAATTGGGAGCCAAGAAAAGCTTAAGCACTTGTGTCTGTTGGTTTATTCAGCAGATATTCTAATGAGTAGCTTGAGCCATAATCTCTATCCCCATGAAGCACTTAGTTTGAATGGGGGTAGCAAGACTCACACTGAAGAATTAAGTCAAGAATGCCATGTTGTCATGGGACAGACACAGGAGTAACAAGTATTCATAGGTACTCCCCATGACGGAAAAATATCACCTGTGCAAAGGCTTCAGAGACTCCTAAGTGATACAAACATCCATTTACATAGAGAGAAGAACTGGGAAATTGTAAATGTACAATACCGAAAATGTATGGGGACAGTGACAAGATCTGCAAACCGTAAGTTTAAAGCAATGGCAGACTGGGCCATTCAATCCTCCTATATGAAACAACGCTGTCTACTTAGGCTTGATATTAGTTTAAAATAAAATAAAACCATTTCCTGCTTGATTACAGTTAGAATCAGAGCAGGATTTCCAGTGTGACTCTCAGTAGTGTTTAAAATAGTGGAAAAGAGCAGAGAAGGCATTGCATAAAATAAATGTTTCCGATCTCAGTCCAGTTACTGCTGAATGCAGCAGCCAATTGGAAAGGTAGGGTCGCCCCTGGCATCCTCAGTCATAAGAAATTTAACGATGGATGAAAATAGATAGAATCAAGATGCTCTGATAGGAGTAGAAGCTTCAATATCTCAGAAAATTGGGATCCTCATAACAGGTTTTACACTGGCTGGATTATAGCTAAATAGGATTTTAAGTCTATTGTAAATGAAAGGAAATCTAATTTAACTGGGCCACATCATTTTTACTAAGATGCAATAAATGCTAATTTCCTTCCTCAGGCACCAGTGGCTTGGCTTGTGGTAGCTGTTTGCGGGGTGCTCAAGTCTGACGATCTCAAATTGCCCTCTGCAGTCCTAAGGCCAAGCAGGAATCCACATTTTCAGGATGATGAAGACAATGAAAAGAAACAATCAAAGACTTCCCTAGTTTGTCCCTGGACCTTACCTTACTACTTTAGGGCCAGGGGCAGTTGGCCAAGGTTTAGACATTGTTTAGACACCTACTTTACCCTGACCAAAGCTGGGTTAGGGAGCCAGTTAAGAGACTCCTAAGAGCCAGACCTCTTGACTTCTTTATACATCTGTATGCCACATGCAAATGAAACTATCCAAAGGTGAATTTCAAGTACGTAAATACCAGTAAATAGAAAAGGATGGGCGAACACGGTAGGCAGCATACAGTGATGGCGCTCTGCTACAGCAAGCAGTCGCGACTAGTGCGTGCTTACACTACGTATAGAAAGCCATGCATCACTCTGTGTTTCTGAAATGCCCTCAAGCTCTCCAATGCTAGACTCATTCTTTTCTTTCGTTTAACATCCAAATAAAATAATTGGAGTCTCTATTTCATTACCCTACCAAAGTACTTCCTTGGGAACAAAAGCATGCTGTAGTTTGCCTCTAGTCCCCAGGGCACTTGCAAGCAAAACATGATGCTAGATTGTACCAGTTGACCAACTTTTCTGAACACTCCTGGCTATTTAAAAAAAATCAGAATCCTGAAGAAGAAAACATGATGCCTGTATATTCCCATATTCTAATCCCTGCAACTCATGTGCATGGACACCAACCTCTTCTCTCCTTGCCTTATTGCTGAAACCTGCCTCTTGCTTACACCTGAAGGCTTCCCACTAATTTAATGTCTTTACCTATTTCATGAGTCCACAGTCCTTGCCCCCAAACTCTCTACTAATGACTTAAGTATGGTTAACTACAGCTAACACTCAGCGAGCATCCCCACAGGATGCTCCTCTCCCTGCATGTGTCAATCCTCCCAGTGGTCACATGGTTTGTGAAGCATGCTATTAGCACAAAGAGCTCACATGAATAAGTCTAGGCTTAAGGGACTGTTAAGTAAGATTCAAACCTGGGAGTCTGACTACAGAGATCATGGCCTTTCCTTTCCCCATTACAGTGAATTAGCTAGGTAACTTGTGTAGGCCCTGGTGCTGAGTTTTTCATCAAACACCAATCCAGATGTTTCTGTGAAAGTAAATTTAGAACATAGGTAAATCCGTTGAATGACCACATAGGCGCATGGTAACTGAGTATACCTGCTAATGGCTCTCCATCAATGCACCTCATCTGAGTACAACAGTGGGTCTCAACCTGTGTGTTACAACCCCTTTGGGGGTTCAGTGGCCCTTTCACAAGGGTTACCTATCAAATCCTGCCTATCAGATGTTTACATTAGAATTCATAACAGTAGCAAAATTACAGTTAGGAAGTAGCAACAAAAGAATTTCATGCTTGGGGTTACCATAACATGAGATACTGGGTTAAAGGGTCACAGCATTAGGAAGGTCGAGAATCACTGGGCTAGACAAAGACCTTGAAAAGCAAGGAACTAGCTCTCCTGACGTGGAAGAAATGTCCATAAGACAGCAGCACGGAAAGCCTGCCTGAGTTGTCTGCTTGCTCCCATGGAGAGCCTAGGCTCAAACTGCAGCATCAGCTCTTCCTTTCAACTTGTGAGTTTTCTCTAGAAACTGCAGACTCTCCATCACCCTTCATCAAGAACGTTAGTCTTTAAACTTTCTGTCTTTTCATAACTCTGTCTAGACATACAAGTAAT
Source organism: Uromys caudimaculatus (assembly GCA_028551405.1). Taxonomy (NCBI): domain Eukaryota; kingdom Metazoa; phylum Chordata; class Mammalia; order Rodentia; family Muridae; genus Uromys; species Uromys caudimaculatus. The sequence continues at coordinate 26,260,225 of CM052705.1, forward strand.
ACATACATATGTACATACAACATGCATGCTATATAGAGTGTATTTGTGGATTAAGAGAACTATACATATCTATATCATTTCTATAGTACAGATATAAATGCAATCTTTAATTTCCTATTCCAAATTATACCACAAGCTCACATCTGAGACACCACTGTATTTGGCTCTGCATCATACGGATGAGCTTGCCAAATATTGAATTACCTGAAAGTAAATGTTATCTCTATTAGTCAACCACAAACATGCAGGAATTTCATAGGATTAGTAAAGTATTTTGACTTTTTGTGTGTACATGTGTGGCGAGGTACACATGTGTATGGTGGGATACACAGGTATGTATGTGTACATGTGCATAGTGGAGCACACATGCCTGTGTGTGCTGGGGTATATATTCCTATCCCTAGATATGAAATTTCTCTTGTTAGACCAAATGTTTGGGCTTAATTTTTAATATTGTCTTAACTGTTTCTTGTAAAGTAACTCTATATTGTTCATTGGGTTAATTTCTAGGTATTTTGTGTATGAATATTATATCTTACTGTCTACTTTTATTTTTCTAGTTCATTTCTGCTAAAGTACAGGCATATTGTTGGTCTTAGATTTAGAAGAGTGACTACTATATCCATATGTGTGGTGGGGCACACAGCATATGTGTGCATGTACATGGACACCAGAGTTCAGCTCTCAGATGTCATCCACTCTGTTTTGTTTGTTTGTTAATAATGGAAAGCAGATAAAGATTTATTCGATGGAACCACATTGGCAAGAGAACAAAGAGGTGTAGCAACTTCCATACAGTTTGCTTACGATTTAGAAAAGTGAATGCTCTATCCAGTTAAACAAATGAAAGCATACATTTTGACATGATTTGACACAGTGATTCAGAAATTAACCCAAACAAGTGAACTAGTATCTCTACAACTAACCACAATAATTCATCATTTGCCCATTGTTTGAGCGGTGTTGCTTTTAACATATGCCAGCATCTCAAATGTGTGCATTAGCTTGTGACTTCCATATCTTCTATTCCTCATTCTGGATGTTGTCACATCCATGAATGGTCTAATACAACTCCTAGAAAGTTTGCCAACATTTCAAAGAACTCAATTGGAATATTTGTGAATATTTGGCTTGGAACTCATTCCTAAGCCTGGACATGAAATGTCTCTCCATTAGTTCAGATGCCCGTTTTCTATCCCATATATTGTCTTGACTTTTTGATAAGGCATTTCTATACTGTTCATTGGGTTAAGTTCTAGGTATGTTCTGTATTTATGGCTATTATCAAATCTTACTGTCTAATATTATATTCTAGTTCATTGCTGCTAAAGTAGAGGCACATTGCTGGCTTATATGCCGTTCTTACCTAGGGACACTGCTCAGGTGTCTTACCAGTTCTAATATCAATCATGGGATAATTTAACAAATTTTTTATTTGAAAAAAGAAATCATACCCTGTGTATATGTGACAGTTGACTTTTCCCCTTCTGATTGTTGCTGTGCCATTTATATTTCATCTGATGATTTTAACCTTTCTTTTCAAAATCTAACACCTGAAGAATGATTATGGGTCTGTATGTGGGTTATAACCGACACACATAGTTTTAACGTCCCTCTGTGATTCTGATGTGTTTGTTCAGCTCTTTCCCCATGATGGACCACTGCTCTATTTAGCACCGCCTGTGGGCTCAGCACAAGAAAACAAAGAACTGATGTAAGGCACAGGCTTTGCCTCCAAATCACTTACTGTCTCAGTGGGGAGACAAAACATATACTGGAAACCATCAGAATATTAAGTACGAAATTTTCTGGGAAATTATACACATGGAAGAACGTTAAGATAAACGCTGTAGGAGTCAGTGGGAAACAAAGAACAACTTGGTCATGTGTGAAGGATTCCTTATGATTATTAGACCTGATTTTTATAGAGGACAGTAAATAAATGGAGTTTGGCTTAGAGGCTTTGAAAGTGGGTTGAATCAGGCAGGCACTTCCACTAGGCATCTAGTTTGTATTTCATTTAGGTCCCCACAAGCGAAAAAATGAACCATATGGATCGAGAAAGTAAAAACAGAGTAAGGGCTTCTAATTACAATCAATTATTCAAAATGAAATGGCTTTGGAACGATTCTCCAAATTAAAATAAAGAACTCATTCCGCTTATTCTTTAAGAGTATGCATGCATGTGTATGTATGTGTACATGTGTGTACATGCATGTATGTGCAAGTGTGTGCATGTGTGTGAATGTATTTGTGTACATGTATATGTGGCTTTTAGATTTGTCAGTAGTGCCATCTTTCTTTTCATTGTTTTAATTTTTAAAAGTTTCATACATGTACACTGTAGTCACATCAGGTTCCCCCTTCTTCCTCACGTGCCTCCTGCTCCATCTCAAATTCATAGCCTTTTGATATATAGGTAGGTAGATGGCTAAATGTGCATATATATATATATATATATATATAGAGAGAGAGAGAGAGAGAGAGAAAGAGAGAGAGAGAGTAGATATGTAGATAGAGATACATACATGATATATACATTTATATAAGTGCATATAAATGAATACATAAAAAGAAATTCCTGATCAATTTGATGTTCTTTACTCACATATACATGTTTTTAGAACTGACCATTTTTACTCTGCCTTCAAAACTATATGTCTTTATTAAAACCCATACTGGAATAAGACCAGAGAAAATGCATTAATAATAATTATTACTGCATGATTAATAATAAAATAATTAATTTCTAGGAACTCCTACTTGATTCTCAGTGACTGAGCTACTGAGCAGCCACAGCAGAGACATCACCAGCCCTGAACGTAGCAGTGGGCAGGGCAGCTAACAGGGCTGAACGTGGGTTGATGATTTGAGTCAACGTTGGAGCACTTTGAGTAATTCAGTTTATTGTGTCACTTCTGATGACAATGCTGTGAGGCACCCCCCGTGAATCATGGAACTGTGTTGAGATGTCAGCTTTTAATTGAGACTGCTGACGTTTGCTTGCTCTGTTTTCACCATGAATCTCTTACGCCACATTTCTGGAAATGTCACAGAGCACCCAGGCCTCTCTCTGGTGACAGGATCTAGGGCCACCTAGGAAGACATCTCTGGGCATGTTTATGAAGGCTTCTAGACCAGGTTAACTGAGGTGGGAAGATCCACTCTCACTGTACAGAGTGTCATTTCATGGCCCCAGAAGGATTATAAAGGAGAAATGAACGACCCCATCAGTCATTGCTCTCTGTCTTCGGACTGCAGCAGTGCAACATGGCCAAAGTTGTCCCGTGTCCCTACCACCACACCTTCTTGCCACGATGGACTGTAGGTTTATTTAACCTACACATACACAAACCCAGTGAGTTCCCCAGCCAGGTTTTGGGAGCAAATGAACCTCAAAATCTAGATCTGTGATTTTCAACTCCATTCCTAACTTCCCTTTACTATGTTAAGGTGAAACTTAAATAACATTAATGTGCATATTTTAAAACAATGAAATGTACAAGATGGTGGTGGCAAATGCCTTTGATACCAATTATCGAGAGGCAGAGACAGGCAGATCTCTGAGTTTGAGGCCAGTCTGGTCTACAAAATGAGTTCCAGGACAGCCAGGGCTACCCAGAGAAATCCTATCTTGAAAAAATAGATGGATAGATAGATAGATAGATAGATAGATAGATAGATAGATAGATAGATAGATAGATAGACAGAATAAAATGTTTTAATGGCAAAATTAATTTTAAAATTAAATGAATATAATTTATAACAAACTATCATGTATTTTAGTAAGTCACTGTTCAGGCAAGACTACCTAGAGATGTACAAGACATGTGCATGCTTCCTACAATAGAACCTCCATAAGCACAAGTCACTTAAGTGTACTCTACTGGCCATTTCAGGTATTGTCATTCACTGTTAGCTGTACTTCTGTCAATGATGATATTTTCCAAAATGGATAACAACATTTGCTAAAATTCTGACCATAAAAAGAATAAAAATGCCCCACAATCTACATAGTGACCATATTCCTGAAAAACTCAGCAAACGGGAAAGCGTAGTGAAATGAACTTTGAGTGCATATTATGAATGACATTTGCCTCCAGTCTCAAATAACTATAAAAATGCATTTTTGTCTGCTTGAATGTCTTGTATGTTATTTTAGAAGCTCACAGGAACCACAGTGTTATTGATTTTTCAGACTATTTCATCTATTGAAAACCACGTAGTCTATTTAATTTATGTCCAGTACATGCTGCTAACTCTTACCGAGTTATTTTAATAATCAAAAGCTCTATGTATTAAATTTCTAAGACATCCCTTAAAATATAGCAATAACTTTTCTATACAAAAAAAATCTTAATTTTTGTTTACCACTTACTAAATGGATCACATGATTGGTATGCTTCAATCACGGTGTCGGCTAATTGATGGAATCAACAAGTCTACAGTCTGTCGGGAGGAAAACCCCACCTATGATCATCCATAGACAACATTATGTGTAAATGGCTCAACACATAAAGGGGATCTTAAGCTACAGGAGGCTGTAGGATGAGCGCATCACTTCCTGTAAAACATCAGAGAAGACATCTTAGAAAGCCTGCCTTGGGTATTGCAAGATGGGCAGGATACAAACAACTGGAGGCAGGGCAGGACACTCTAGGAAGAGGTCATGTTCAGAGAGAATAAAAATGTCTGAGGTCTGTTTGGGAAAAAATACAATCATAAACTCGGGTCTCTCAGACAAAGGCCTGTCACATTTGCATTCCATGTTAAAGGTCCTTGAGCACTCTATGCTCCTCTCTTTTCTGATTACTGTAGACAAGGAGAGATGATAAGTCTACCCATCATTCAGCCCCTGATGATGTTCCTTTCTCAGACCCTTTTATACAAAAGGCTTCTTAAGCAATCATGTTTTCAGGCACATTCTGTTGACAAATGGAACTCGTGGACTCCAAGGACATGGGCTGTTCATTACAGGAACCAAAGGTCACCTCAGGTCTCTCCTCTTCATTCTCCTTCTCAATCCTGTTCAGTGGAATTTTATGTATCTGACACACTGCCTGCCTTCAATCTCCTAACTCTAACAAAGTGATTCTCAACCTTCCTACTGCTATGGCCCTTTAATACAGTTCCTAGTGTCATAGTCACAATCAACCATAAAAGTATTTTGTTGCTACTTCATAACTGTAATTTTTTGTTATGAATCAAAATGTGAATAATTTTGGAGATAAAAATTTGCCAGAGGGGTCTTGACTCACAGGTTGAGAAACACTGCTCTCAGACGCTATAACTACCCTTCCTCTGAGTCTCCATATCTCTGCTCCTCACATCCCACACTGCATACTTATATATGTAAGTAGCTTGTCCTAATTTTTTCCACAGGATGGAGAGAACCCATAATGCAGGGTCCATGGGGAAATCATGGGTTTCTCTTTGGGTTCACACATTTGTTTCCACCCATATGAACTTTACCCATTAATGTCAGAGCCCTGCCTTTGACATGGCAATCGGTGTAAAAGGTTCTACTTATCAACGGAAGTAAGATGCTCATGCCTATTGATAAAGCAGAATAGAAAAAGAATGTCTGTGCCCGCAGTAAGTACAGATGGGGTTAAAGTTGGGTTTGGGGGTCTGGAAATCCGAATTCCCAAAGTCTTCTGGGAAGCGAGGCTAGTGTGTTCCTGGAGAACTGATGCACAGACAAACTGTTTTCTACCCGCTATTAGAATTGACCTACTTTTGCTTTCAGGGTAAATTGTTTTACTTCCTAAATGACAAGGGAGCCAAAAATGAATGATACCTGAAATAGGAACTTTAAAGTGTGTGTGTGTGTGTGTGTGTGTGTGTGTGTGTGTGTGTGTGTGTGTGTGTGTGTGTGTGTATGGGCATATGTGTGTGTACTATAGCATGTTTATGGAGGTCAGAAGGAAAGTTGCAGGTGTTGGTTCTCTCCTACTATGTGAGTCTAGAGAATTGAACTTGGGTTTGCAGTACTGGTAATAATCATCTTTACCTGCTAAGCTATCTCAAAGACCCAGAAATAGGAACTCAGAGGTTGGCTATATAGATCTTCTGGAGCCAATAGACAGTCAGTGCACTCAGGGAACTACCATTCAGTTCGCTTTTTCCTCAAGATGTGATTCTTCTAGTCCAAGGTGCTGACAGACAGGAAGGAAGCAAATTGGGCTCAAGAGCCACAGCTATGCATCTTTTTATTATAAATTGTTTAGGAATACCTCAAATACATTTCTGAAGGATTCCATAGGAGCTGTACAGGTAAACTAACCAGCTTCTTCCAGATAAAAGTTGTCCCTTTCTATACATGACAGCCAATCTTATTAGCAAGCTCATGGGATTTAAACTGACCTAAAGGACAAAACTTAAGTTCTGTCTATGAAGTTTAAGTAAGATGGGAAAACCTACCCTAAAGCTGGCCAGAAAGAACCCGTGGGTTGGAGACGCTGACCAGTTCAAAAGCAGAGTGGAGCACCAGTGTTTATCTTTTTCTGCAGTTTTGAACATAAACCCAATATGACCATCTCCCTTACTCTCCTGTACCTGCCTTCCCTGCTGAGATAGACAATACACTCAACCTGTGAGGCAAGTAAAGGCCCCCTCTGTTAAGCTGTTTTATACTGATATTTTTGTGAGACGTAAAAAAAGTAACTAATGCACTATATCAAGTTGAGTTGAGAGGTGCCATGCTGCCCAGCTTGTCTAGAAATGCTAAGCAAGGTGAGGACTGAGAATCCTTTTCATGCTTAGCTGCTAAAATGCGTTGTTGGACTTACAAAGCTGATGATCTGCTACTAAGTACAGCATTCATATATAAGTGGTTAATGTGGATTTATACCATTTGGTTTAAGTGGGAGAATTAAAGATTAAGATCTTCATCTTGTTGTATGTTATTTTGTCATGTTTGATTGGTATCTTTTAGAAACCTCTTTTCAAATGAGAGATAGAAAATGAGTAGATCTGGCAGAGAGGGAAGAGGAGGTGGAAAGAGGAGAGGCAGTAATCAGGATGTGTTGTATGAAAAGAGAATCTATTTCAACAAAAGGAAAAATACAAAATAATACATTTTAAAAAATACTTGGGGCTGGGCGGTGGTGGCGCACGCCTTTAATCCCAGCACTTGGGAGGCAGAGGCAGACGGATTTCTTAGTTCGAGGCCAGCCTGGTCTACAGAGTGAGTTCCAGGACAGCCAGAGCTACACAGAGAAACCCTGTCTCGAAAAAACCAAAAAAAAAAAAAATACTTGGGCTAGATATCCTATAAATAATCACAGAAAATATGTACATAAGAGAATTGTGTCCTCCAAACAAATTATGTTTTGAGGTGGGATTTTGTTATATATATTCCAAGTTTCAAGTTGCCTTGAACTCATAATCCTCCTGCCTCAGCATCTTAAGTGCTAAAATTATAGTAGGCACCATCATACCTGCTCCTTAAAGAAATTTTATGGATATTTATGACTTTATGACTTGGTATTTTTACTGTATTAATATCCTAGTTAGCATGTAAGCTAATAGGCTTCATTATGACATGTTTATACAGATATATCAATATATCAACATATATATATTTATTTATCAAAACATCAACATATGTATACATATATCAATATATCAACATATATACATATATCATTATACGCTGTTCTATTCACCTTAGCCGCCTGCCTCCAACACTGCTCCTCTATGTCTCTTTTACCTAAACAGTCCTATAAGTCATCTCTTCTGCTTTCATGTCATATATAGTCCATTATCCTCTCTTTGTCTCTCTCCTCACCTCATTTCCTACACTCACTTTGTACCTCTCTGGCCCCTGTATAAATAAATAGTTAAATTTAACCCTTCATTCCTCATGACAAAAAGCATACATACAGTATTTGTCTTGGGTCTAGCTTGTTTTACTTAACATATTGACTCCACTTTTATTTATTTTGCTGCAAATATAACAATTTTCATTTCTCTTTACATCTGAATAAAACTCTGTATGTATATGTAATACATATAGATCATATCATCTTGATTCATTCGTTCCATGATAGACACTGGGCCTTCTACAACTAAGTGATGTTAAATAGTCCCTCAATAAACACAGATGAGTAGGTCTTGTACAAAAGTTAATTCACCCATTCCAGCCTACAGGCTCTGGATGGATTGATGTGGGAATTTCTGGTTTTGTTGGAGACTCAGTTGTGTCATGTCATGTTTTCCTAGAAACTGTCTTATGAGAAGATATTTTGCTGAAGCAGACATTAAGAGGATCTTTTGCTGAGAACAGACATAGTATTTTTTTCTGGAAGCTGTCTGGCAAAAGGGCATATGATGTTTTGCTAGAGTAGATGCTTGAGAGGACATATGTTTGGAAAGAGCATAAGTATAACCCAACAGACAGTGGACATGGCTCTGACATTGGTTCACCTTGTACTCTTTGCTGATCTTCATTGGGCTTCATTGCTCTTGCATTGGTTCACCTTGCTTCCTTCACTGATCTTTACTTGTCATGACTTCATAGAGAAAAACATACCAAGGAACTTCTGGTGGTGTTCTGGCTGCTTCATGTTGCTTCAGTGGACTCATGCTGATGGGCAGAGCCTCATGGTTTCTTTGAGATTGAGCAACTTCTGCAAATTTGTGTTTAGTGTTTTGTTTATAGACTGGACTGCTGACAGTGAAGATTGGAATCACCCCAAAGAACTACTTCTAAACAGGTCCACGTCCCCCTTGTCCTATTAGCCATCTTCCTCCCATACCTCAGGGAGGTTGAAGTGTTTAAGAACCCTTACTAAAGTAGTTTTTTTTAAAAAATATAAGCCTACAATGAACTTAGGTCATCATCTTTGGCAGCAAGCACCTTTATCTACTGAGCCATCATGTAAAGTCAATTGTCAGTTGAGTTTTGTGAAAGTCTCCATACTGATTTGCATCATGGCTACACTAATTTATATTCCTACCTCCAACATGTAAGAGGTTCTATTTCCTCAAACCCAGACCAGCATTTATTGTTTACTTCCTTAATAATAGTTGTTCTGACAAGTGGAATCTCAGTGTGGTTTTGATTTTGCTTTTATTTCGTTTCTATAAAGTGGCAAACTATTTGCTAGCTATAAATCTGGCAACTTGATTAATATTTATAATCTATGAAAATCTCAAACTCTAAGTCAATTATGACAATTCACATCTATAAGCCCAGTACTTGAGAAGCTGAGGTGGGAGAATCAACACCAGTTTGAGATTAGTCTGTCTTAACAATAGCAGTGAAAATCAAATAATCCAACTAGAAAATGCACTTTAATGTTTAGTGTCACAGAGAGAGGTGGGGATGTGTGTTCATATAGGAGTGTGCAAATGTGTGCAGATAAGCAGACATGTATGTATTTGTGTATGTAAAGTGTAGAGTCTACAGGTTGACACCAGGCATCTTATATCTCTCTCCATCTTATATTATGAGCCATGGTCTCTCACTGAACCTGAACACCACTCATTTGGCTAAGCCTTGTGACCAGTGAGCTCCAAGGATCTGCCTGTCTCTATCTCTCAAGCACCATGATTTACAAGATATGCTGTCATACTACCTACCATGTGGGTGATAGGAATTGAATTTTAGGTCTTTATGTTTGATTGATAGACACTTTACCACCTGAGTCGTCACTTCCTCATCCTGGACTAGGAACAATGCATATTCTTTATTTGAATAAATCCAAAAGATAGCAACATAAACAGAAAAATATCTGGAATCTATTTCAGAGATGAACAGCATAAACTTGTTTTTGTTAATATGTATTCACACACATATATTTTGTATCCATATCATATATACAATATTATAATGAGAGTACATCTATAACCACAACGCTGACTTAATATGATGTATTACGGGCATATTTTCATGTAATCACACAAATAATTAACTTGTTTGAGATAGTTTCTTAGAATTTCATCCTGTTGATAAAACAGTATTTTTGTGAGTACAAACACTGCTACAGATGAAAGGCTCTCGCATAATACTTTGCAACATGTGCAAGGATTTCTCTGAGGTTCATTTCTGGAAATAGAGTTGCTGGATGAAAAGTTATGCATGTTTTAATTGTTAGTATGCCTTGCAGAATTGTCATCACAAGACTGTACAATGTGTACTTTCACAATGGAGGTTAAAATGCCTCTTTGATCACACCATTATCAAGAAAGACAGCTTTTAAATCTCTGTCAGTACAGTATGTGGAAGGTTATAATCATAGTTCCTTTAAGGTACAGCTTTGATTTGTTTCATGTATTTATTGCCTTTTTGTGTAGCAGAGTAAATTACCTTTACATGTATTTTGCTTGTTTTTTGCTCAAGTTGTTCTTAGTTTTGCTATTGATTTGTAGGAATCCTTTATGTAGTAAAAACATTAAGGTGTATGTCTCATGAGTAATAATAATGCAAGAAATATTAGTGAACAAAAAAATAATGAACATCACAGTTTACCACATGGAAATTCTAAACTCTGGAGTCAGATTTGTGTTCTTGACCCTTGTGGCTTCCTGCTTCATGCCAAGCAATGAAAAGCATTTTGTCTACTGAGAAGATTAAATTAAAATGTTCTTCTTATAATAATGGTTTTAATTAATATTTAATCCATTTGAGCTTTATTAATGTGTGAAATAGAGTTCTTGCTAATTCAAGACAATTTTTATTCAATATCTTTGACTAAATAATCAATATTTTCTCCATTGATTAGAAGTGATTAACTATCATACATAATTCTCTACCATAAATTAGACCCTGTTCATAATTTTTCTTTTTATCAATTTATCTCCGTATTATTATGCCCAAGCATTATTACCAAACATTATACTTACTTCATAGCAAATTTTAATCCATAGTATCATGTATTCCCTCTTCTATAGCCCCATATAACCTGTCCATTATCATTCACACTCTTTTTCAGGAATAAATAGTCCATTTGTCATTTTAAAAAAAAAAAAAAAAAAAAGATAGGTTCTTACTCTATAGCCTGGGCTAGCTTGGAACTCATTATGAAGCCCAGGCTGGTCTAAAACTTACAGCAACCCTCCTCCCTATGCATCCCTGAGTGCCGGGCTTATCTACACGAGCCACAATACCCACCATATCAATATTCCTTAAACTTAACACTTCTATTGAATTAACATCGAGTTTTCAGACTGTTTTGGCCAGAATTGACATCTTTATGATATCTTCTACTGTAGAAGACACATAAATCAAAATCAGCTTTCTGCATTGCTTTGCACAGCTCTGAACGTGTTCTTCATTTTTAAGCTAATTACAATAAAGTCTAATTATTACCATTAAATTATTATATCCATTTGACACCAAAGATTGAGTGTTAATTATAAAACAAATTAATTCCACATTGACATTTGTTTCAGGTTATTGGATGACAGCTTTGTTAAAACGTGACATCTGATTGAAGACAGGTTCACCTAATAATTAAAATATTTGTGACTCTCTGCTAATGGATAAATTCTTCCCAACCAGTGCGGGACTATGTTGGGAGTCATATTTCTGGGTAGAAGTATTCATAATATTAGTGATGAGAGATAACATAGTATTTGCATAGATTCATAGTGGGTAAAATGTGGAGTAAAATCTGATTAGCTTGCTTGGTCTTTCAAGAAAAATGGGTCTTTGGGGAATGCTGCTAAATACATAAAGCAGGTTAGTGTGGCTTAAACTTGGGATCACTCTCATGTCTTAATACCCCTCTCCCTGAGTAATACAAACTGATTATCAAAATGTGAGAAATATTTCTAAAGTACAGACTGAATTCAAGTGATTTCTACTCTATGAAAAACTGCTACATAAATATCAATGACTGACATAGTAAAAATTCATATTAGGAGAGCTAGACATGTGTATTACAGTAGAGCTTTGTGACATCCTCAATTTAAGATTATCCTTAAGTACCTCATTGCCTTTTATCTGTAGCCTACAGGTAAAAATATGTGGCCAAAATGCATGGTATAGCTGTCAAGCTCCATGGAGCTTTAGGATAGAGAAGGAGAGGAGTGAAAGAGGCTTCAGAAAGATTTTGCAAGTAGTGCCACAGGCACACAAAGTTTTAGGAGGAAAAATAAACAAGGAAAAATATGGGATCAATGAGTTCTGGTTAGATCTCAATCTAGTCTAACCTCAGCCAAATAATAAAGGAGGAAATAATATTCCCTCAAACAAAGAAGTAATAGTGCTCCCAAGGAAAGTTCCTTGACACTAGAGAAGATGCAAGTACAACGAAATCACAATTGTTGAAAAACACCAAACACAGACTCAGTCATTCATTTATTCAAGAAATAGAATAAATAGAAATGAGAATTTGTCCACAGAACTGTAATGACAGGGAGATAGACTCCGGCTAATGATATACAGACAAACATGTACTGGTGAGCTACATCATGTTAAAAGCTATGACAGTATCTGTCAAGATGGCTCAGCAGTTAAGGGTGCTTGCCTTTAGTGTGATCTCCAGACTCTACACAATAGAAGGAGAGAATCAGCTCCAAGTTGTCCTCTAACCTTCACTCCAGAGCCATGGCATGCCCCCCTCTCCATACACACACACACACACACACACACACACACACACACACACACACACACACACACACACACACACATGCACGCGAATTCATTAGAATTTAAAAGCTATGATGGGAAATCAGCCTGGCTAAAGAGATAAAGAAGAGTGCTACGGGTTACAAACTGCTCAGATTCAGATCCTTTGGGAGTATGACTATCCTGAGCAAGAGCATCCCAGACAGAGAGATTCATGATGCTAAATGCCCCCCAGGCCAAAGAATCCATGGGATCCACTGTAGCTGCTGCATGCCAGGACCAGCTAGCTAGAAAAGGTAGAAAATAAAACTAGAGAAGCATATTAGTTAGAGTGCGTGAATCTTTATAAGTTTTAGTAAGAGTTTAAACTTGTTCTAAACATGATCAGAATCCCCTGTGAGCTTCCAAGGAAAGGAAAGATGATCTGATTATGTTTCTGTAAAGCCAACATCACTCTATGCTGTTGATAGATGGAGAATAATTAGGATGGAGCCAAGGTGGAAGAAGGGAGGCCAGTTTGAAGTTCAACCAAACAGAAAAGTGCTTTGGGGTTAGGTGGCTAGACGTAAAAGTGGTTAGAGGTAGAGTTTGTGATCTATCTTTAAATTATAACCTACTTTAATTGCTAATGGACAGGACAGCTCTAAGGCCTGGGTTAAGCAGCTGGAGAAATAGCCCTAATCCGTCATGTCATCTTTAACTTCCCATGTCTCTGAAAATTCTCTAAGTGGTTCTCAACCTTCCAAATGTTGTAACCCTTTAATACAGTTCCTCATGTGGTAGTGACTCCCAACCATAAAATTATTTTTGTTGTTACTTCATAACTACAATTTTGCTACTATTAAAAATTGTAATGTAAATATCTGATATTTCCGATGGTCTTAGGTGACCTCTATTAAGGGGTCATTTGATCCCTGTGGGAGTTAAGACCCAAAGGTTGAGAACCACTGCTCTAGATCCTCTGAAACTCACCCATCTCATCAGCAAAATTCCTGTTGTCTTCTGTCTTTTCCATGAATATTACCCATGCAGTCCAGCTCTAAACAATCTGTCTCACCCCTGAAGGACACTCTTGCTCTGCCATCCATCATGTGATATGTCTTCTTCCCCACACTGTCCAAACTTCTGGACTTGGAAGCATTCCCCATGATCCTGATTGCTGCTTCTCACTGAATTAAACATAAGACATTCAGAAACTGAGCCACTTGAAGAGTAATGGCAGTCTAATCCTTGTTTGCAAAATTCTCCTGAGAATGGTAGCCATTTTTCCATAATAAGTGATGGCAAATTTAAAAATTATTCCAAGATCTTAAAAGCACAAGACACTTGATTTAGTTGTGTTTAGTATTATTTATTTTGGGGGTTTTTTTTTGGGTTTTTTTTTTTTTTTTGGTTTTTCGAACAGGGTTTCTCTATATACCCCTGGCTCTCCTGGAACTCACTCTGTAGACCAGGCTGGCCTTGAACTCAGAAATCCACCCGCCTCTGCCTCTCAAGTGCTGGGATTAAAGGCGTGCGCCACCACTGCCCGGCATTTTTTTTTTTTAATTATGTGTCTGTGTCTATGTGCTTGTATGTGAACATGAGGGTAGATGACCTAGGGAACCAGAAGAATCCATTGAATCCCCTGATGCTGAAGTTGCACGATTGAGAGCCAATCTGGATGCTGGGACCAAACTTGAGTCATCTTTAAGAGCAGACTGTTAACCACTGAGTCATCTTTCCACCTCATAGGCTTGAATTTTCATTCCCTCTTATAAGTCGTCTATTTTTCAAATGAGAAAAATTGAATAGTATTACATGCACAATGACATATCTCCAAGATTACAATATTACATCCATAAAACCTGATCTGGAAGACCTAGTCCTTCACCTGTAAGGAAGAACTAGTATCATAGAAGATACAGAGGGTAAGAGCCTATTTTTCCTTAACAGTGCCTAATCGGTTGTGCTATGAAAAAGTATTCACATGCGTACATAGTCGTGACTCTTTGCAGGAAGAGTTTACTCTGAGAAAACATAGAAGTGGGTTCTCCCCCACATGTTCATTGTCCAGAGAGCCCTCTCTGAATATACGCACGGTCTGGTTGTGTGAACCACATGCAAAGTAAAAACTGGGGCCTCACTCCTTCTTGCTACATCTCCCTTAGGAATCCTACGGCTTTGATAGTGCACTTCACATGCTTAACTAAAGGACAACCAACACTTGTTAGGTATTCTCACAGTAACTGTTATGCAGCCCATTCATTCATAGCTGTTTTTATAGGCTAGCTACTTATATGACTGACTGATTAAGCAATGACGTCCTTGAGAGAAACTGTGATCCAGGAGGTCTTATCTACAATGCATAAATTGTTGTGTGGAAACCTTCAGTGCTGTGTACCTACCCAAACCTTCATTTTCAACTATTCTCAAATCCACCCTCCCTCACTAAGGAACCACTTTTCTAAGTAGTTTTTATGGTATCTTCACATGACCTTCTCCTATAAAAGTCAGCCTTTCCACTCAAACGTAGGCTCTACTTACTAGGAAGCTTTGAAGGAAGCTTTATTAGATGAGAACAGGGGGAAAGTCATTTTCTGGCCTTTGTAGCCAGGTTCTAAAGTTTAGTATCTGCAGGACAAATAGGTAGATGACAAGTTCGGGCAGAAGTGAATCTAACGTTGAAACCTGAATTGACAAAGTCAACATCCTAGAAACTCAAATATGAGTCTATGTTAAATTTTGAGGCAGGAGTTCCTCCCCAGAAAACATGAAATGTTTCTTTTGAGGCATTAAACTAATTGAATGTAGCCTACTACATCACCCTTAATGCCAAATGATTTTCAATCGTAATCAGACCTGTAAAATATGTGCAACATCTAAAATAGTATGTGATCAAAAGATGGGCTCTACAGTCTAGGCAAGTGGGTGTGGTACATTTAAGCAGCACATCCTTATTCATAACTAACACTATTTCTACAATTAAATAGAGCACTAGAAAAAAATGCCTCAAGTAGCTGTCTCCTATTATAGGTGGGAGTGGAAACTGACAAAGTGATCCTTAGACTTGCAAGATATAAAATAGCTAGGTCCTGGATGAACAAAAAGAACAAAGTTGGAAGACTGACATTACTTTAACCAAGTCAAATCCATGGGAGTCATATTGGGGTAGGAAAGACATAACCAAGAACATACAGGTCTATTGAATGGGACAGAGTCCAGAATGTGTTTATGCATGTATGCATATATGCATAACTGACTTGTCACAAAAGCAGCAAGGAGCAAGGCCTGTCAATCTGAAAGGACAATCTTTTCATAAGCTGGCACTGGGCCAAGACCATAGTCATTTGAAGAAAGTACAAGCCTTGGACCTCACTTCACCTCATGTATAACAATTACCTAAGGATGGATGTTGAATGAAATGTAAAAGTGTACACCTTCAAGATTATGGGGCAAATAGAGAAAAGCATTTACAATGTTGCAGTAGCCAAAGATGTCTGCAGTAGCATGCCAAAGTCCTGAACCACAGGAGGAAAAGTAAAAGATAAATTGCATTACATCAACAACTGTTTATGATCTGCTCTTCAGAAAAACATCAAGAAGGCAAAATGGCAAAATATTGCAATGAACATTTTAATAAAGATTGGCATCTGGTAGTCTCTAGATTATATTTTTTTAAAAAAAAAAACTCTAAGATGATGACAGATAATTCAAAGTTTATAAATAGATACTGGAAGAGACACTTAACAAAACAATATATATGAATAGTTAACAAGCACATGAAAAATGCCCAATGCTACTAGAAAGAAGAAAAGTAATTTAAATGAAATTAGATGCTACACTTATTAGAGAGGTGGGAATTATAAATATTCACAACAGAAATGTTGACAAGGATGTGGGAATCTTATTCATTGCTGATGGGGGAGTTAAGTAGTAAAAGCATATTGAAAAACAGTTTGTCAATGTGTTTGTTACTGTGACTAAAACACCTGGCATGACAATTTGTGGGAAAATGTCTCTGGGCTCATCATTCTGGAAGATTCATTCTGGTACACAGGGGTGGGAAGTTATCTGCCTGGACTGTGTTTCCAGGTTCTTGAAATCTTGTTCAAAAACAAACAGACAAACATGTACAAATAGCAAAGGGTTATGTTTAGAAGTGAAGTAAACTTACAGGCTTGAAAAGCTTCTGTAGAGTTGCAGCCCTTTGCTAGTAATAGGCCACTGTTTGCAGCCTCCTTTTGTGGGTCCAGGAGGGGGAGTAGTTACATGGGGTGTGCATTTTATCAGTTTTGATTGGTTGATAGACTTCAGTTATAAGCATGTTCTTTTCCATGCTGAATCATACATAGTCATATGGAAACTAGAGCTTTTCCCCTAAAATTTCACTCAAAGGATGCAGTTTGCCTTCCTGCCATCCACTCCAAACTGGTCTGGACTGTATCAGCTCATTTCCCTTAGTTTTAAGACTTATCTCAGAATGAATTTGGTTACAAAAGGAAAGCTACAAACAAGTTGCTAGGGAGAAATATAATTCTATTGTTTCTAATGGGGTCTACATGCTAGGATATAGGTAGGTGTCCCAGGCTGCTAGGTTCATTGTTAGGAAAGAAGTGTATAGCTTCAGCCAACTGGAGTCCCTGGTTTTTAAGCTGTCTCTATACCTGCCTGCCCCAACGCCATGATGAATTTGTGCCATTGCACAGGATAGAAACCATCACCAGGAAAATACCTACAGGGAATGTGACCCTTTGAGTTTACAGTGTTCTGGGACTGGTGAATTCTAGGAAACAATGGTTGTAGGCTATAGCGAAGGATAATCCTGGAATCTTGGCTTACTTATCTGCCATTGTATTGGAGCTCATTTATTTTAACCTAAACTCAAACCATTTAAAAATATCCCTCTAAACCCGATTGGGGTAGGATGGTTAATAATACCGTACTGTCCTGTAGTGAAGAAAGCTGTCCAGAGTTAGGGCAAGGAACAACTTGTATTTCCAGACAACATTAGAAATGTTGAAGTATTATAAATAATTTAAGTAGCTAAGACTCATTAACTTTAACATATTCTTAACAAGTGCTCTGCGAAATACTAATATATTAGCTCTTTTGTTTCCTTGCCTTCTATTGTTTAGCTTAATGAAGCTCTGGCTGTTATTGTGAGCAACATTGTTTGTGATGGAAAATAGGATTATTGGGTAGCAACCAGAACTTTTACCCCACTGTATTAGCAGATAAAGAAAATAAAGTGTTTAGATCTTCCTCTCAGTTTTCAAGCTAGTCAAAAACTATCTAAAGCTCTGGTTGTTATCCTAGGACAGTGCGGATCTGTCCAGCTATCTAGGGTACAGTGGTCACATGTTTGATGAATGTGTTGCATCAGAAAGCAGGAGGATTTTGGCAGCAATCCATGATCTGAAAATAAGCCATGAAGTACTCGTCAAGGCACATCAGCCTCCCCGTTCCCCTTCTCCCAACTCATCAAGTTGGTATCATGGTATTAATACAAAATACATCTGGTGTTTAAAGGTTCCTATTAACCACCCAATTATCACTTATATAAATCTGAGACAAATAAAGGCTGAGAAACCATTCAGTTACAAGCTTTCCTCGTAGGATACCCCCCCAATCTCACAAAAGACAAACACACAAAACCCACCATTGATCTTTATACATCTTGTCATGCTCCACAGACAGACACTCGGGACAGTTGTACATGATGGTGGCTCTCAGCCCTTGCCTCGGAGTTTCACTGGGATTCTGTGTTCCAAAAGAGGTGATTTTAGGTTCTGGTCATACATTTCTTGGGCATTCTGTAAACTTGTTCTGTGACATTTGCTCCTCATACAGAGAAGTCATGCTCTGGCCATATTTTGATCAGTTAAGGAAAATTCATGACTAATTGAATGCCTTAGTTCTTGTAAATGTTGGATATTGTTTCTTTGAAACCATTCTCTTCTCTTTAAGTCAAGCTGTTCATGTGTTTTCAATTTCTTCTTTAAAATGCAGACTGATCTGACAGAATGTTCATGAGTGAAGCGTAGTGAAGGGGATGAGAACCATATATTTAATATGATGATTTCATCATGCCACCTATATTTCAGGAAGGGAATGTAAGAAACAGGAGACAATCATTATTTAAAAGAGAAGGTTTCTCTATTTAATACATGGCTGGATCCTTTGATCTTTCCATCATAGACTCCTTCAGAGACAAATGGCTGCATGCATGCTTTTGCAAAGTATTAAGCTCAGGGCTATAAAAAGTCAGTACATGTTTATTGAGTATGTATGATGCACGTACCATGGTGATTGGTTGTTGATCTGTGTGGATAAGGTAAAATATCTCTGACCGTAGGCATCTTACAGTGAGGATGCAGAAATATAGTCACTTAAGTAATTATCATTCCATATGATAAAGGATATTTAAAACAAAAGCAGGAAACACAGATAGGGCCCACAGACAGAAAACATGAATGCCCACTTTTGAGAAAGAGGGGAGAAATGAATCTAACCACGTGAAACAGGAAGCCAGACACAGAGAACAATCCACAAAATAGTAAGGAGTTATACTTCACTTTCAGAGAGTGGGAAATTACTGTAAATTCATTAAATAAAAGCTAGACAGTGTTAGATTTTTTTTTTTAAGGAACATTTTGTGTGCAGTATGGAGATGAATTGAAAGAAAGGACAATTTGGGGGCATCATGTGCAGAGAAGAAGGTGGCAGCCTGTTCTTGGGATTGGCAGTAGAGATAGAAAGGAATTGACATTTCAAAATGCTGACGATCAATAGGACATGATGGCTGGCCGAATGTAAGGAAGAAAAAGAGAGAGGAGGAGGAGGATTTGAGAATGAAGCAGACCTAGAAATGGAGTGCATGCAATATTTAAAATGCTTGTGGGAGATACCAATGGACAGTTCTAATGAGTGCCTGCATATACAAGTCGGAGAGATCACTGTGAGGTTGGAGTTTTGAACATTAGCTCTTTTAGGTGGTGAATCAAATGAGTTTGATTGCCTGGAGAATGTGGGAGACATACAGAGTAAGGAGAGAAGAGTCCAGACAGTACTGAAAAATAACACCATTGAAAGACCCCCATGAAGGACAAAGGAATTGCAAGTGAAATAGAAAAGAACAGGCCAGAGGGTAAGAGGAGGAGAGTGAAGGAATGCAGTAAGCAGGAGCCAGAGGACATCTATCTTAGGCAATGCCTGACAGCTGTCAGTAGTCAACAACCTACTGGGAATGTAACCTGAAGCCTGAGAAGATGCCCTGCATCCCAGGTAGTGCTCCACGGGGAATCAAATTTCCCAAAACCCAAAACTCCTAAATGCATAATTTAATACTCTTAGTGCACTGGCTTGTTTTATGTCAACTTGACACAGGCTAGGGTCATTTGGGAAGAGAGAACTATCAATTATGAAAATGCCCCTGCCAGATTGGTCTGTGAGCAAGACTGTCGTGCATTTCCTTGATTAGTGATTGATGTGGGGTGTCAAGCAACTTACTGTGAATAGTACTAACCCTGGGCTGGACTGGTGGACCTGGGGATGTGGGTGAGCGAGTCAGTAAACAGCACTTCTCTGGCCTCCCTCTTCAATTCCTGTCCTTCTTCCCTCAGTGATACACTGTAACCTGGAAGGGTAAGCTGAAAGAAATCTTTTTCATCCCAAAGTTGCTTTCGGTTTGATCTCTATCATAACAATAAAAACCTAGATTGACAGTGTCTTATACATCTGGCAAATTGCTCCACAGTTTGGAGAAAGAAAACATGCACCTGAGAGGAGACAAATCTGAGTTAAAAATTGCATCCCTCTCAGAGGCAAAGAACCTACCTGCTCTTAGAACAGGGCATGAACTTGGACTTTCTTCATATGCAAAATGGAAACAGTAGTTACAGTTTCCAGACAGAAAGAGCTTGGCACTGATTTGAGTATACCCTGAGGTTTGTTAGCCATTGTCTGTTAAATCTGAATGTATTATTTTGTGGGGTCCCTGAGTTCTAGGGCCTTAAAATTTTGAGGCTGCTAAACAATCTAATTCTAAGCCTGGCACCTCTCAAGCCTACATATCATGTGGTCTTAAAATGCAGCCATTGTCTAGAAAACTGGGAAAGGGTTGGTGGTGAGGGTAAGAGAGCCTTCTTCTATGAGTCCTGGCATTACACTGCTGATTGTCTTGAGGATTAGGGAGCCTAAAGGCAGCCAATAGTGACCTTGGCTGTGCTCAGGTCTCACTGTTGAGCCCTAGTGAGAAAAGAGAGACAAATAAGGAAGGAAGGGTGACAGTGTTGGGAATTTTGTGTCCTACTGAAAAGCCAATAATGGCCACCACCTCCCCCATCCCCTCCCACCCCCAAAGTTCTTCAAATGTTTTGAGTCACATACAAAATAAGAAAAATAGACTAAGGTTTCTGGAAAGGAAACAATAAAATGGTTACATATTTATCTACTAACAACTGTTATTGGAACCAGGTTTATCGGATCCAGGTAGGCCAGAGTTTGATCTGACTTCAGCCATTTTCCAGCCATGTATTTGCACATATTGCTTGTAATCCCTAAGTGCTGATTTCCTCACCTACAAAATGAAGATAAAAAATACTTATAAAGCATATAAAACAATATGTGCTAAATGTTAAGCATACTTCTTGGTCATGGTAATTACTAAATTATTTATAAGTATTATAGTTCAGCAATATTAAGGAACACAGCATATTTGCCCCTTTGATCATGTGTACACGTGTTAGCTTGGGTGAGCAGAAACACACACACACACACACACACACACACACACACACACACACACCTCTAATTCTTGGAAAATAAAATGCATAATATTCCCTCCAAAGTCAATCGATGAAAGGCTAATCTGGCATGGCAAAATGGACAGGTGCATACAGAGATCATTGATAGAAAGTAAAATAGCTAATGGAGCTTCTCAGTCTTTTCAAGCTACAATAGAAATTTATTTCTCCCTATTTTTCTTAGTTAGGGTTTTAGTGCAGTGAACAGACACCACGACCAAGGCAACTCTTATAAGTACAACATTGAATTGGGGCTGGCTTACAGGTTCAGAGGTTCAGTCCATTATTATCAAGGCAAGAGCATGGTAGCATCCAGACATGCATGGTTGAGGAGGAGCTGAGAGTTCTACATCTTGTTCAGAAGGCAAACAGGAGAAGACTGGCTTCCAGGCAGCTAGGACGGAGGTCTTAAAGCCCACACCCACAGTGACCCACTTTCTCCAAATAGTGCTACTCCCTGGGCCAAGCATAATCAAACCACTACGCCCTTCTTTACACTGTGTCCAGAGATTGTATTGGCAGATGCTGAGTGCCTGCCCTGTCCCCAGAATTTGACTGTCCTGTTTCTGCATATGGAAGGCAGAGAGGGAGAGCAGCTCCCTGAGTCCTCTCTTGCAGGTGTAAATCTCCTCACTATGCATAGCCTCATCAGCATCCAGCCCCACCGTTCAATGCCACCACCATGGGAATTTGATTTCAAACATACGAATTTGGAGACATGGGGCATTCAAGCCAACAGATACTTAAAAAGATGTCCAACTGCCAAGTGATTAATTTCAATTAAGATAAGAATTTTTAAATAAATGATCTTGGTGGAGATCAAAAAGTTTGCTGTAACGGGATTTTTGCTAGATCAAGGAAAGCAGATTTTCTCACAAACTGGGGGGAAGCAGAGAAATGGCTTCTAATCAGTTTGGAGGGCAATTTGACAACACATACCCTACTGCAAATGACACATGACCTTTAATTCGTCATTTCTGTGTATTTACTGTTCTATATATTGGGAGATAGAAGCAAATCACATTGCAACATCATTGATAACATACAGATTTATAAGCAATATACTGATCATAGATTGACTTTCATATAGATTGTAGCAACTAAATGTTTAAAAATAAAGTAGATTCATATAATTAAAGTAGTTTCAAAACAATATCATTAGTCAGGTGCAGCAGTTAGTGGGCTGTACCTATAACCCTCACTACTTGGAAGGCTGAGGTAGGAGGATCACTTGAGGTCAGAAGTTCTAGGCCAGTACCAGTGACATAGCTAATATGTCCATCAAATTAAAGCACAGTGTTAAGTGAATAAATAGGATTGCATGTTGTTGCTGTTTAAGGAATAAAAGGTGGTCTCATTCCAGAGCCCTGACAGACATATCAATGATGACTTCAATACATTTACTAAGTAAAACAAAATTCTCCTCATTTTACAATTAAACAGAATGTATCCAAATGTCATCATTTCTTAAAATGCATGCCAAGTAAATTAACCTCAAATAGAAAAAGAATCTACACGAAAGTACTGCTATTGGCAAATGAGAAAAAGTAAAAGAATGGGCTAAGGATGTGGCTTACTGGGTAAAATGTTTACTGAGAAAGCATGAGGGCCTGAGTTTGTATTCCAGTACCCATGTAAATATAGACATGTATTTACATGTCACATGCCTGTATTCCCAGCACTGGCAAGACATAGACAGGAGGATCCTGAGGCCAGGTAGTCTAGCCACTTAGTGAGTTTTATGTTCAAGGAGAGATGCTGCCAAAGGGGGGAGGGCAGTGCAGAGCAATTAAGATTCACAGCAGATGTTGGCCTCTGGCCTTCATATGTACACACACATGTGCACCTCTCCACACACAAGCATGCACACACACATAAGTTAGAATCATATGAGGAAGATCAGATACCTGCTCACCAAAAATATGTGCTTCCTAGGCACAGAAGAGTGTCTGTTCCAGACAGGAATTGTCCTTGAGTCACTACTATCCATTGGCTGAAAGAAGAAAACTGTGAAGTCCTGGGGGATTACACAGCTTCCTGTGGAAACAATCTTAGTACCTTAATAATTGCATGCAAGGGGGTCACCTAGACACAATATGTGCACTGGACTTGTAAGTGGGCCAAAAGAAAAAAGAAAAAAAAGAAAGAAATGAACTTTTTCTGGATTACATAAGACACTGACATTCTGAGTTTACCAAATAGCTAGTGTTCTGCTCAATAAGAGGCTAATCAATGTTCTTTGGTGTGGGATGATTAAGGAAGCTACCAAGCTAGACTTGCCCTGATATAGATGACCTACATGATTGAGATACAGAAGACAGTATGTGTAGCAATGCATAAAGCAAGCTACCTTGAAGATATTATTCATCAGCGGGTGCCATTAGAAGTCATGAAATAATGACTTCTTTCAACTGTTGTTTTAATGTTTCTTGCTTTATACTTTTTACTGTAAAAATATATGGCAAAATGCTAGAGCAGAGTCTCGTCAAGCATCCAGCCATTTATGGCACCTATGAGTTGAACAAGGCTCTCATTGTGATAGCCAGATATCTTCTTATGGCTCAACTAGTCATGTTCCTCGGCGTTTCAATGACCTAACTATAAAGAACTGTTGATTATTAAGGGTCTTTTTTCTTAAAAGGCAAGTGAGACGCTGTTTTTACTGACGATGTTTCTGACTTTATTAATCATATAGCAGTGTGACAGCTGCCCCCGCCTCACATTTCTCTCACTCAATCATTCCCTGCTGGACTTAACAATAGGAAGCTCACAGCTAAGCATCAACTAGCTGTGTCTCATGTCAAGTAATAATCTCTCCAAGGAGATTTTAGCCCAGCTGGGGCAGGTAGCGTATTCAGTTCCCCTGTACCTGGCACCATGTGGGACACACAGAAATGAACTGCCATCCATGGAATAGAACCAAACACCCATTTATTTAAAGGTACTTACTGCATTTGAGATACCACCATCCTCCCTTTTCAGAGGTGAATCTACAGAATCACAGATGAATCTGTGCGAGTTGTTCAGCTTTCGGCTCCAACCAAATACACAAAGGAAACCATAGGAAAAGCAATAGAAAGCTACCTTGAGATTACCAGCCTAATGACACAGCCACCACCGTGCGGAACAGTTCATGAAAAGAATATTACTGCAGGAAAATAAACGTGAGCACATTTTCTAAGATTTTTGCCATGCGTCTACATCAGTATGCATGTGGCAGGTTTCTTTTTGGTGTTTGCCTGAGCTGCTTAAGGCTTTTGTCCATTGACAGGACCCTACTGCCTAATTACTATCCTGCATTGGTCCTAAGAAGCCACAGCTTCCTTCTTTATTAGACTCCCCCAGCAAACAGAACCATGACACAGAACCTGAACTCAACCCAATTAGGGAACTTTTAAGTTGCAATAAAAAGAAGTTCCTTGCATACCTCGTAAAACTCGCTTTCCAGAAATAGATCTAAAACATCCAGGTGGGCCAGAGCTAGCAAGTTCGCTTTCCTGTCACCACTAATAAGAGAAAGGATGCCTCTGTATCGCCCAGGAATGCTTCCTTATCTGCCAAAAGGAACTCGAAGTCCCCTAGAGGAAGCCAACCCTTCCAATCTCACCGCAGTTTAATGGATATTCACCACTAATCTTCTCCCCGGCACAACATATATAAGGACACAATTCAGAAGCCCACTAACTTAGCTCTACTTAATAGATTAACACTCTTTGTGTTTCCTTCCTAGGCCCCTTACATACTATGCTCAATACAGAATTTACATTAAACCTTAAAAATTATGTCGGGTCATATCTGTCCTCTCTCAGAGCTCTGCAGCAGCTTCCCATTTCACATCAAGTAACAATGGCCCAGAAAACCCTGATGAGCAGAACCACTGTGATACTGACATCCCTCCCCATCACCCCCTCCAGCTGTCAATCAAATAGAAGAGACCATTCAGAAGCCCATACAAAGCCCTTACCCTGGCTGGTACCTTCCAAAGGAAGGCTCCTGCTCTAGACTACCAACACAGATCATTTATGGAGCACCTTCAGGTAATTGATTAAATACAACCCTCTCAACAAGACACCCCCAACACACGTTGTACCCACCCTTGTTTTCAACTTGATATTTCCTCATAACATTATTGTCTACTAATACATTAAAATGTCTTCTTACTCTGCTTATTGTCTGACTTCCTCTAATATAAACTCCATCATGGTGGGGATGTTGTCTACTCATTTAACATCCCATCCTCAGTACCTAGCTGTACAATGAATTTGTATTTAAGGGATTAAATACCTATTGTCTGCATACATGCAGATACAATTAGTGTGCAGAGTAGTGTTACTGTGTGTTGAAGATTGTCTTCTATTGTTCTGATAAATAACATGATAAAAAGTAAGGGAGCTTGGTCTTTAAGTGGTCCCTGGAGCAATGGCTGTCCCTGACTCTGTTGCCTGCCTGTGAATCCTCTTCATCTAACTGGGCTGCCTTGGCTAGTCTCA
The DNA here is from genome assembly GCA_028551405.1 of Uromys caudimaculatus. Lineage (NCBI taxonomy): Eukaryota > Metazoa > Chordata > Mammalia > Rodentia > Muridae > Uromys > Uromys caudimaculatus. The sequence continues at coordinate 26,286,084 of CM052705.1, forward strand.
GTAGGAGAGGACACGCCCAGTCCTGCAGTGGCTTGAGTTGGTACCCGAGGGGGACTCCTCCTTCTCAAAGGAGAAAGGGAAGGAGGATGGTTGAGGGGCTGTGTGAGGAGGGAACTGGGAAGAAAGTGGGGCAGCATCGATCTGGATGTAAAGTGAATAAATTACTGGGGGGAAAAAGCAGCATGGAGAGGAAAGGGTTAATTTAACTTACATACCCTAATCAACGTTCATACTTGAAGGGAGTCAGGACAGGAACTCAAGAGGGAGCAGAGGCAGAAGCCACAGAGGAACAGTGCTCACTGCTTGCTCCCTGGGGCTTATTCAGCTTGCTTTTCATATAACTGGGGACCAGCTGCCCAGAGGTGGTACCACCCACAGAGATCCTGCTCTCCCACAACAAACATTAATCAAGAAAATAGCCAACATACATGCCTACAGGCTAGTCTGATGGAGGCATTTTCAAAACTGAGGTTCCCTCTTTCCAGATTGTGTCAAGTTGAAAGAAAACAACAAAACCAAAACCAAAGCCCTAACCAGCACACCCTTCACGGACACAAAATTTACCTGGGGAACACTAAGGCCACTGTGAAAGGACATGAGATCAGGGTCCCATCATGCATATTTCTCATTCATTACCATCATAGGGATCAAAACTACTGTTTTTTTTTTTTTTTAAGTTCACCCTCCTGCAGTCTTATTGTCAAGGATGCTCTCATAGCTTGTTGGAGGTTGGTGTTCTACGTTAAATGACTATTTGGAACAGTTCCTCTGCTATGCCCTGGTTTCAGATTATCTCCGTTATCATCTGTTAAATTCTAAACACAAATTCTCTAACCTTGCCCCATTAACTTCCCATGAGTTAAAGGCAAGGTAGTGCTATTGGAAGCAAACATAATTAAGCCCTCTTATAATTTTGGTACGGTTTAAAGAAACCCTGAGTTCTCTAGTCATAAGTTATTTTAAACCACAAAAAGAGTTGTTCTTGTATTCCATACTGTCTGTAAAAGGCACTGAATGGGCATTTGCTTCCAGGATATTTACTTTCTATCTTTTTCCCAGTGAAATAATCTGAGGTTTAAATAACAATAAAAACCTTTCTAACCTGCTGCCTCAATGTTCCTCTAAAATCTCCACAATAAAACAATGCAACCGGGCTGGAGAGATGGCTCAGCGGTTAAGAACACTGACTGCTCTTCCAGAGGTACTGAGTTCAATTCCCAGCAACCACATGGTGGTTCACAACCATCTGTAATGGGATCCGGTGCCCTCTTCTGGATGTTTGAAGAGATTGACAGTGTACTCAAATACATTAAATAAATAAATATTTAAAAAAAAAAACAACAATGCAACCGTTTTTCCAATCTCTACGTACAGGGTCTGGTTTCTGGAGAAAGCCTTAAGCCCAACAGAGAAGCGTCTGCAGGCAGCAATAATACAGCAATAATACAGACACTGGGGATCTGCGTTACTGCTTACTGTAGCGATGAAGATTCTACAAAGTTGGAGCTTCTACAGAAGCAAAGCTGACCTTGCAGATAGGTTAGTTTGCTCACAGCTATGTGAGTACCAAGAGGTAGCATGAGGACATAGGGCTGGAGGCCCGCGCATGCGTGCTGTTCTGAGGAGTTACGCCCCTCTGCAGCAAAGCTGCATCTGTTGGGGACAGAACCTCCTTAACAGAAACTTATGGCCTGGCACTTCCTGTGTTATTAAGGAAATGAATCATTAGTACTTGGCAACATTTACCAATTCTTAGCCAACGGATTACATAACTGCTCTTTGCGTTTAATCATTTACTAAGCAGCTAAATTACTATTTTAATCTAATGTAAAAAGAGCTCTGATGTTGCCCGTGCTAATGAGAAATCGCTATATACATATTAGTGACTCCCACTCCTACATAATTGATACCCTATTTATATTGCAGCTTAGGGATGGTGTTTACTGGAACTTAGTCTAATTTTATCCCATCACTTGGAAGGCATGGATATTTATGGATTTAAATCAGGTATTTTGAATTAGAGAAAAGCAAATCGTATTTTCTAGTATTAGAACCCACTAGATAACATGTCTATTCCTGCATTCTAAGTTTAGTTTCATGTGAGAGAGGCCATTAAAAATAACTAGAGATTCTAGTTTTCAGTGAAACAACATGAGAGCATGCAGAGAGTTATAAAACATGGCTCCTGAATTAAGAGTTAAAATGTGTCAGAATAAAGCGTAGTTTACTGGCTACTGACCAACTTACCAAAACATACACACACACACACACACACACACACACACACACACACATACACACACACACAATCTCAGAATGAGAAAGGAAGCTGTAAGAATACTATAAATGGTTATTGTTGATAAATGATCTTCCGGTTTAAACAAACAAACAAGTTTCTAATTTAAGAAGTGGAGGTGGGGTCCAAGGTGGGCACTAAAGGGTCACGTGATGATAGATTTACTACCAAAGCCATGCTTTCATCAGCCCAGAGTCTGTGGGGGAGTGACGACAATGGGAAATAGTAAGAGAAGAAAGAACAGACAAAGGGCAGGGGAGCAGCTCAATGGCAGAGCACTTGCCTCACAGGCACAGGAATCTTGGTTCAATTCCCAGCAACTTAAAAAAAGAGAACTAATAAGCATACTTTACAAAACTTAATTTAAACTATAAATCCATGGATCCCATACCTCCAACTACCCTTATAAGCCCAAAGACAAAATAAATGAGTCCCAGGAAGAGAAGGATTTCTCAGATAGCATCAAAAGAGGACACAGCTGAGCCAAGTTACAGATATATTCAAACATAATCTCCCCTATATGATCTTAGGCATGACATAAATAATATGCTTTCTAATTTGAAATAAAGATTATGCTCTCATGGGTCCCTTGATAATACCTGGCTACATAAAATAGTTTCTTGGAAACGGCCTTTCTACATGTCTGTTTTACCAATTTGGAATTAATTTTCCCATTTCCTTTTCCCCTTACATCCATGGGGAATTTTACATCAGGCTGACACACATTTGAATGCATATCTCTGGGGAACATGACTCTCCAAGCGCCAGCTTTGTGCCATTCTTTCCAGGTCAGTGTTCACAAATCTATCTAGTTTTTAGACATATAGAGCATGCTGTGGTGAGTCTTAGGTGAGCCTACAGTCTCTAACATGATGAGATGGTTCTAAATGTTGAAGAGATTTCTGGTTCTAAACCATTGACAGTATTATGAGAGGCAGGAAATAGGGAGAGGAGGAATGAAAGAGGGAAGAGAGAAGAGGAAGGAAGGGGGGAAGGGGAGATGAGCCTGAGAGGGAGAAAGGAAGAAAACCATAAAGTTAGCACAAGAGGAAACCTGTAAGGAGACCTCAGGAGTTCTATGCAAACCTCCTTCAATGTTCTCTTCCCCTGGAGTCACTGTCTTCAGCCTCCCTGGGAAAGTCTTTCCCTGGGAAGAAGCTAGTGCTTTTCCCACCAGGATGGCTACAGAATTTCAAAGAAGTTCAAAGGTTTTTTTTTTGTTTTTTTGTTTTTTTTTTCAGTAAAAGAAAATCCCCCACCTGTGATCTCATCTGCTGCTGCACAATTTGATTCAGGGTCTGTCTTCCTCCGTCCCATTTAATCAAACCACACTGGGATCTTTTTTTTTTTTTTTTCATCGTACTCTAGAGGTAATGAAAATGTCAGCATTTTCCTTAATTGGTCTTTTTCTAAAGGAGCAATTTTTTCATTATTTAAATATTTTTCTTAATTTACTTATTTCATTTATTTCTATGATGCACACCTGGTGATTTTCTTCTTTCTGCCATCATTTATATGAATCGATAGTTTAAGGTGGTGTGTCTTGATTACCTATTCAAAAATCTTAGGGAAAGTTTTGTCACATTAACTAATCCTTGCTGACAGATCACTGTAGGTCTTCACTTCCCTGTTGAATCCAGTCACAAAGATTCCAGCAAAGTATAGAAGAAAGAATATTTAATCCAATTCTGCACAAATTATATATGTGTTGTGTTATGAAAATGCATTTCAGTACAAGCATATATATTTTTGAGAAAATAATCCAGGTTTATTGCATGTAGCCTCAGATAGGGGTTAAAAACAGGCAAGATGACTTACAGGTTTCTCTCGATTGAAGTTCACAATCGAACTGATTTGCTTTGATAATAAGTACAAAACATATATGGAATAAGCGTTTGCAAAATCTCACCAGTAGGAGATAGAGATATAGCTCGGTATTGAAGAGCAGTTGCTTGCTCTTTCCGAGGAACTAATTTCGACTCCCAGCACCCACAAGGCAGCTCACGACTGTTTATCACTCCTGTTCCATGCTCTCTTCTGACATGCGCAGTGTGTGCACACATACATGCAGACAAAATATAAAAATACACATAAAATAAAAATATTTATACTCAATATTAATAAAAGAATATTTTCTAATTGACTCACTCCTTGCTCCAAAGATCTATAATCACTCCCTGTCAACTGTTGTGTGGAATGTGAAGTCCCACCCCAGACACTTTCAAATGACGATCATCCTCTGGCCCTTCCAACACATCCCAGACAATAATTCATCTCTCTCACCACTACTTCCCATCCACCAGAAGAAGTGGAAGGCTTCATTCAATCCATCCCACCAACAACACAAAGAAAAACCACTCACATTTGCTTCTAGAATTATTTGTATACTGAGCATTTTCTTTCCTTGACATCTCCTAAATCTTTCCAACCCCAACCCATATTTTTATCCTAAGATTCCATTAACTTTAAAATGGGATTACACACCGTTGGGCTCTGAATTTTGACTCAATTTCTTCTGTAACTGCTGTCCTTGAAGTAATGCACAGACAGTTTTTAAACTCATTGAAGGTAGATATTGTGATTTATCCTCAATGTGGTCTACACTATCTCTTAAAGGCAGTGGGCAGCACAAGTTAAGGAAATATGGCATTCCTCTTTAGGCCATAGAGTGAATGAAAGCCAAGACCATCTTGGGAATGCCAATGGAGAATCTGTACAAACAGAGATGTGCACTTCAAGTTACCCTACCAATAGGGCTGCTTGTTTTATAGAAAATATCATTTAGATGATAAAAACATCAAATAAACAGTGATCTGAGGCAGGGCACTTTTTCTTTCCTTTTTCCAACTATATAGAAAGTTTGTGTGCCATCTGGAGGGGTTGTATGGTGAAAAACAAGACCACAAAGGAGAAAACGTTGCAAACTGCATGAAAGGGTTATTATGTGCCAGAGTCTAAGCCTTTCCAAGGCTCTCCAGTGCTAATGACTCCAGTTTCTGTTCAGTCTGGTTGGGTGAATGGAAGTAATGTATCATGAAGACTTACATCCATGCTATTTCATTTGGTATAAAACGTAGAGATCATACTATTTGAAGAACTCGGGGTTAGAGACCAAGACTTATGATCGTAATACCTATAGGATGGAGCTAGCTTTTTGACTTTAAAGATTGTTTTATAACTCATGAAGCTTGGATCATCCTAGAGATGAAGGTAGAGAGAGAAGTCAAGACCCACATCATCAGTTCATTAGGGCTGAGTTTAGCCAACTCATCCATCTACTGAAAAACAAGAATTCTCTCTCTCTCTCTCTCTCTCTCTCTCTCTCTCTCTCTCTCTCTCTCTCTCTCTCTCTGTGTGTGTGTGTGTGTGTGTGTGTGTGTGTGTGTGTGTGTGTGTGCATGTGTGTTCAATTTTGGTTTTAGTTTTCTTTTGTTTTTGTTTTTTCTTTTTTTATTAATTTACTTACTTACTTTATATCCCAATTCAGCTTCCCCTCTCTCCTCTCCTGCCAGTCTCTCCCTCTCATCTTACCTCCTCCCAATGCCCCTCCTTCTAGGGAAGGCCTCCCCTAGATACGAACCCACCTTGGCATACCAAATTGCAGTTTTCTTCTATTGAAGTTAGATAAGGCAAGCCTAGTCAGTTGGAAGGAATCCAAAAGAAAGCAACAGAGTTATTAACAGCCCGTGCTCCTGCTGTTAGGAGTTTTGGGGTTGTTGCTGTTGTTGCTGTTGTTGTTGTTGTTGTTTTGTTTTGTTTTGTTTTGTTTTTCAGGAAAGGGTTTCTCTGTGTAGCCCTGGCTGTCCTGAAACTCACTCTGTAGACCAGGCTGGTTTCGAACTCACAGATGCTGCCTGCATCTGCCTATAAGAAGACTCTTAACACTAGAAAATCTACCCAAAAGTCCAGGTTTTCATAGAAGACAACTTACTGGTAACATGTTCCACATCTTTAGTGAGATTCTGGGCCAAATCTGCTATTTATAGATAATTTAACTTGCAGTCAGTATATGTTATCCAGGGTCATAGCAGATGGTGAAAATGAAGGTATTGTTGGCGTCTTCTATGAGTGTAGCTTTAAATGGTTTCATTTTTAAATTGATGTATATAAGCATGAAATTGTACACAATTATTGCCTGTGCCCTGGACTATTTGCTGCCCAGCCCTATCTGCCCTCAGGGTTTGGAGGTGGAGTGACACTGAATCAAGGATACAGACTCCGGGAGCAGGTCAGAAACACTACAGCAAGTTCATCTGCGCACTGCTGCAAGCTCTTTAATACCCTCCGCCCGCGTCCCATTGGTCCCCAGAAGGCATCTCTCCTAAACAGTAGTTCCCGATTGGCTGGCATTGTCTGCATCAGCAATTCTTGGTCTCTTGGGCAGTCTTCAATTAGGTTCTCCTGCAGGAGATGCCTTTGTGATTGCACGCTCTGTGTTTACACTGTTCTTCCTACACACAACAGGATACCATGTAATGTCTCAATACAATTATACATTGTATGTTTAAATGTGGCGAAACACATCTTTTCTTCTAGTCCTGAACTACACATTTCATAATTGTTATTTGTAGTCACCCTGTGAACCACCCCACCAAAGCCTTTTGCTTTTGACTTTAATACCCCTGAGTGGCCCTTAGTCACCTTTCTGTCCTCCTTGACCCCCCCCCCCCAGCCTCTAGTAACCATATTCCTACTCTCAACTTTATCATTTCAACATCATTACATTTTTCAGTTGTTAAAATTCTGGTTGGTATGTTCCTGCCAGAAAAGGAAAATCAGAACCAACACCTTTCAAGAATGAGTATGGCTTGTATTTCTTCTACCCAAGAAACTACAAGGTGTGGTAATACCATTCATATCTGGACAACTGTTGGTTCAAGGCAGTCTATGGGACAAATCTCAATGTTTCCCAGACATTATTTTAGGCACCGAAAGTTGCACTACCAGCAAGATGAGGGTGATTTTCTATAACACTCGAAAAGCTTGAAGGCAGAGCTATGTGTTCAATTGTTTAAATAAGATTATGTTTTTACTTCCCGCAGAAAAGGTTAATCGTTGTAAGCATTGAAAATGAGAAAGGCAGGAAAACATGGGAAGGAGAGAAGAGAGGGGGAAAGGGAAGGAATGAGAGGAGGGGAGGAGAGGGCATGGGGAGAGAAGAGTGAGAGAGCAAAAGAACAAGAGAAAGTCTGTGTGTATAAGAGAGAGAGAGAAAGAGAGAGAGAGAGAGAGAGAGAGAGAGAGAGAACAAATACAGTAGAATTTTACAGGGGCAACCCAATGCAACACAGTTACCAGGTCTCTTCCAGATTTAACACTGAAATTTTCCCAGGATTTCCCTAAGCTGTCTTCATGTTTGGTGTTATTGCTAAGATGGTTATAACTACAGAACTGAAACTTATTTTCACTCTGAACTTTAGTACCGGGTCTAAAACCAGAACATATTTGCATGACCTGGCAGAGCCAAGGGTAGAATCAGACACTGCATTCTTATTTCGAAGTCCCAGAACAAGAGACACCTTGCTTTGTTTCAGATACGTTACTTTTAATCCCAAAATTATCTACACGCGATGCCAAGTAACTTCACCCATTTGTTCTTTGGTTGAAAAACAAATAAATCATTTAAAGTAAGCTTAATTTTCCTTGATAGTTAATACTTTAATCTGATTTAAAATATAAAAATTAATGGCTGGTGGGTTATAATATTATGACTGTAAGTATTCACTGGATTGTTCCCTCAGAGGATCTCCTGGCACTATTGAAAGGGAAGTTATCAACTGCAAAAGGTTAATCAACTCAAACTCAACAAAAGGTCTGACTTTAATTGAAAGTCCAAATGTCAAAATCTGAGACAAGCTTTAAATTTAGAACAAAACAAATTTAACATGTGGGATGCTAAAAACTCTCATTCAAATTTGCATCCCTAAATCTTTGCTAGGATGACAGTACATATTTTGTGAGAATGACAGCAGACACTGTCTGAAATGACAGCACACAGTTTAAGGATAATTTCAGGCCATGTACACAGGAATGATGGTCTGCAGTGTTATTATCTCATAAATGCCACTGTCTAGATATAGCCTGGAGCTGATGCTAGTCCTGGAAAAGCAAAGTGGGCGTGTTCCTCTCACTTCTTTCAGTGTAGTGCTGTTGGTTTGTTCTGCCATCTGCGACCTACCCAGTGAAACAGGGTATGGAATTTTTAGGCCATGAACAGGTTCTGACTTCATTGTGTCTGATGAATAATCTCTTTGGGTTATCTAATTCTTCTTGAGAGCATTTCTTGAAGTTTCTGTCCTTCAAGAAACTTGATCATGTCCCCTAAATTCTCAGAGAGTCATAGGTTTTCATCGTGTAGTTCTTATTGTCCTTACCATAACCAAGAGATCTCCTGGATTTCTTCCTTGATTCTTAATACACATGCGAAATATCTGCTCTGGGCTCTGGTGTGTGTTCTTGATCACCTCAATTCCCCCCCTCCCTTTTTTATTGCTCTCTCCAAAGACCTTCTATTTTTCATCAATTTCCTTTAAATATTTTGGGTTTTGTTTGTTGCTGCTTTGTATTGTTTTCAGATTCCCGCATCACTTAATTCAGCACTTAGACCACTCCCTAACTTCTAGGTTTGGTTTACATTTTCCCCTTTTGCATTTATTCCTGAAGTCAAAGCTTAAATCATTGATCTGAGGCCCAAGTTCCAATATAAGCATTCAATGCTATCGATTACCCTTTGAACACCCCATTAGCTACCTCTCTCAACTTTTACACTTTTTGTTTCAAAGGACACATTTTCAATATTCCATGTAACTTCTCAGTTATTCCATGAAGTGTTCAGAAAGGTATATGGATAAATATTTTAAACACTGCGGATTTTGTAGGTTTCTTCCCAGTATATGTTGCTATTTTAATTCTAGTGTGGAAACAAAACACAGACACACAATGATGATTGTTATCGCAGTAAGACAGAATATTGTCTTTTGGTGAATGTGCCTGTGTCCTTAATGACTTCTGTGGAGTGCATTCTGGGATGCCAAGTTGGTTCATTGTATTTGTTCCTTCATTTTGTTTTTATAACACAGGTTCTGTTTATGTGTTCTATCCAATGATATTGGGGTGCTGGAATCTCTTGCTACAATTTATATTCTTTTATTTCTCCCCTTAGTTTATTGGGGTTTAGCATCACTTATTATAACATTTTCTTGTTATGGTTATAAATATTCAGGGTAATAGCATATGTTTGGAATATGTGATACTTGAATAATAATCAACCAAAGCTCTAGTTGACATTTATAAAATAAAACTGCCTACTATTTATATTTCTAACCAAAAAGCAACTATGAGTATAAGAGATATAGAAAATATTCATCATAGCATTAATTATAAACAAAAATATGATAACTAGTTGCCCAGAAGTAGATTAATTAATATATAAATGATGGTTTGCTCATAGGATGAATACTATGAAATGATTGAAATAACTAAATCTTCATATATGAATATGATAAAATCTCAAAAATAAAATGATGGCTGTAAATAAGTTATAAAAAGATATATACATCATGATGGAACTCAGCTTTACAAAATCCATAACAACTTCTTTTCTCAACTGAAAAGAATTATATAATGTGGAAAAATAACAAAATTCAAGAAGTTCTTTCTTATAAAATATTAAGTAAAATGTAAATATGAAAATAGTATTTAGTACATTGTATAATATATATAGAGAGATATAGTGTCACAAAAACTGATAATGTAAACATGGAGGTATAGTTGACAATAATTTAGATAAATTAGACTCATACTGAACACCCAATCTAAAAGTCGATAGAAAAATAGGTTAAAAGAAAAAAAAGCAAAGTAGAAGAAGCAAAACTGAGTAAATCAATTGAAAGACAAATTTTAAATCCTACTGTTTAAAGAGAGTGTGCAGTATAGAGGAATTAAATAAACAGATTAAATGACAGAGGCTGTGGTATTGAATTAAGCAATAAGTGTAAGCCATATTTTATCCACCATAAACTTTAATTTTAACAACACAAATTAAAAGTAAATGGATTGTAAAAGATATCATGAAATGTTACTAGAAAGAAAGCAGGGGCCACTTCCATGGTAAAGAATAAAATTTAAAGCAAGGAACAGCACAGGCTTACAGAAGACAACTTGGCTATAATTTGTTTTTTTCTAAGGTATAAAACAGATGAGAAAGGGGAAGGTCTAAAAAGAGATATTCACAATTCCAGCTGCAAACTTCAGCTGTTCCTCCCAAGTCATAGCTATGGGAAATATGGTAGCCGTGAGGAAACAAAAAGTTTACAAAACTCAAAGCCACCAACATTACCAACAATAGCGGAACACAAGCTTTTTAAATGCATGTAGACCTGGACCAAAAAAAGTCTACCCCAGGCTACAAAATAAATCACAATCCATGTTAAAAGGTTGGGGTCATCAGAATGTGTTTGATTAGTCACAAGATAGATCGCAAAGGAACTAAGCTAAAAATCAATGAGCAGCACTGTTGCAACCAATGGAAGTTAAAACAGCTTCCACTATAACTCAGGTATTAAATAATATTATTATTTAATAATAATAATGATGTTAAATAGCAAGTCTCAAGGGAAAATATTTGTGACACAGACAGGATGCAGCAAAGTGTGTGGGATATAGGTAATGGGTGGGAGACACAGATGAGCTAAAGGGAAGCACAAAGGAGAGGTCCCATCAGTTCCCTGACCCCTGCATTAAAGACATGACCAATGACAGGAAGAGAAACACAAAAACAAGCAAAATAAAACAAATACCAATGATAATTGCAGAAATCGATAAAGCTCAAAGCCGTTAAAAAAAAAAAAAATCCAGGGGAGAATATGAAAGCCAGTCGAAGCTGATTGTTTGAAAAAAATCGATGAAATTGATAATCCTTCAGGCAAACTGATAAAAACAGAAGACACAATGATCAATGGTGGGAAATGGATTAAGAAACATCAGGAAAAGAAACACACACACGCGCACACACACACACACACGCACACATGCACCTGCGCACGCACGCATGCACATGCACACACATACACGCACACACACCACACACACACCACACACACACACGTGCACACACATGCGCACACACACGCACACACCCACGCATGCACGCACGCACGCACGCACACCACACACACACACACATCACACACACACACACACACACGTGCACACACACGTGCGCACACACGCACACACACACACACACAGGAGTCATTTATATAGAAACTGAATGACATGTTTTAATATCAGAAATAAAGTAATAAACCTATACATAAAAACAAGTAAATATTAAAATCGGGAGTTCAGTTCCCTTAATAGAATGGGTATTGCAATCAGGGTGTGCACACAGAGGGTTAGGGAGGTATAGAATAGTTTTGTTTCTCATGTTGGGTAGCACACATGAAATTTTTACTGCTATTCCTAAAGCTATGGCAATATATCTCAATAATTTAAACAATAAACTCATTTTTTATTATTCTGCAATTTACTAACAGGAACTAAAAGCAATCAGGAAAACTTTGAAACCAGACACACTGTGAAACAAGGGGGCAGATTTTTTTTTCTCTAGACGCAACATAACTTCTTCTAGAAACACTCTAACAGGACAAACCTTACAAAATGCTTTCTTTTCTTGCAGAGGGAGCTATCACATATGAACCAAATGTACTCTGAGACAAGCTGTACATGTTGAAATCTCTGTGCTGGATGACAGACCCAGAACTGGCAACATTCATTCTGAATTGCTTCTTGTGTGAGCACATTTCTATTTTGCCCAATTCAGTTCACATACTCAATAAAGAAAACTAAACAAAAAGGGGAGAAAACAAATGTTTGAGTGAGAGAGGCTGAGCTTTAATTTTGATAGTAATCATAAAACCTCCATGAGTCAAAAAAAATCAATGGTGAAATGTTTAATATGAACTGGCTTTTTATAACCTTGTTCTACTTTCAGAAAAGAATCTGAGAAATGAGCCTACTGTGTCCATTGTGGCCACAACTATAAGAATCTTGTGTCCTGTAAAATACATGTGTCTCTAAATAGGACAACAGAATGATTCCAGATAAATGTATTGTAATTTTTTGTATGTGTGTATCCATATGCACGTGGGCCTGAGTATATGTCTGTGCACCACACACATGCAGTCCTTAGGGGGGTCAGAGGAGATGTCAGATTCTCTGGATCTGGAGTGAGTGTCTCTCTGTGGACACTGACAACCAAAGCTGCTGCCCAGGGAAAGCGGTTAGAACTCCTCACTGTTGAAGAGCGCCCAAATCTATTTTTCAAAAGATCTTTCTTAAGCAAAAACATACAAAGACACTCAAACAGCTGTTCTCCCCTACCGAAAACAAGAGACTATCAAAGGGGGAGACTATCAAAGGGGAAGGCAAATTGCAAAATTAGATACAAGCCTCAAAATTTAACAAATGTATTAAAATATCAAAGGATCGATGTGTTGCTACGGAAATAAGAGGTAGTAAGGTAGTCCAATCAGCAACTCTGTTGGGACAGAAGTCTGTAAATGGAGTCGTGCTGGGTAATCGGATTTCGCTGAAAGGGTGGGACCCAAACTGTGCTGTTACCAATTCTATCCCATCAGGGATCTGGAATAATCCAAATGTCCAGTGGCTGCAGTGAAGGACAACACCTCCTGACCAAGAATGCCTCTGGAATGCTTAGCTGTTGACCAGCTAGGGCCGGTTATGTCAATGATTCATGTTGCTAGAAACTGCACCCCAATATTTCTATACCTGCTGAAAACTTCATGACTATACCTAATTACAAAGACTATTGTCCTGTCAAATTCAAACCCACTCACCTATTTTGACACTTAGAAATGGCTGGTGAATAGATTCAATGAGCCTCATATATGTTATATTTTGACATAACATAATTTACTTCATGGAAAGTGTGTGTGTGTGTCTGTCTGTCTGTCTGTCTGTGTTTCATGGCCTGCTGTTTCCCTTCAGCAATCTCGTGATTATTTATGGACACTTCATTTTCCAATACTCATTATAAACCCAAAAAATCATGAACAGGCTGTGAGGACGAGCTGGGATAGAAGACACCACTCTGATGCCTTGCTCTCTGCACAGGAGGTCTTTACTGGGTGTCTAAGAGGAAAGGCGGCACTAATTACAATTGTCTCAATGTTGATACAGTCCTGAGCCATCACTGCAAAAAACAAACTCCAAACTGAGATTTACCAGCCTGGTCATGGTTGTTCAAGCCTATAATCAAAACACTCGGGAGGCTGAGGCAGAAAGTTATGTCCAAGTTCATGAGCAGCCTGATCTGTATAATGAGTTTCAGGCCAGATAGGGCAATAAGGAAAGACCCTGTCTTGAAAAAATTCAAGTAATAAGTAAATAAATGATATTTTTTTAAAAAGTGTTTCACAGACTATGTAACATCAAAGTCAAGAATGAATAGCAGATTCTTTTAAAAAGATGCTGTTCTAAAACAAAACAAAACAAACCTATCTTAGTAATGCAAAAGCATTTAGTTCATTCTAGGTGACTACTAGAGTCCTTATGGCACAGTGTGTGTACTGGCTGGTTTTGTGTGTCAACTTGACACAAGCTGGAGTTATCACAGAGAAAGGAGCTTCAGTTGAGGAAATGTCTCCATGAGATCCATCGGTAAGGCATTTTCTCAATTAGTGATCAAGGGGGAGGGCCCCTTGTGGGTGGTACCATCCCTGGGCTGGTAGTCTTGGGTTCTATAAGAGAGCAAGCTGAGCAAGCCAGGGGACGCAAGCCAGTTAGTAACATTCCTCTATGGCCTCTGCATCAGCTCCTGCTTCCTGACCTGCTTGAGTTCCAGTTCTAACTTCCTTTGGTGGTGAACAGCAGTGTGGAAGTGTAAGCTGAATAAACCCTTTCCTCCCCAACTTGCTTCTTGGTCATGATGTTTGTGCAGGACTAGAAACCCTGACTAAGACTGTGTGTCTTGCTGAACTCCCATGAAGATGAGAGAGATACCTTGTATGAAGGTATTTAAAGGTGGTCTTAAGGTGGAACAACATGAACCAATTTGGCCGTTAACTTTTTTTTTTCCCAGTATTCTCTCTCCCTCCATCCTCTCCTGACCTGATCCCACCTGTTTCTGTCCCTACCTGCACTCAGTCCATCCACAATATCTATTCTATCTCCCCTTCCCAGGGAGATTCATGCATCCTTCCCTGAGCCCTCCTTGTTACTTAGCTTCTCTGGGTCTTTGGATTATAGCATTTTATAGTTAGTATCCATTTTTTTTTCCTTTGGAAACAAGGTTTCTCTGTATAGCCCTGACTGTCCTGGAACTCACTCTGTACTCAAACTCAGAAATCTGCCTGCCTCTGCTGCCCAAGTGCTGGGATTAAAGGCGTGCCACCACTGCCCGGCTAGTATCCACTTATAAGCGAGTACATATGTTTGTATATGAGGGTCTGGATTTCCTTAATCGGGATAATTTTTTTCTATTTGCCTGCAAACCTCATGATGTTATTTTTTAATAGCTGAGTACTACTCCATTGTATAAATGGACCATATTTTCTTTATCCATTCTTCGATTGAGGAACATCTAAGTTGTTTCTAGCTTCTTTTTTTTTTTTTTTTTTTTTTTGATACTTTATTTACATTTCCAATGTTTCCCCTTTTCTGGGTCTCCTCTTTGGAAACCCCCTAT
Organism: Uromys caudimaculatus; assembly: GCA_028551405.1. Taxonomy (NCBI): domain Eukaryota; kingdom Metazoa; phylum Chordata; class Mammalia; order Rodentia; family Muridae; genus Uromys; species Uromys caudimaculatus. The sequence goes on from CM052705.1 coordinate 26,301,089, forward strand.
CCCCTCCCCATCCCCGCCTCTGTGAGGGAATTCCACCTTCCACCCACCCACCCACCCATCCTCATATTCCCGCCTTGACATTCCCCTTTACTGGGGCCTCTAACACCCTCAGGCCCAAGGGCCGTTAACTTTTATCACTTACGGTAAGTGCTTGTGACAGTCAATCTGGATTATCAATTTGATAGGATTTAAGATTACGATGGAAACACACCTCAAGATTTAGCTGTGAAGAATTCTCTAGATTCAGTTAACCAATGTGGGAAAGCAGGGACTATCTATGGGCTTGGGTCCTAGGTTAAATGTTATCATAGACATCAGCTCACTAATTAAAGACTGTAGATGTGATATAGCCAGGGCCTTCCAGCTCCTGCTATCCTGCCTTTTCCGACCATGGTTTGTTTGTTCCCCTGGAACTATGAGCCAAAGCAAACCCTCCCTCCTTTAAGTTGCTCCTTGCAAGGCATTTGGTCATAGCAACAAAAAAAGTAACCAATACCTGTTTTCTTTCCATTTGCATAACGCTAAGGTTTCAGCAAGTTGAACTGATGTTATCTTCAGCTCTTATTTCTTCATGCTTTGATTTATTTGTTGTAGAGACGTTGCTTAAAGAACAAATTTAGACTGTTATAAAGCAAACCACAGTTGATACACAGTAAATAACCTCATATTTACACCCTAGCAAAAGTGCCATGGCCTGGCACTGTACTCAAGCACCTAAACACTGTGGGGTCAGAATCACAAACAGGGGTAAAGTCAACGCTGCATCTCCAGAGAGCCTGATTCTGTTTAATAATACATTAAATCAGCTAGTGGGTTCTGTATCTCCATGTGAAGCAAGCAGCAAGCAGATAATGTTTTGACAAGCTTCAGAGTACATAATATAAAATACTCAAAGAATATCTACTTAAATTTTTACACACACACACACACACACACACACACACACACACACACCATGTAATAGTTCTTGCTTTGCCAATAACATCCTAATTTCAAATGTGAAGTTTTCATATCCTTCAGCACAATAGTGAAGAATTGCAGCATATAATTCCTTGGGTAACATCTGTAGATTAATCTCTACAAAAACAGCAGGACCACTCTCCTTCCCTAAAATAAAAGGTCGGTCATAGGGAGCATGATTCCTCTCACACCATTGTGGCTTCCAAATATGAGGAGATGAGTTATGCCAGCATGTCAGTTACAAACTTTATGTGTGTACATGGATTGCTCATCATCATGTGTGCCCTTCAAACACTAAAGTGGAAACAAATAAACCTCTGATGTAAATGACCAGAGAAGAGACACTGTGGGTGCATGCATGTGTGCATGCGTGTGTGTTGTGTTAAAATGTGCCCTGCATACCAAGACATACATTTCCACAGATTCTTCATACACAGCTGTGGATTCAGTCTGGCCCATGGCAACCAGGATGAAGGAAAACACAATTAGAGGTGAAATAAGCAGGTGTTTCTCTTTGTTTGCTTTCATTATTTAAGTGGATAGAACAAGGTGTATATAAGGCAAAGCAGATGGAAGAATACAACTTCTTCATCTGGTTGCTTTGTCTCTCAATGGCAAAATGACAGTGTTCTTTCTAGAGGAAAATTCACCTTCATGCCCAGGGACTGCAAGAATGAAAAGAAAGAGCGAAAAAAACCTCAAGCTTTTGTTGGTATAAGTTAAATATAAAATATATTTGTAACACTAAATCCTCTCCCGCCATACTCCTTAAATATTAAATGGATATTAATGCAGAACTCACCTTTTATTGCAGATAACTATAATTTTCTCATCTCTCCTATCAGAAAGAAACTCCTTGAGGTCAAGAACGATATTATTCATTTGTGTTTCAAACACAGGTCTTACATAAATATTTATGGAGTGATTTGCATCTGGCAGACATGCCAAAATGTCTGTAGAATGAATCAATTTTGAGTCCCCGAGGGAAAGGCTATAAGAACAAGACTGTTCGGGGATCATGATATTTGAGACATGGGTAGTCCGTTCATGCAGATAATAAATTTCACTTGCTGGAAGGAAGTTTGTGTAAGGGAACAGGTGGACGGTAAATATAAGTAGAATTCTCCGCTTTCCAAAGAAGGCAGGGAAAGGGATGAAGGCTGTTTTTCCTCAGTCCAACTTCATCCCACATTCTAGTACATACTACTACCATATTTGCATCTCTTAGACCACTTACATCAATTTTAAAATATTGGGAATCCTCATGAATGTGTAAAGCAAATTCATGTGTGTATGTATATACTCGCATAAAAGCATTACAAATACAGGCAGACACGTTCATGTACACTTACTGGACAGAATGTATGGCGATTTCAGCTTCAAAGTTATCTGTAGGATTTAGTTATTGTGTTTCTGAGAAAATTTAGAGCAAGTTATGTGGGAAAAAAATACATCTTCCTGAATTATAAAGAGAGAGCCAGTACTGGATGAAGCCATGGAAGCAAGAATATTAAATATTTTAAAGTATTTGCTTTATAGATATAACTATATATGCTGAGTATATATGTGTGAATATATATATGTATATATGTATATTCACACATAGATAAAAATAGGTAGAAACACAATATATATCCAAGCCAGTGAGATGGTTCAGAGGTTTAAAGCACTCACCACCAAGCCTAATGATATGAGTTTGATCCCCAGGACCCACACGGAGGAAAGAAAGAACTGAGTAAACCAAGATGTCCTCTGACCTCTACAACAGTAGCCATGGCATGCCCTCAACCCTGTTTACATACACACAAATAAATAAATAAGTGTATTAAACTGTTTTAAACAGAGAAAGCGTTCCCATATCTGCAATGTTAAATATTAAAGAATAAAAATAGCATCTAGCTGCTCTTATATCTAAGACACAGCCACCGCCATCCTGGAAATGCTAATTTACTAATTTTCAAGTTAAAAGACGGCTGACTGCCATAAAGTTTTATCTTGCATAAAGTTCAGAACTATTTTACTAAGCACAATAGGTTGGTGGCTCGGATAAATTAAGTGGATGCAGATATCTCTTTTGTGGCACTTAATGTATGATGTCTTCCTCCCATTGGGTAATTATAGGTTTGCTAGTGGAGGAGGAAAGCTTTTTATCTCACTCGGTGTGATAACTGCAGCCACTGTCCTGAGGATGGTTACAGAAAGCCCGAGCTCATGCTGCTCCATCACCCAGCTCTCGCTGTTGACAGCACAGGGAACTGTTCTGCTTTACTTCAACGGATCTGCAGGGTTTTATGAGATATCAGCAGAGACTTTAATCTCATTTGCAATTAGTGCTTTCTACAGACTTGACATGGTAGCATTACATCTGTGGCCTTAATAAACCTCATGGCCCTTTAACTTGCTTTAAAATAATGGTAATGATGAGGGGGTGGTGGTAGTGATGATGATGGTGGTGGTGGTGGTGGTGGTGGTGGTGGTGGTGGTGGTGGTGGTGATGGTGATGGTGATGATGATGATGATGAAGAAGAAGAAGAAGAAAATAAAGATGAGGAAGTAGAGGAAGAAGAGGCAGCAGCAGAATCTTCAGCATGGGTGATTTCTAACCTAAAATATGCCATGATAAGACTGAAGCACACATAAAATGCCCACTTACATCTCACAACATATATCATATAAATACTTTGTTTTCAGAAGTCTTCACTTTGAGTGGTTCTTGAATCTTCTCTGCAGATGAGCAAGGGTCAAGGGTCAGGAAGTTCTTTGCTGTTGTTTGAAAGACTGGTTTCCACACTAACTTCGAAAACACAACGATTCCTTGAAAAGCTCTCCAGGCATCTGCAAGAACTTCCAGACTTTCTGAGGCTGGTCCTTATCTTCCTGTGGACATTTCCTTTGCCCTAAACACCTTCTTAGAAAAGTAATCCTTTCAATTCAGAATGCAGGAGAATATGAGACACATCAAATCATTGCCCCTTGGATTATTTTCACAGCTACCCTCATAGAGAGGAGAGAAGACATATGTAGACATAAGCACATAAGTAATTAACTACATTTTTGTCAGTATTTATGAAGGTCTATAAGGAGTTATGGATAAGGGGTTTTCGAAGACAAAAAGTCTATCTTAAAGTAAGGATTCTTAGAAGCACAGACAAGAACACCAACGTTGAACTCCATGTGTTTTTCCTATAACTGTCTTTGCGAATGTTCTTTTCTTCTGCCCTTTCTCCTATCCCTGTCATTTATGAACATCAAATGCCATCAATCAGGGAAGCCACATTCCAGTTATCAAAGCCAAACACTCTGTCTCCACCCCTCACTGTTTCAAACCCATTTTCATCCCTTACTATTTCAGAATCCAAAGCCTATGTATGTATGCCCCTCCCTTCCACCACTGCCACCAGGGCTAAGACACGTGGAATTACATAGAGTAGATTCTCACTTATAATAAATGTATTCATTGATAAATTGATGCAGTCTCTTACAAACAAAGGATCCAAAGTCAGTGAAGTCAGAAGTCTTCCCACTTAATGAAATATTAGTTTTCAAATGGGAAGGGAAAGCCTATTAATGTTAGATGAAAGTAATATTAACAAATGAAGAATTTTAATTTCAGCAGTGCATTTTGATAGATGGCAGGTAGATAGGTAGGTAGACAGGTAGATGAGAATACAGCAGAGAATTATGTAGACTTCAAGGCCTTAAAATGTCCAAATATGAATAAAATTTCTTTGAAATGAAAATGACTGAACAACTTCCCCCAATATTAGCCTTATAAGAAGGTGATATTCACATGTCAGAAGCTTCAAGTAACTTGTGGAAAACATACCCCAACACAGAACCAGAGGGCAGGTAATGTCAGTTCTAATCCACTCTATGTGAAAGAAATCCTTAATTTGGACGAGTATGAAAATGATTTCCCACAGAGCCCCACTAAACATTCCCCAAATCCAGGTGACGGTGACTGCAAATGGGAATGGATGGTGAGGTGCACGTGACCGTGGCTTCCTCCTGCATTGTTCACGTTTCTCCTGGCCTAGCCTCTGAGGAGCCCAAAGTGAGGCCAGGGGGTCTGCTAGAGTGAAGACCTGCAGAAGATCCCATGCCACAGCTTCCTGCAAGCCTGCTGTGATATACCCTACCCCAAAGTACTGCAGACTGTCCATTTCCAAGAGGTCACTAGCAACTCGTTAGGGCTAGGGAGCCAGCTGAGTCAGTGAGGGGACTACCACCCAAGCATGAAGGCTTGAGTTCAATCCCCAGACCTAGAACCCAAAATTGAAAAAAAAAAAAAAACCAAAAACAAAAATCCCAGACTTGGAGAAACGTGTTTCTAATTCCAACTCTGGGCAGGCAGAGACTTGGGGATTACTGGGTAGCCAACCTAGCCTAAATAGACAAGTCATAGACCAATGAGAGACCTATCTCAAAAATCAAACTGAGTAGGCCCCCAGGAATGAGATCTGGGGTTATCTCTCCTCTATGTGAGAACTCACCCTCACACACCTGTACATGAGAACATACAAACACACACACACACACACACACACACACACACACACACACACACACTCACACACTCCTTAACTAAACTAAAGAAGATTGTAATTCAAATTTTTCTCTTATGAGAAGTTAAATAAACTCCAATAATGACCAGTATACAATTTTCTCAGCCCCAAATCTAAGCACCAATTAATGAACAGACAAATTTTTAAAAGTAGTCTATATGAAAGAATTTTGTAATTTGAAAGCAAATGACCTCTATAAAAGAATTAAAGCAAATACATTTTATGGTGCATATTGGCAGCAGAAGGGCATTATTAAATATTAATTTAGTATTCTCATGCATCTAGAAGTAAGAAAATAATGGAAGCAGACATTAAAACACACCATAAATTTAGAAAAATCAAAAGTTATGATACAAGTACCAAATAAAACAGATACAGGAAATGGGTGTAAGAAATATCTCACATTTTGTCCTCTGAGAGGCTCCACCCAGCAGTTGACTCAGACAGATACAGACACCCACAGTCAAACATTGGATGGAGCTTGGGGACTCTTATGGAAAGAATAGGAGGAAGGATTGTAGGCCCCGAAGGGGATAGGAAGTCCCACAGAGTCAAGATTCAACTAACCTGGACCCTTGGAGCTCTCAGAGTCTGAACCACCAACCAAAGAACATACATGGACTGGCCCTAGGCCTCCCAGCACATATGTGGCAGATGTGCAGCTTGGTCTTATGTGGGTCCTGAACAACTGGAACAGAGGCTATCCCAAAAGCTGTTTCCTCTATGTGGGATATGTTCTTCTACCTGGGCTGCCTTGCCTGGTCTCAATAGGAAAGCAAATGCCTAGCTTTGCAGAGACTTGAAGTGCCAGGGTACCCAAGGGGGCCTCCACCTGCTCAGAGGAGAAGGGGAGAGAGAGGGGAGAATGATTGTGGGAGGGGTGACTGGGAGGGGCAGTGAGTGGGATGTAAAGTGAATAAGTAAAAAAATTAAATCAAATTTTAAAAAATGAAATATCCCAAGCTATACCCATGTATATTAAGAAAAGACCAACTTATTTACACTATATTAAAAACCCATGAATGAGATCATTAAAATCCATTGTTTAAAAAAAAAAAAACAGTTAAAATGAAAATAAATTTTAATCTCAAAAAGAAAATGAAGAAAACAAATTTCATCCAGGGAAAATAAAAGTAAATATTCTTACGTGGAGAAATGGCTCATCGATCTCCTGGTTTGATGGTGAAGTAGATCATGGTAAGGAAGCCAGGGATGCAGAAGAGGCTTCTGGCTATGGGACAGGAGCTTGAGGTATCTAGCTGGTCATACTATGTGTACTGTCAGGCAGGAGGGAGCGATGGGAAAGATTGGCTTTCTTTTCATTTAATCCAGGCCTGCAGTCCATGGGATGGCCCCACCCACATTTGGTGTGGGTCTTCCCTCCTCAGCAAAACACTGGAAATCCTCTCAGGGGCAAGCCCAGAGGATTGTCTCCCAGGTGATTCTAAATCTGGTCAGGTTAACAAGGGAGGTTAAACCTTGCAGCTGGGTACACTCTGTGGGTGGTTGGATTTTCATCTGTGTGTATCAGAGCTCACTCTGAAATGCCGAAGTCTCTGGCTCCTCTTTGTCATTTATAGAGATCAGCAATGCTTTCTAGGAAGAAATAACTTCCAGGTAAGACTTGACAGAAGAGTAAATAGATTCTCTCTGCCCCTCCCTCTCTTTCTCTCTCTCTCTCTTCCTCCCCCCCCTCTCTGAAGGGGGTGTCATGGGGGAAAACAAGTGGATCCAGATAACTTAAGAACAATTCAAACAAAAAGATTCACTTAGAGTCAGTGCCACAGGGCACATAAGGAGAGAGGGGAAAAGTGTGGCCCAGTAGTTTGAACAGGGTGCTTGAGGAGATGGCAATGTGGTTAAGTACGCTAGAAAACATAAAAAATAAATAAATAAAAAGAATAAAATTACAATACATGGAGGAAACGTGGTTCTTTAATGGTAGAAAGGTTAGAGTTAGATATTTAGAACAAGTGCCATAGAACCTAGAACCATGGGGAGGGATGACGATCCCCGTGGGACCTGTCTACAGAAGAAACAGAGCAGAATTGGGGAAAGAACACCGAGAGGAAAACAATTCGTGCCAAACCAAACACAAAGCTGCAATACAAATGATTTTAAGAACGAGAGAAAGAAAGAAAAACTATAAAGCAAGAGGGTACCTAAAAATTGCAAAGTAAGATAATACAACTAGGGAACAAGAAAACAAAGTGGTACTCAAAACTAAAACTATATAAATATATGCAAAATCAGATAATTTACATTAATATACCAACATGCTTACTTCACTAAAGCAAAAAAAAAAAAAATCTCATTATATCATAGAATAAACTAAATAACCAAAATCCATTCACCAAGTGTATTCTCAACCCAAATACACTTTAATATTGGGCAAGCAAAGACTTACATAGCACACTAACTCACTTCATTGATTTGTAAAACACAATGAATTTTTTCCCATTTTCATGAATGGTTAACTACATATTAATATACATTGTCGTATAAAGTATTTTAGTATGGAGACTGGGGTGATAGCTGAATTTGTAAAGTATGCTTCACAAACATTTCCCAGAAACTGTCTGAAAATAAAAAGGCCAGACACAAATTGTGTGTGTGTGTGTGTGTGTGTAGTATGTGCGTGTATGTGTATATCAATGATTATCTGGAATGGAACTGCTAATTAAATTATCCCTTGTGGTCACTGGGTATGGTGTGATCAACAGAAAGAGTGTTTTGAGGGATTTGTGAGCCCCTTGAAGGTGAAGAACTCAAGCATCGTCAGTAACTGCTATTCCCTTCATCAGACATCTCCAATGAAGGCAAGCTCAAAACTGCATTCTCACCTCAAAGCAAAGCCTGAAAATTAATACTGGCAAGGAGAGAGAAAATCCTTATTCAGAAGCTCTAACAGGACCAGTGCAGCTAAAGTGAAAGTAAATTTTTATCTTGTAGATTTCTCGTTATCCTAGTCAGGAAAGGGTGACTTCACAGCTCTATGGGGTCTCTGTGTGAGAGTCAGTGCATGATTAGGTCTGTCCCCTATACACTGGAGGGGAGATAAGTGCACAGTTCTAAATGACCCAAATTACTCTGCTACTTAAAGCCACTGAGGGCTCCTTGCCAAAGCAGCCCACTCCCTCTGGATTTACGAAGCTGTTTTTAATTTGCTTGAAGAACAAGATCCTTTAGGACTTCTTCTATAGCAGCCATTCTGATATAGAAAGAACATACATGTCTCCTCAAGCTGCTTCAGATTGCCACTTGACCTGTGGCCAGAATCGAACTGCAGCATTCCAGCTACAAAATTAGTACAATGGCAAAAACTATTTCATGGGGGGAAAATAGACATTGCTTATTATAACATTTTTCTATATTAATTTTTAAAATTTACACTTACAGACACATGCACACACACACATTTTGCCTGTATGTATATGGGCCATGTGGTTGCCTGCCTGGTGCCCTCAGAGGACATAAGAGGGTGTCAAATCCTCTTGAACTGGGGTTACAGATGAGTTGAGCCACCATGTAAGTACTGGGAATTGAACCCAGATCTTTCTGAAGAGCAGCCGGCGTTCTTAACCACTGAGTCATCTCTCCAGCTCCCAGCTTATTTTAAGCTATTTCGGTTTTATGTTTTGTTTTGCTGTACAATTTTGGTTTTGAGTTAGGGTCTCCCTAAGTAATCCTGGCTGCCCTACAACTCTCTATCGGGGGCAGGCTGTTCTCAGAGATCCACTTGCCTCTGTATTTAAGAGCTGTGATTATAGGCACAAGCCAACACACTTGGCTTACTTAACATATTTAAAATACACAGAGAAAATAATGTCTGGGAACAGGTTCTGAGAGTGTTAGGCCAATAAAGGACTGACAATTTTAAATTAAGACAACTGTATCACTATGAGTTTGCAAAGATCTGGCATTTGGTTAAGCTTAAGCAGTTCAGTGGGGCTTTAATTTTTTGTTTATTTGGTTAACTAAATCCTGTTCTCAACATGACTATATCAAAACTGAAATGTTAGAAAATCCTGTAGTATTGAATGTACAAGGAAATCCTCCAATTGAAAGAGATAGTGGTGCTGTGATTTCATCTCCAGTGATTGCCTAGTGGCCCATCTTTCTGTGTCTCCTGAGAAGATACCAATCAAATAACCTAGAGAGATGCAGCGTCTTTGAGAGTTAACATGGAGTCTGTCCTCTGTAAACCAAGCATTCAGAGATACCCCAAGTGGTATAGGGACATGATTTTGATCCATGCCATCAGATCTTAGGATGCTCTAAACCTGTGAATACAGTGGAATATCGAGGAAAAGAAGACATAGTACTGTGTGTTGGATGCTCTATGTGACAGCAACCTCTGGACCCAGAAAGCTGAGGTCCAGTTAACAACCTTTTAACATTGGACATGATTTGATAACTGCTGTGAACCTTTCTCATCATATCTAGATCTGCGTTGGTTTCTAGACCCATGGCCCCCCAAAAGAAAAAGGTTAGCCACTGGGAATACATTCCACAGTTGTCTATCCATTTTTCTGCAGGAGGACATAACACCATTAAAGCAGAGGGAAATGCCTAAATCCTTGAGAGATTTTTGCATATTGGCTTTGAGCAAATGTTAATCCAGAGCATTGCTGTTGTCTGTTCAAGATAAATGGAGCTAAGATTTAAGCTAATTCAGTGTGCAGAGGACATCCTCATTTTCTCATGTCCTTAGAACATAATTTGAATAGATACACCACAAAAACAAGACTCCTGACATTGAATCTTACAAAAAAAAAAAAAAAAAAAAAAAAAAAAAAAAAAAAAAAAAAAAAAAAAAAAAAAAAAAAAAAAAAAAAAAAAAAAAAAAAAAAAAAAAAAAAAAAAAGAACCAGGTGGAACCGTCTGCTATATGATGCATTTAAGATAATAGCAAATAGGTCTAACAGACAATGAATGCTACCATCAAATTCTTAGAAGTTGCTGAGCTCAAAAGTCCTAAGGTTGTCCCACATAACTTCAGGGTAGATTTGAGAAAGGAACCACCTAATCTACTGTTCATGTAAACCAGTTGGACTTACTGGAGCTTTTTCAATTAAATAAACCAGCCCAACCCCTAGTATCTGACATGTAGCCACTGTTCCCACACTCCTTTTCTACCATCCACCAGAGAAAGCAATACTCAGTCTAGCCTATAGTTTCTCTGCTATGAGAAGAGCAACTTTCAATATTTTGCCTCGGGGAAGGTCAAATTTCAGGCTCTGTAAAATAATGTGTCTACTTAAACTGTGATCGTCTCCTATGCCACGGAAAGAAATATGATGCTGGTGTGTTATACTTGACAGAATCACACAGACATAATCTGAAGGGAAGGAAGCATCAGGTAAGTATGTGATAAGTCACATATGGAATAAATAATTTGAAATGAACTCCATGAAAATATCAGGCTCTGAAATCTTAGTGATCGAGTCTATGGTCATCTGAGCCATGTCAGGAAGCTCCTTACGTTGCAGAGGGAAAGCTGCCACACCATTCATCTCCACTGTCAAGAAACAAAGATAAGACTTGGTGAGCTTGATTGGACTCCTAGAATAACACAGGTTGTATGCGTCACTGCCTCTGGTTTCTCTATTCATATTTGTACCCCATGCAGAGCTCTCATTGGCCATGCAGGAAGACTAGATTGCCACAGTAACCCACTTGGTAGAAACAATATATTCCAGAAAAACACTTTAACTCTCAAGCAATCAAAACAATGGACACCAAGAAACCGGAATTTCCCCAAGAATCTTCTGCTGGGTGAAGAAAAGCCTGATCTAGCTGGAATTCTTATTCCCACAATTTTTTTTTTGTTTGTTAAAGAAACTTAAGTGTCTTACACTTACTTACTTACTATTGGTCAGTGGTGGGTGAATTATACCTTGACCAGGACTGTTTAGATGTGTATGTACATGATCCTCTATCTAGGTTTTTTTTTTTATCTCAATTCAGGACCCTGAGGATGAACTGGAGGAGGTCACTAGGTCTCTTTGTCTCTTTCCCCAATGCAGCCACACTGAACAATCATTTTCTGCTTTTTATTATTAATCTGTTTTGACATCTCAAGGATGAGTCTCTAGTTCTGGTTCCTGGGGTTACAGTCTGTAACGCCAACGCTGGTAACATTACTACACAACTCAAGTGTCTCTGCAGAGAACATGGGCATGTGGTCCTAAATGAGGATGGTAAATACCTATATGGATGATCCAGTCTATGAAATACAGATTGGACTCAAAGATAGCACAAAAAGAGGTGTGTCCACCTCCAGGCCCAGACTACAGATTTCCATGTCCCATGTGATGATCACAAAATGTCACCTTTGTTCAAGAGGCTCACAATGTTGATGTAGGGCAGAGAATAATCTGTGAATGGTACTCTATCTTCTTTCCCAGATAACCTGTGATAACTGATGAACAGAAAGGCCATAGTAGCAAGGGCAGAGATTTTCAGTGTTTCAGCAATGTGTACTTCACTCCACCAAGCACGGAAGTATCACTGAGAAACAGGCTCTCAATAGAAACTAGCATGAAGGTCCAACAAGGTCCATATCCTGGGGCATCAGCTATCAGGTGGCAGGCTAAATTTTAATTTCCCATAATGAAGATCAATAACATACCTTTGACCAAGGGACATTTTCTCCACATTTTGGATTTGCTTTCTGTTTTCTGTTCTTCTGGCATCAACTCTGTCATCTGAGTACTTAACCAAAATTGTCACTATATGTCCCATACCTGTATCTAACAAACAATTTTTAAGCTAAATAAAATAAAAGTAGTTCCTAATGTTTGTGGGGTGCATTGTTCTTAACAGATGGCTCTTTACTCACATGCGCCCATTCATAAGAAATAGTGAGGTGGGCATGGTGGGGCACACCCTTAATCCCAACACTTGGGAGGCGGAGGCAGGTAGATCTCTGTGAGTTTGAGGACAGCCTGGTCTACATGGTGAGTTCCAGGGTTTCAGGGCAGCTAGGGATACATAGGGATACATAATGAGGAGAGAGAGAGAGAGAGAGAGAGAGAGAGAGAGAGAGTAAATCTTAGCCATTTTCTTTTTTCAGATCCTGGGGAAATTTCAATCCTGTGTAATGTACCAGCTCTCAATAGTCTGGTAACCACAGTAGAGGGTCATGGTACTCACTCATGGCTGCCAGAACCCATTTCATATTGTTTATTCCTTGCTATTTCATAAACACATTTGTAAATTTGACCTAATTTCTATGTCCTTTCAGTTCTCTGTTGTTTTGGTGTTAGATGTGTGGGATAACAGTTACATTTGCATTTTAGTCCATAAATGATAGTATTAAAGCAGGATACAGCACAACTGAAAAGAAATAGATATTACTTACCCAGGCAGGGCTTAAAGGCAAGTGAATTTAGTTGGCAAACATTGGACTGCCCCTTTTGAGGATATATAGGAGAAGCTTGCTTTTGTCTTAAATGATAGCTGCATTACCTGAGAAATTGAATTCTTAGGTCTGATATGACTCTGAACGTGAACTATGAATGTGTAGCAAGCAGTAAGTAGATTTGTTGATAATATATTTCCAATCAGAAGAGAATAATGTATAGAAACTAGCTCAAGAGGCTTCCATTGGGGGCTGATATTAGTGTTACAGCAGGAGTAGTTATTCTTTTTTTTGTTGTTTTTTGTTTTTGTTTTTGTTTGTTTTTTGAGACAGGGTTTCTCTGTGTAGTCCTGGCTGTCCTGGAACTCACTCTGTAGACCAGGCTGGCCTAGAACTCAGAAATCCGCCTGCCTCTGCCTCCCAAGTGCTGGGATTAAAGGCATGCGCCACCACTGCCCAGCAGGAGTAGCTATTTATTGGTGATAAACTACTCTTTTTGTGTCAGAAGTGGCATTGGTGTGGAATAATGACTAACAATTTCATCTGAGGCTACACTGGGTAGGAAGAGATGGTGGCAATTTCTGAATCAAGCAAGTTGTGCAATATGATTTCTGATCATTCTATTAGCTACCTAATCCCTTTATAATTAATTCCTTTGTTGATTAACTTCAGCCCAATTCAATTCTGTGGGCTACAAATCAACACCAATTTAGACAGGGTTCAGATAGAAACAGATGGTACAGTTAATGATCTTTGAGACCTTAACAGACTCTCTCTATAAAGGGTCAAAGGAACTTGAAACAGCAATAACTGAAGGTCCTGGGCATGAAAGTGTAAGGAGACAGAACCAGTACTGCCTTCCAGAGAGATTAGATAGAGAAAAAATACCCATGTAGATAGATGTAGAAGAGGCACAGCCAGCCCACAGAAAGCTTGTGATAAAGGACAGTAAATTAGCCTGTGGCTCTCACCCTCTCTACATCCTTTACTCTCTGTGTGTCTCACTGCTCAAACCCAAGTATAGTCCAGTGGGCAGGACATATATTAGTGTTATTCATGAAGTAATCCTCTAGAAATGGACCAGTTGGAAGAGAGTAAAGAGTAAATTTGTAAGAATGAATAGGAAATATCTCGCATGTTCTGAGTAGTCATTCGTGATTCATCTAGCTTTTTTTCAGTGATGTTTGGTGAAGTGAAAGGTGAGTCATGGTGACTTGTGTCTTTTAATCCCAGCATTTTGGAGGATGAAGCAGGTAGATCTCTGTGAGTTCAAGGCCAGCCTGGTCTGCATAGTAAGTCACAGGCCAGAGCTGGATAGTAAGAACCTAGCTCTAAGATAACGTATAAGATAATAAGATTTACTACTGATGTCTTGCTTTCACACAAGCAAATATCTGTTCATCTCAGACTAGGCACTGACAAAAGACAAAGTCCAACCCTCTCATAAAAAATGCATCACAGAGTCTCATCTTTAATATAACCTCCTATGCACCCTGATACCCCAAACATCATCTTCAAGGTAGCAGGACTGAATGATGGCCGGAACCCCAGGTGAGAGTTCTATGATGATCCACACCCTCTTCTACTAAAGTGTCATAGCCCCATAGGCATTAAAATGGACCTAACTATCTGACACCATCTTGCTTACTCCTTGCCACGACAAAGGAACTATGAGTCAAGGCTATCCCTGCATTACGATGGCTGTGGAATGGTCGTGTTACATCCAAAAGAAAATCTACGCTACAACAATCACATTAGTGATAATGTCACAGTGTTCTACCATTGATCACTTAGCTAAGAGGCAGAAAGGGTTTTACAGAAGGAGCAAGAGTATTCGGATTAGGGAGTACTTACTGCCTGAGGCTTCTAGTGCACCAACAATTCCTGTGTTCTTGTGGATATGAGTAAAGAATAGAGGAACCCCAGAATCAGAGTTCTTAAAATCCACAATACTCAAAACAAAATAAAAATAAATTTTTAAACCATTCTTGGCTATTCTTTACCTCTCACATTCACTCTCTTAAGCCTTTGTGGATCTATTTCAGAGAACAACCTACACACACACACACACACACACACACACACACACACACACACACACACGCCTCACCCTAGTACAATCATTAGCCCTGTGATCACTTAAATGAAAACTAAAAAGGTGCCTGACATTCCAGCCATTCACAGACTACTGTGTTGATTGGCTTTCCTGGTGCAAATCACCATTACCCAAAATCAAATTGCTCATTCATTGTCTTCTCAACTATTTCCTTCATGGTAAGTCCCACAAGGGTAAGAGTTGCCTATTTGGCACATAGATGTTCTCTATCTCAAATATAGTGCTTGTCAAATAATAGCCATTTAATACATTTCTGCTAAATCAGTAAGTCAATGAATCTTAAAGCCTTTCTTGAGGTGGTACTTATTAAAACCCACTAGACATCAGTTAGTTTGTGTGTCTTTGCTGAGATCATGTTTGGTGTGGGTATTTATGGGGAAAGATGTGGATAGGAACTAAATTCTTCATGCTCAGGTTTGGATTAATTTTATTGCTAATCAAAAGAAATTATTTCAACTAAGGTTTATCCATATCCACAATTGAATATTCAATATAAAAATGTTGTCACATTTGGAGAAGTTAAAATAGTAATACCCACATTGTTTCACTATTTCCTCCACCTGAGTGTTTTGGTGATGGTCATTAAAAGGCAAAAATTTTGTTTGTTTGTTTGTTTGTTTGTTTGTTACAACAAGGTCTCATGGCCATGGTCTAGGCTAGCCTAGGAAGATATCATGTAACACACAGGCTGCCCTCAAATTCTCAACCATCCTGCCTCATCCACCTGAGAGCATGTATTATATGTACTTGTCACTTTGCCTGGCTTAAATGCAAGAGTTTGAAGCTGGAGAGATGGCTCAGCTGTTAAGAGTGCTTGCTGATCTTCCAGAGGACCCAGGTTCAGTTCTCATGTTGGACAACTCACAACATCCTATTACTCCAGCTTCAAGGAATTAGATATCCTTTTCTGACCTCTTCTACACACACACACACACACACACACACACACACACACACACACACACTAAAATATTTGAACCACAAGAATTTTAAAAATCAAATTATCTATGTAATGTCAATCATATGTCATAAGAGGAAATGTATCATGTGTTTGCTTTTACTACATCAAAAATTTACTAATTGCCTTAAAAGAAATAACGCATCTGATACTAGTGACAACAACAGGGAAAAAACCCACAGGATTCCCAACTTCAAGAAACTCAAATTCTATTCAGAAATCAAAAGTAATAAAGCCATAGTTACATTAATATTGTTATGTGTGATATTAGAATGCATCAGGCAACACTGACAGCTTAGAGGATAGTGAACTCATATGATGGCATCAACTGTTGACTTCAGAGCTGTCTGAGTTTGCATAAACAGACTCTATGGTGATCTCACAGTGATGCCATCTGATGACACACTTTTCAGAATGTCCTCAGAGCTAAGCATCACGTGCCTATTAAGTAGAATGTAAATTTAAAATGACCACATGAAGAAATGCCTGAGAAATAAAAGAGACTCCATTGCCTTTGTCCAAAACAATTTAAGGAAAGCTTCAAAAGTTACACTTGAGCTGACCCTCAAGCCCAGCATGTCAGCAGGGGCAACTGGGCTGGTATCTCACTGTGCTAACAAGCCTGCCTATTACCCTGAAGTAAATGCTGCCTTTGATAGGCTTTAGTTGGCAAGAGAAAACATGACCAGGTCATCATTGTTTTAGGTAAATTAGCTCAACAAGATTGTAAAGGGCCAATTAGACAGCAAAGAGAGCAGACGCAGAAGTCCAGTTAATAGGTTATTGCTATTTGGAGGTGGGAGAGATAGAAGACCAGGGCAGAAACTGTCAACTTTTCTGTGAGTTGACAGTAAAACAAAAGGCAAATTTCTCTTCTGCTACTGAAGTTAAATAGGACACCGGCCATGAATTAGTCTCCTAACACTGAGATCCCACCTCCCCTCCCTTTTTTAACCACCTATAGAATTAAGGCAAATTACAAGTCAGTAAGGAAAAGTAGAAAACATTATTTCAATTTTCTTGTCTGGGGTCTTTTTTGTCTTTCAGGGAGGCAGGAATTATATTTGTAAGAAATTCAGAGGAGGAATACTTACTGCTTTATTCAGGTGCTTCAAGTGTCACATGAGACATGTAAAAAATTACTCTTAGTATAAAGATAATGGCAATGTGAAACCAATCAGCGTCTCCATTTGGGAGGGAAAACAGAGAATCTAATGTCTGGCTGGTTAGAAGATCCCCTGAGTCTTTTACTGTTCATAAGGCTTTAGAATCTTCCAACTCCTAATTGTCTCTACTCCATGGAGACAGGGTATGTATTTATTTATACCTGACTCCTATGGTTTATTTTCCCTTCTGTAGTCATCCCTGCTTGGCTCCATCCCTTGCTATGGCAAATACTTTGACTTTTAAAATCCCATCACTCAACATTATCCACACAGTCACTTTCTTCAACAGTCTGTGCCCTTCTAACCTTTCATTATCTGAAAGCGACCCACCCATCCTGAGATGCTTGAATACAGGTGGATCTGTTTGCTTGGTATTCTGAGTGTTACCAGAATCTTCATTTTTCATTTCTTCTTCATTCTGTCTTCCTTAATTCTGTCTTCTTCATTCATTAAAGTCTTCCTCAATATAGATGGTGTTTCTAAGGAGAAAAAGTTGTTAGAAACATATGGACTGTGGAGGAAAACCAAAGCATTTTGCTTTAAGCATTTATTATTGGGGCTAATCATCACAAAAAGTCAGTACTGGGTCTCCATCTGGTGGCCAAAAATTTTGCTTTTACATTTTCAAGGAGCTCATCAGTTTTCACTACATTTTCCTGGGAGTGCATTACAAAGATTAAATACATGAGGAATTACCATAAAAGGAATATATAAATCCAGAAGATTATAAGTACATGTAAACATTAAAGAAATCCAAATTTTTGTAGACAATACAATCCAATTCTATGCAGAAAATAAAACAGAGACATTTAGTCATAGTTAGAAACTGTATGTTATTTGACAATACATCAACAATTTTCCTAAATGCAAGGACTTCAGTGAAGAAGCTAAGCAAGCATTTTTCCTTTGAAGGAGGTTTAAATTCTAGTTGACACAGATAAAATAAATATAGACTTTAGTGTTTCTATAGTTGAACTTGTTTGGAGAAAAGGCTGTACTACTCTGTAGAATGATCACATTGGCCCCCTCTACAATTAGATCACACTAAAAGAGACTACTATCAAAAACTATTTAAGAAAGAATACACATGGAGGGACCCATGGTTCGGACCACATATGTGGCAGAGGAGGGCCTTGTTGGCCATCAGGGTGAGAAGAGGCGCTTGGGCCTGAGGGTGTTAGATGCCCCAGTATAGGGGAATGCCAGGGAAAGAAGACAGAAGTGGGTGGGTGGGTGGGAGAATACCCTCATAGAGGCAGGGGGAGGGGGACAAGATAGGGGGTTTCCAAAGTGGAGACCTGGAAAGGGGGAAACATTTGAAATGTAAATAAAGTATCAAGAAATTAAAATTTTAAAAAAAGAGCTCTCCACTCAAGATAACCACAAAGAAGTGCTTGAAAGCTGCCGATCAAAGGGTCAAAATGTCCCAATTACTTAATAGCTTAGCTTATTTGAAGGAGAAATAAACATTGAAGGAGGCACACAACTTATTCTTAACAATATTTAGCACTGGTTAACTCTTAGCCAAATACTTACAGGGAAGGTGGGATATTTCTGATTCAGCTGGAGAAGAGAGTGACAGAAAATCTGGGAACATATGAAACCAAAGAGGAAGTGAGCAACAAAATGTGGGGGAGCTTTAGAGAACCCACAAGGATTATTCTAACTTCTGAGGCAGGTCATTAGGGTTTTGGACAGGGTCCTAGTTTGGCTTTGATAGTTTTATTTGTGATTGTGGCATGGGGTGAGAGTGGGGTGCAGAACAAGTAGCAGAGATCCCACTTAGATGTGTGCTGCCATCATCTAGGTGAGAAGCTGTAGTGATTTAGTCTTTGATGGTAGTAGAGAGAGCTGAATTTAGGAGGGACATGGTATAGGTCAAGCTAATAGGAATGTCCATAAAGCATAAGAAAAAAAAGCAACTAATGGATCTAAAATGTCTGGCTAGGTATATGTAAAGCCAAATACTGAGGTTGAAGAAGACTGGGAAAGAACAGTTGGAAGAAGACTGGGAAAGAACAGTTGACAAAGTGGAGGAGTGAAATGGGGGGGGCTACAACAACAAAATAATTTAACCTGGGAATCCAAGTGACTTGCCTATTAGATATCCATGTAAAAAGGCCAGGAATATAACAAAATATAAGGGTCCCTCCTTCAAAGACTATATAAGAAATAGAGTTATAAAGTCCAAACCATTGTTCTGTAACAATTTACATGGTTGCTCAATGCGAAAACATGCAGGCCTCCCCAATAGCATCTACCAGAATGAATTGAATACATATATCATAGTGAAGTCATAATAACTGAGTGTGTGGGGGCTGACATCATAACAAAGCATTTCTGGACTTGTATCTATATATGACCACACAGCCCAGGCACCATGGTGCATGAAGCTAAGGTTTAGTGACCGAACTGCCATTTTCAGACTGGGTGATAAGAAAAGGAGTAAACAGAAAGCTCCAAACAAGGATTCACTTTCTGTATTAGCTCCTTCCCTCATTGCTATATGCCAGTACCTCACGGTTTGAAGGTATGGTCCACCAGAGCCCAGCAAACACAATGACCAGAGTGGTTCACAGCTGTGCTGGGAGAGATAATTGTATCTGAGTAGATCACGGAGGATAAACAGGATAGGAAGTGGGAATGGGCTATAAAACTCATGGCCTGAGCCTTGCTTGACCTGCACAGAAACATACTTCCACCAGCTAGACCCTGCCTCCCCAAAATTACACAACCTTCCCCTAAATAGCCAGGAACAAAGTGTACAAACACAGGAGTCTGTAAGCAGCCTTTTCCTCTCCAACTGTAACACTGTGTAAGAAAAAGCAGGGTCACAGGAGTCAATGGAGATGACCACATGACTTGTGAAGTAAGAGGTTACAAAAAATGAGGGTTGGCAGAGACATGACCCGAGAGCCAGAGTAAAGCAAAACAACACTTTATTTCATAAAATCAATGTGATCTAAAGATGACATTTCCCATGCATTACATTGTATCATTAACGTATGAGGTATGTGAAACAGTCAAACAAATAAATAGTCCAGACAAGTGGATGTTCACAATTTGTCGATGAATATGAGTGGAATTGACCGTCTTTGTTGTTCTAGTTGGATGCCATCATTACCATGGTGTGGACTTTACTTATAATGACCCTAGTTAATAGTACACAATGAGGGCTATTTTACATTACACTGTGACCATTGTGACAATTGCTTTGTCAGTAGATACAATCAAGTCAAAGTGGCCTAATCATAAGTCAAGCTTGCCAAGTGAAGAATGGCAGAAATAATGTTGTTAACGCCATCCAAAGCAGCACATTCCTGTACCTGCTGAGATGTATGGCAGCCATTAAAGACTGAAGGATAAAAAGTCCTGTTCTGAACAAATAAAAAGATAGTCAGACATATCAGTGGATCATACTTCAGTCTAGAGAAGCTAGGATGGGTGGGGAAGTGCACAATTAATGGATGTTTGCAACATGAACATTTTCAAATTTATTACCCTTAACATAATGGACAGAGAGCCTCTGCCTGCCATCTAGGATGGTAACTACAGTGTACAGGGAAGAAAGTTCTTATGAGTGGGAAAAATCACATTCAGCCAGTGTGAATAAAAATGGCTCCAATAGGCCCATCGTGGGTGGAACCATTAGGAGGTGTGGCCTTGTTGAAGTAGCTGTGGTCTTGGCAGAGAAAGTGTGCTCTGTCTGTTCCTGCTGCCTTGGGATCCTGATGTAGAGCTCTCAGTTACCTCTCCAGCACCATGTCTGCTTGCATGCTGCCATGCTCTTCTCTGTGACTAAACCTCTGAAACTGTAAGCTAGCCCCAATTAAATGGCTTCCTTTATAAGAGTTGCCATGGTCGTGGTATGTCTTCACAGCACTAGAGTCCTAACTTAGACAGCCTGTCATCATGCACTCAGTCTGGAGGACATGGATAGAACAGTCAGTCTATTTTCCTATATTCTTCATCTAGGTACTCAGACATACTTACAGGAAAATTTACTGGCCAAACCTCTCTAAGTAAAAGCTTATTTCTTACATGTTTGCCAAAAAGATACAAGTATATTCAGTTTCTCAACAAAGACTCAAAAATACATGAAACAACAACAATAACCACAAAATAAAAATAAAACTGCAAATAAAAAGTAAGACTAAATAATCACTATAAATACTCATTATTATTTATCTGTGTAGCAAGAGAAAGAAACCTCAAAGGATGCTCTCAATAAAATCACCAACATCAAGCAATGTCAGTGGATAGCAAGTCTATGCAAGAGAGAGAGAGAGAGAGAGAGAGAGAGAGAGAGAGAGAGAGAGAGGTCTTTTCTACTACGATTGTTTTTCCATTGCTGTGAAGAGACACCATGTCCAAGATAACTCTTACCAAGGACAACGTTTAATTGAGGCTGGCTAACAGGTTCAGATGTTGAGTTCATTATCATCAAGGCAGGAAGCATGGCAGCATCCAAGCAGGCATGGCACTGGAAGAGCTGAAAGTTCTGAAAGTTCTACATCTTGTTTCTGAAGGCAAACAGGAGAAGGCTGGCTTCCAGCCAGCTAGGAGGAAGTTCTCTGAAAGCCCATGCCCCCAGTGGCACACCTCCTCCAACAAGGCCACACCTCCTAATAGTGCCATTCCCTGGGCCAAGCATATGCAAACCACCACAAAGACTAAGTAAACTGATGTGGTCACTGGGAGGGCTGTCAATGTGAGGGGAATGAAGTGTGCTTGTGAGCTGTAGTAAGACTACATTCCATTCAAACACATACTCGGTTTCTCAAGGACACATGTGCAACAAAAATTTCAAGCCATAAACTACCAAGCAAGAGGTGATAAGCTAGTCACTTCAAATTTAAAGAAGCATTCAATAAAACTGTATGTGTTGTAGTGCTGTTTTATGTGCATATGGTGTGAGCTAATTAACACTGTCAACCTTGTGAACATTGTCTGTTACATCACATGAAGTGAGAATGTTTGAGATCATCACTCTCAGCAGATGCCACGCAGAGATGGTAACCACTGACTACACTCACAAGCAAACTGCATTTTCTGAATGCACTGTTTGTGTAACTGAAGCTTTGAAGTCTTTCATCAATCCCTCTCCCATCTTGCCATCCTCAAAGTCCTCAAACCCTGATAACCCCAATTCTCCTCCCTTATTCTGTGAGTTTGGCTGTTTCAGATGACACACATAAGAGATAGCATTAACTCTTCATCCATTCAGCTTATTTCACTTTAACATACTGTCCTCCTGGTATATGTATGATTTCCTTCACTTTTATGCCTGAAGAATGTTCTTTGTATATGTGATATTTTCTTTGTCCATTCATCCATCAATAGACACTCAGTAGTCACATTTCTGTTGCTGCAATAAAACATCATGGCCAAAATGATATATGGAAGAAATAGTTTAGTTTGACTTTTAGCTCCTAGGGGGGAGACCATAATAACATGGGATGTCATGGCATCAAGTTCAGGAAGCTGAGAATTCACATCTTCAACTATAAAGCAGGAAAAGCACATAGGAACTAGGGCAAGGCTATAAATTCTCAAAGCCCACACCCAGTGACAAACTTCCTCTAGCAAGGTTCAACCTCTTAAAAGGTGGCCTGCCCACGTGCAGTACCACCAACTGCTCCCCAAGTGCTCCAATACCTGAGCCTATGGAGGAGGAGGGAAGGGCATATTCAAACCATCACAAGGCATTTCCATTGTTTCAAAATCTTGGCTATAATGAGTATCCTGCAGCAGACATGGGAATGCATTTACACAGCTCCTCGGTATGATAATTTCTGTCGTGAGACCAGAATATAGCATTCTCTAATCTTCATTAACAATCATTACTTTTGTCATAAACATTTGTAATAACACACAAAAAGGTGTGAGGTGGCCATGTTATCAAAAGATATCTATAGATGAATCTCATCTGTATCAAAATTCCAATCACATTCTTCACAAAAATAGAAAAGGAAATTCTAAAATTCATATGGGAGTACAGAAGCCTAGGAATAATTGGACATGGTGGTACTCACCTACAATCCCAGAACTTGTAGGTGCAGGCAAGAGGATCAGCAATTCAAGGCCAGCCTCAGCTACACAGCAACCCTGAGGCCAACTGCACTACAAAATGAAACCTTGTGTCAAGAAGAACCATCAGGCAGAGGCAGGCAGATCTCTGTGAGTTCAAGGCCAGTGTGGTCTACAGAGTGAGTTCCAGGACAGTCAAGGCTACACAGAGAAACCTTGTCTCCAAGAAAAACAAAACAAAACAAATAAAACAAAAAACAAACAAAAACAAAATATAAGAATAAAGTTAAAAATTAATGGTCAAAGCAATTCTGATTAAAGAATAATACTGGCAGTAGCTGGCCTCAAATTATATTACAGAGCCAGAGAGACAAAAACAACATGTTTGCAAAAACTGCAAACAGTTACTTATATCAATAGACTAAAAGAATAAAGGCTCCAGAAATAAAGTCACACAGTTATGGTCACATGATTCTTAACAAAAGTGCCAAAAAAAAAAAAATACTTTGGAGAAAGGATGGCTTCTTCAATAAATGGAATAAAATAATAAGATGTCCATATGTAGAATACATCAATGGCAAACCAACCTCCCATTATATATAGAAATCAATTAAAAATAGGTCAAAGATATTAATGAAGACCTGAATTTTTTAAATACTTGTGTGTGAGAGAGGAAAATCTTCTAGATATAGAAATAAGACATATGAATAAGACTCCAACAACTTAGAAAATAACAAGAGCTGATGAATAGGATTACATCAAATTAAAAGGCTTCTTCACAGCAAAGAAAACAATAAACAAAGTGATGAGAGAAACCTACAGAACAAAAAAACATCTTCATCAGCTTTTTTTCTGATAATGAATTAATATCTGGAACTCAAAAAATTAAATACAGAAGAAAAATACTCAAAAAAGTAGGCAATTGAGCTGAACAGAGGCAATTTGAAGTATCTACAAAATGCCTTAAAGTCTACTAGTAAGATTATACAAAGGCACTGTATATGTATTGTATGTGTACAATAGAGAGATACATAATAATGTATCATAGAACAATTACTTCCAAAACACCAAAATTAGACATAATCATAAAAAAGATTGGGCAAGTTATGGAATACTCGTTATATTCCAATGCTACATGGCAATGAAAGTTAATAGTCCATGGTTACATGCATCAAAGTGTATGAACCTCAAAACTCCAATAATGAGCAAATGAGTCAGAAGAACACATAAAATGGACCTCCATTTTACAGGGCAAGTAGGTATCAAATAGAAAATCCAGACACAGATTCCAAAATATATGAGATTTAATTTATTGTTATGTTTGCTGTTCAATTCTCTAGATAGGGAACAGATTGTTTAATAAATGGTCACAGCAAAAAGTTTCTGTTTGTCTTCAAAAGTATATTTCATCCCTAAGTTATACCACTATGGGGCAGTGATCTGTGACAGGCAATCTGGTACTCGGTTGAGCACAGGCATAAAATCTGGGCGACCCAGTGGAACAATCCACAAGGGAGCGGAAAACTTTATGCCAATGCTCCCAGGAGGCTTTTGGCTCCAGTCACAATCACATACCACCCCTCCTCAGGTAGAGGCATGGCCACACAGGCCCAAGCCATTCACATGTTGATGAGACACCTAGATGCTTAGCCACGCCCTTTCCCTTTACTATATCTGCCTTGCCTCTCCCAGAAAGGTGGAGGTACAAGACTGTCTCTTCCTCTGGACCCGCTGTGGGAATCAAGGGATCCAGCCCTCGATTAAGGAGCAGCATCTAATCTCTTGCTGAGGACTTCCCAGCGCTCCCAGATGGTACCCATTCACCTAAGCCTAAGCAGCTAGCTCGGTGCCCCAAGCCCCTGAAACCCTGTCTCGGTGGGAACCCCAGCTGTGCTCCGGCAAACCTGTCTGCCTCATCCTACAGCGACTGCAGTGCCCTGGGCTAGAGAACCCACGGACTGTCTGGGAAGATGCATGGCCACTTCCCTTGTGTCTCCTGTCCCACCCAGAGCCACAGCACCTGGGACAAACACGTGGGGCTTATTCCCACAGCGCCAGGCTTGTTCCAACATACCACAGCTAAAAACAAATTATAGCTGGCCACAACTTGCCAGGTTTGTTTGAGATTGATCCACATGTTCACCCAATCTAGAAGAGCTAAATAAATTATAAGATGCATTTCTTTGATGCCATTGGAGAGCAACAAAAGCAGGGAGAGGAGCAGAGGCAAACTCTGCGAAAGGACAAAAAACAAACACCCTGTGCTTCACACTGCTTTTCCCAGAGGGGACAATGCTGGGACTGAAAATCTGAGATGCTGAGCAAATAGCAACCAATCTCAAAGTACTGGGACACAACAGAATTACATATCCTCTCAATAGGGCAGAGTCCCAGAAACCCTTCAAGACTTCTTAGAGAAACCAGCACCATCCTCGAGGATAAGAATAAAACAACAGAGTGAGCATAGCATCAAGACATGTCAGTTCCTGTGTTTAGGGTAGTCTGCTGTTTAGCAAAAGTACCTCATCCAAGAGAAGATGACATCTCTAGCTTCCCCAAACAGTGTGCTGTAGTCAATCAAAAGTGAACAATATAATGCCTGTCAGAAAACCATCAAAACAAAATAAACAGTCAGGAGATTATGATCCTGGAGGTATTCAATAGGGTGTGGAGTGACTGATATGCATGGTCAAGGACAAGATAAAATGGAGATTGTTTCAGCAAGAACAAGAAACAACGTAAAAAACCCTGATGAAAGTCATAGACCTGAGAATTCAGTACTGAGTTAAGAACATAATACTTAGTTACCTGAGTTACACGGAACTATAGGAAGATATGTAGACTGCCACAGAGCACAAAGGGGTTAGAAATGAAGGAAACTGTGTGGGACGAATGACAGTCAAACCTTTAGCCTGGTGACAGCTGGGATCTCACACAGGAGAGAGGGGGAAGGGATACAGTAAATATTCAAAGATTTCATGTCTAAGGATTCAACAAAACAGGACATCAAAAAATACAGTTAAATATTAAAATGTGATCAAACTCTAAACAGAATAATTACAAAACTATAAACAGAGGCACCTTATACAAACATTTTTTGAAAAGGAAGATGGAGTCCTAAGAACAAACAAGGGAGGAGGCAGGGTAATTATTTTAAGAGAAAACTAGTCAGATTTAAAGCTGAATGCTCAACAACAATCAAATGGAAGTCTGACTACAACAAGATGTCCTTAAACATCTGAAAAGTGAGTAGAATTCTAAGGTTCATCACTGTGGGGTGCTCACCTAAATTGGACTGAGAATTCCCATGAAAACAAATATTTGGGCATGTATGTGAGCTTGTTTCCAGGAAGATTTAACTAAGTAAGGCAGACCTACACTAAAGGTGGGCTATGTCATTCCATGGGGTCCAAGAGATGAAATGAGCTGAATACCAGCCAACTCTCTGCCATCACACCTTTCCCTGCTCTGATGGACCAAAACTAAGAGCACGGTAAATAACTCCTCCCCTCGGGTTGTTTTGTCCGTTATTTGGTTGAAGCAATAATTAAAAAAAGGACTAATATCGTAACTAAAAGGTAAAAGCAGTAAGTCTATTATCAAAGTGAGGAACTATACCTTGCTTACTATCCAGTATAAAAATGAATGATGAATATTAGCAAGATATAAAATACGCACTTAACATAATTTCAAGGACTGTCTGGAACACTACACACCCAATCACACAGTCTTTACAGGTATACACACAGCATTAATAAGTTATATGTGGATCACTGAGCAAGGATCAGAAAATTTAAAAGAATTGAACTTTATTCAAGAAAATTCTATGATGTTGATGGAGTTAGTTTGGAGGAAAAAAATGAAAAAGAAATGTTCACAGTCTTAGAAAGCAACTGTTTTGTGGTAGTTTTGGTTTGGGGGTTAGGTTCTTTTGGTTTTTTTTTCCAGGGGGGGTGGTTTTGATTTTAGTTTTTGTTATGAACCATGGTTCATATTAGTTTAGTTTTGATTGCTGTGATAAAACACCATGGGCCAAAAGCAATTCGGAGAGAAAAGGGTTTGCTTGGATTATAAATCCTAATTACAATTCCTCATAAAGGGAAGTCAGCTGTGAACTCAAGGCAGGAACCTAAAACCAGAAACTGAGGCAGAGGCCATGAAACAACCCCTGGATTGCTCCCTGGGGCTGGCTCAGCTTTCTTTCTTACATGCTCTAGGCCTACCTGCCCAGGAATGGCACTGTCCAAAGTGAGCTGGGTCCTCCTAAAACAATCATTAATCAAGAAAATGTCCCCATTGACCTGTCTAAAGGCCAATCTGATTGGAATGTCTTCTCATTTGAGGTCCCCACTTTCCAAATAACTCCAGCCTATGTCAAGTTGACAAAAACATAACTAGCACATAGTTTAAGAGAGAAATATAAATCTAAAATGTGAAAATGAATGATAATGAAAATAAAACATGGAATTATCATGAAAGGTTGGGGAAAGAAGAACAAATTAAGGCCAAAGAAATCCAAAGGAAAGAAACAAAAAGAAATGCATTCATCCTTCATACAACCTTATACCCAGCATAATTCTCAAATAAAAGGAACCAGAGCTCTTACACATACGGATAATTTCAGACCTGAATTATCTCTTAGTGCCAGAGGCAGGGAAATGTGTTTCAAGACCAACATTAATGGAACTGTCTTAGTTAGGGTTTTATTGCTGTGAACAAAAAACATGATGATGGAAATTCTTATAAAGGACAGCATTTAACTGGGGCTGGCTTACAGTTCAGAGGTATAGTTCATTATCATCAGGGCAGAAAGCATGGTGGCATGCAGGCAGACATGGAGCTAGAGAAGGAGCTGAGAGTTCTACATCTTGTTCAGCAGGCAGCAGGAAAAGACAGACACTGGGCCTAGCTTGAGCATTTGAAACCTCAAAGCCCACCCCCAGTGACATACTTCCTCCAACAAAAACACACCTCCAATTAGTGCTACTCTCTATGAGCCCCTGGGAATCATTTTTATTCAAACCACTATAGGAACAAGAGTATAGGATGAAAGAGCTTCCAACAGCCTAATTTAGAATGATCTAAGTCACAATATATCCCTAGGTTATGCCCTGTGCCTATGGGTCTATACTGACATAAAGGAGAGATTGAACACACACACACAGAGAGAGAGAGAGAGAGAGAGAGAGAGAGAGAGAGAGAGAGAGAAGCATAACTTTCACCATTGTGTGTAAACCTGATGAAGGAGAAGTCTCATCAAGACTACATCAGCCTGGAGACCAAGATTTGTTTGCATCATTACAGATGTCATGTTAATAATAAGCACCCTTGATGGCACATGGTGAGTACATAACACAGAACATAACATAAAAGATTGTAAGAGAATATCATGAATAATTTGTAATAATAAATTTGAAAATTTCCAATTAAATATTGATGAAAGTCAATAAGAAAAGATTTACCTCATAGAAAATGTAATTCTCAAGATAATGAAGATCAATAAACACAAAACATATGACTTACTTGCAGAGAGATGGGAAATGCAACCACCACAAGATAACATCATCCTATTCATCAAAATTCAAGTCCTGGCACCCTGACAGCACTCCTAGAAGTGTGAAGGGATAGGCCACTTAGCAAAACCAGAAGTCTACTAAAAATCAGTGATGACTGATCTATTTCCTGTGAACTCTTGGCTTCTCTCTCAAGTTCATATCCTGCTGGAAGAATAATGCACAAGAATGTCCATGGCTCCATAGAATCCTGGATTAGGAGCCCAAACATCCACCAAGAGCCTAACAGAAGGGACCACTGGATGGAATACCGAGTACCAGGGAAAGGGAACGAGCTGCTCTACAACAGGTAGAGAAAACACAAGCAAGAGAAACGGGATTAAAGAGAATAACAGCAGTGGTCAGTGGTTGGAGGTGGAGGAGTGGAAAAGACATTGGCAAAGGTAACAGGAGAGGTTTAGACAGGAAAAGTACTAGTAAGCATTGCACGATGTGACTGTTAAGTCATATGCGTCCTTGGAGTTGCTAAGAAAGCTGGTCTTCCACATTGCCATTGGGAAAGAGTAAAAGGCACCTATGTGAGTGGGGGGCACGATTCCGTTAGGTGTAGCAATCACTTCACAGTGTTCACAGCTCCCATCACATTGTACAGCTTATGAGTGTACAGTTTTGTCAACTTTCTTCAGTAGAGATGGGAAAACATTCTAATTGCAGATAAAGTGGGGTTTAAAAGAAAGCCTATTAGCCAGTGCAGTGGCACATAACTGTAAATCCCACACTTGGGAGGCAGACTGCGGGGAGTCAGTAGCCCAGCCAGATTTGTCTATGAAAACCTTGTAAATAAATAAATAATGTACAAATTAACTTACATCAAGGTTAGTAACCACTAAATCTAACCACTGTGTTTGGCTTTAGGAGACAGAATTATGGAGGAGGAGGAGTATGGACAACACAGTAGCTTCTAATCACCAGGGACTTCCACAGGAGCAGTCAGGAGTGGCAGGATTCCTTCTGAGTAGCCCTTTGGTGAAGACTCAGCTTGGCTCTTTTATTTCTATGAGCCTTTAATAATACACTTTTGCTGTGCATATTACACTTTAAGTTTTTAAGATTATTGAAAAAAACTCCAGCTGAATTAAGATTTCGATGTAAACGTCAAACAAAGAGGAGGGAACCTGGAAAACTACAATTCATGTAACTCCCCCATAAGAAAGAGTTTAATTTATGTGAACATCCAGAGTCTCAATATTAAAAATGAACAGATTGATTGATTACAGGATTATCTAAAGCTTTCTTGTGAACTTTGCTATAAAAATACCTGTACATTGGATGATGAATCTCATACAAAATGCAAAGACCAGAAGATTCAGACAATAATAAATTCAGAAGCAACAAACACTGAAAGTTGCTAAGATTCTCCAGCAATTGGAAAACTGAAAATAATCACTTTAGACTTCTCATCAAGGCAAATCGTTTAAGTGATTTAAAAACCTAACGTTGATGTAGGAAGTGAGGGGTCAGCACAATGATTCCTCTCTATGGATACACCTGTCACGTTGTTCATCTTACCAATCTCCACTTACCAATGGCCCTCAATAAAGCTGGAACAAAACATTAGTGGCACAAGTGAAATGGGATTGCATTTCCATACAGACATTTCAGCTGTGATGGCAGGAATGTGTTAACATCTATTAAAATGGGTACAGTCCTTTGTCCCAGCAATTTCACTGACAAGGAGTTATCCTGGAGAGACGAATTACCCTCTGTAAGGGCATTAGCATATATGGGTACTGCAGCTGAATGCATTTTGGCAAAGAGCTAAACAATGAGTGTCTCTCGGTAGAAAAAGTGCTGAAAACAAAATCAAAACATGTGCATAATGTTACATACAATAATGCCCTTATAAAGAGTAACTACTAATATGTTCTCTATCCTGGAAAGACTTTTAGGAGTGTACTGGCTAGTTTTGTGTGTCAACTTGACACAAGCTGAAGTTATCACAGAGAAAGGAGTTTCAGTTGAGAAAAATGCCTCCATGAGATCCAGCTGTAAGGCATTTTCTCAATTAGTGATCAAGGGAGGAGGGCCCCTTGTGAGTGGTACCATCTGTGGGCTGGTAGTCCTGGGTTCTATAAGAAAGCAGGCTGAGTAAGCCAGGAGAAGCAAGCAAGCCATCTGTGGCCTCTGCATCAGCTCCTGCTCCTTGACCTGCTTGAGTTCCAGTCCTGACTTCCTTTCCTGATGAACAGCAGCATGGAAGTGTAAGCTGAATAAACCCTTTCCTTCCCAACTTGCTTCCTGGTCACAATGTTTGTGCAGGAATAGAAACGCTGACTAAGACAAATTGTACCAGCATAGTGGGGTATTCCTGTGACAATCTGACCATGTTTTGGGGAGGACTGTGGAAGGACTTTGGAACTTTGGGCTAGAAGATCCATTCGGTGTTAAGAGCTCTGTGGGATGTTGTGTAGGAGCTTGGAAGATAATGTTGAGAACAGTGCAGAAGATGGAGGCCTGGCTTGTGAAATTTCAGAGGGAAGATTAAAGACTCTTATCAGGGCCATTGCTAGTTTAAGATTCTGTAGTTTTGGTTAGCTGGGGCTGAAGAAATCAGCTGTGATTAACAAGATAGCAGAACTACTAAAGCAAAACCTTTGCATTACTGGGACTATTGATGCTGGTTAACTGGAGCTGAGAAATTGACTGTGACTGGGAAGAGACCGGCATCATTGGGATGAAATCTGAGAAGTGTTTTCTGAGAGCACAGGCGCTGTATTCCAGAGATAGCCAAGGTTGTACCTTGTGCCGTGGCTGGACTTGGTAATGTGTAAGAGTCACTCAGGTGGTACTGGTTTTGAAGGCATGAAGGTGTCATGAAGAGCAGCTGAGGCTCGGGCGCTGTGAGAGGCCACAGAAGGTCATTGGTGAAGGTGCAGCCTCAGTTGCAATTCCAGGACTGAAGGGGTCATGCAAAGGAGTTGAGGCTCGGGCACTGTGAGAAGCCTCAGAAGGCCACTGGTGAAGGTGCAGCCTCAGTTGCATTGACAGCCCAGGACTGAAGGGGTCATGCAAAGGAGGTGAGGCTTGGCACCATGAAGAGAGCCTATGAGAAGCTGTTTGTAAAGCCTAGTTGCAGCGGAAGACAGCAGTGTTTTGGAGATGCCAGTACCATGAGATAACCACCAAGAACAGCAGGAGCAGTGGAGTACAGGCATCTGGAGCCGTGTGTGCTACAAAGGGCAGAGCTGGAGAAGTGACTCAAGCCCTTGGATGAATTCAGAAGACCGTGAGTAGATCCCAGACATTGGACGGTTGGAATTTGATTTTGCTTTTGATTGTGACTGTGCCCTGATATTTTTCCCTCTTGAAGAAAGAAGGTATTTTAGTGGAGCCCACAGTTAAGAGACTTTGAATATTTAAAGACTTTGAAGTTTAAGAGATTGGATGTTTAAAAGTGACCGAAATGTTAATATGTAAGAATTCGTAAAGACTGGGGAACTTGTAAAGTTATTTAGATCTTGGGGATGAATAAGGAAGTAAGGGTCAAGGCTTATTGGTGATGTGTTTGTGTGTCAAGTTGACAAGGGGTCAATTGTACTGGCTAGTTTTGTGTGTCAACTTGACACAAGCTGAAGTTATCACAGAGAAAGGAGTTTCAGTTGAGAAAATGCCTCCATGAGATCCAGCTGTAAGGCATTTTCTCAATTAGTGATCAAGGGAGGAGGGCCCCTTGTGAGTGGTACCATCTGTGGGCTGGTAGTCCTGGGTTCTATAAGAAAGCAGGCTGAGTAAGCTAGGAGAAGCAAGCAAGCCAGTAAGGAACATCCCTCTGTGGCCTCTGCATCAGCTCCTGCTCCTTGACCTGCTTGAGTTCCAGTCCTGACTTCCTTTCCTGATGAACAGCAGCATGGAAGTGTAAGCTGAATAAACACTTTCCTCCCTAACTTGCATCTTGGTCATGATGTTTGTGCAGGAATAGAAACCCTCACTAAGACAAGGAGATATACTAAACTGCAGAAAAATATATTTTTCTGAAACACAGCAAAATGTGTACATTGCCCTTGTGTATTTACAGAGCCTCTTCACTCATGAGATGAGCTACATACATGGAACAAAGTTAAGATGTTGTCATCACTTTACCTCAAGGAAGTAAGAAAAGAAGGCTGGAGACCCAAACAAAGGAAAATAACAGCCTCAGGAAGATACAAACAAACAAACAACCTACGTCTAATAATGAACGGGAAAGTGTTGTGTATATGTTAAATTATATATCTGTATAGTATACATTACCCACTTTAGAGATACCATATGCTTTTATTTAAAATTTAAAATATATAAAAATTAAGGAAAAACAGTTGTATAAAGGCTCAGCTGTTCGGAGCACTTGCTGCTCTCTCAGAGTTCCCAGCACCCAGTTACAGGCTTAGAGCTGCCTGTATCTCCAGCTCCAGGGAATCAAGTTCCCTGTCTCTGGCCTCCATAGGCACTCACACCTATACACAGAAATACAGAATAGTTTTACAAGCAGAGAGGTCTAAGTGAAATTCTTGACATGTAGTTCCAAATGCCACTAGGTGTCAGCAAAATCCCCCCAGAATTATAGACTGGTTCTTAAGTGTGGGAAAGCAGGCACTTCCATTCACAATTCTGACCAAAGCATGTTTAGCTCATATGATTTTCAAAAAAAGATATATGGATTATCAGGAGATGAATTAAAGACAGACTGCAGGTTGTATTAATAGGCAAGGCACCAACATAGCTATAATACATTCCCTATTTGCTGAGATACCTACATTCTTTGATCATTATTTTGCTCATGAAGCAGTCTTTTAAAAAAATATCAGTGCTTAATTCAGTAAATCAAGATGCATTTATCTCATACACTGCGTGTAAAACATGGAGACAAATTGAAACAATCACATTTATTGAATTCTTTATTTAACGGAGTAAGAGAACACAAAGCCAATCAAATGAAATACGACAAATAAAGCAGCGCAAACTAGTACACAGTCATGCATCAGCTGTTGGGAGCTTAGACAGGCACCAGACTTACTATCTCAAAGTTAAGCAGGGAAGCAAGACAACCACCAAGCAGCTAAAACTTGTTTCAAGCCTTCCCCTGAAGCTCATATTTTATTCACTACCAAGTCTCTTCATATTACTGTGAGAAGAGAGCTAATGAATCTTCAGAGGTTTATCAGTCACCCGCTTGGTCCAGTTACGACCTCAAAGATTCGCAAATGGAAGTTCATGGATCCTGTATCTTGGGAATGGGTAGAATGGAGTCGGCGTGTTATCACAGAATGCTCGCAGCCTCAGTGAGGGGAATCACAACTATCTGGGGCTTGTTCTGTTGACTAAAGCCCCTGTATCCATGTGGCTTTGGTTTGCCAGAGTTTGGCTATGTGTAGTAGTTGGATTTCCCAAACAATGGTCCATGGTATCAGGTGCAAATATTCCAGAAAGTAAGGCAAAAATCTGGATTGTTTATGACCCAGACTTGTGGAGTCACATAGTGTTACTCCTACCCATTATACCATTGGTCAAGCAGTCATGAGCTTCCCCATGTCCAAGGGGAAGGAGACAACATTCTAGCTTTGGGTGGGGAGTAGACAGGTCACACTGAGTAAGAATAAATAAGTTGAGTAAGACTGAAAAATCCTTGGAAGATGTAACCTGCCTGCTGAACAAAAGCCCACATCCTTTACAGACAGACCTTATTGCACTCAGTCCCAAGGGAGTCCAAGGTCTCATTTCAGTCTGACATTAGGATAAAGTCTTGCTTTTCATCACCCAACTCGAGTCTACATCAGCAGGGTGGCACATATTTGTAATCCCAGCATTCAGGAGGTAGAAACAGGAGGACTGAGGTTGAGGATGGACATTTTGTGACCAGTCTAGTCCACACAGAGGTCTAAGACAAACCTGAAGTATATAGATAAGACCCTGCCCCAAAACTAAATAAGTAAACTGGTTAATTAAAATCATTTAGAATAAAAAAAAAGTCAGGTCCAGGTACATATTGAACTCCATGATGTTCCTCAAGTACATTTCTTCTGAGGACCTACAAAACAAAGTAGCAGGTTAGCTTCACAATCATTCAACAGTTCTGCAAAAAACACAAAGTAACTCTTACGGACATTCACATTGTAAAAATAGACACCAAGAATGCACGCAGAAACTCATGCCCATTCCTGGATTAAACCTTAGTCTACTCCTTGGGCTCTTGGCTCCTCTTACTACTTAAGTTCTTGGTTCCAACCCCCCACACCGTCCTTCCTGTCCCATTTCCATCTGAGCAGTGTTCCCCGCCTGTAACATCAGAGGCTTTTTAAAAGCACATTTGTGAAATTTGTCACAATTTATTTCAAAGCTTTGTGAGTTTCCTGTGGATCGATTATCAGTCCATTCAAAGCTCTCACACATGTAATGCTCTCAAGTCCTTTGCTGTATGTAGGCTCTTTCTTAAGAGGTAGGTGTGCCCTTCTGCTCATCAACAAAAAAGCTCTGTGAGCAAGCACGGTGGCTATTCTCCAAATGAGTCAGAGGCTGAGGCAGAAAGGGCTTGAGTTCAAGGCCTGACAGGATAACATTGAGAATGAGATACTTTGCCACAAACAAACAAGCAACAATAACGAAAAGACTGTGAAATGCCACCTAAGAGATTTCTAAGGTCTTAAAGTTTTGTAAAACACACTCAAACCCCAACTTTACTTAAAGATCACTTTCTATCAGCAGCATGGAATTCATACTTGAGGCCTTGGGGTAAAATTTTAAAAGCTAAGAACTATGAATCTCATATCTAAGGCTTTGTAAGTAAATAAATACTAGGCTTCATTTTCTCATCCTCTATTTTATTGTAAGAAAATATACTACTTAGAATTCACCACTCAGAAATCACTTGAATCTTGCTGCTTAGTTCATTTGTCTACTTTCAATTTTCCATTTTATAGATGGTAGTATTTTTTGCTAAGTTTCTTTTACAATGTACACTGAAGGTACCCTACCCTACTTTTAGCCTTCTCTGACAACCTCTTTGAGACTTGTCAACCCCACCACCAGCACCACACCAAGGCCTTTCAAGTTTCTGCCCACTGTTCAAAGAAAACTCAGGGCAACATCTCATCCCTGGTACCCAAACCTGCTCAGTTATCATTTCCACATAAAATCTTCTTCCAAAAACATATCGTAAAAATTACAATAAAATTATGTTCACACCTTCTGTAAGGCAGACATTCAGACAGGACACAGAAGTGCAGGGGTTTTTTTAGCTCTACAATGTCTGAGCCTCATCGAGGGATACAAAAATAGTCATAAGCTGGGTGTGTGCTTGTTAAAGCAGTGCCTTACACATGCCCTCTCCATGTGGAATGTGTTATCTGCAGCATGATAACCTCAGAACAGTTCAGACTTAGAGTGTTCAACATTAATCAAATTCCCAGTGAACAGGAAAGACGTGCATACCCTTGTGTGAACCAGCTCACAAATCTTACATCATCACTGAAGGCAAAGTGGGACAAGAGGAGATAGTGCTATAATTACTTTTGAAAAATAAAATCCTCCACACCTATTTATCATGAAAAATAGCCTAGGAGACAAGAGTTCTACTGTTGATAGGCTTGCAGCACTTAAACGCATTTTTGCTGCCTGTCAAATCCACCTCAGAATATTGACAAAATCAAAGGTGAATAAACAAAATCCAAAGGAAGCACACTGACCAGCCATGAGATGATGCCTATTACGGTTGTTTGGTGTGGAGATGCTGGGAGAGACCTTGGAGGTGGGGACATTCTCGCTGATAGTCAATAAAAAAGCTTCCTCCACCACATCCAAATTTGTCTTTCAAAAATAAAATGAGTTAATGGAGTTAAAAACAGAATCTATCAATATTCTATATGAAAATACATTAGAACAATGGCTCCAGTCTGCCACAAATGCCTAAATAATTATATTTCCCCTACTTAGTAAGACAGTGGTTCTCAACCTGTGGGTTGTGATTCCTTTGGGGGATCAAATGACCCTTTCAGAGAATCACCTAAGTCCATCTGACATTTACATTATGATTGATACCAGTAGCAAAATTATAGTTATGAAGTAGCAACAAAAATATTCTCATGGTTGAGGGGTCACCCCACCCTGAGGAACCGTATTAAAGGGCTGCAGCACTTGGAAGGTGGCGATCCACTGCAGGACAAGATCGATGCATTCTGCAGAATACTGATTCTTAAAGAGTCATTGAGTCCTTGAAACTCATTCAGGATGTCTGTGAGACAAAACGACTTTCATAGTAATAGTTAAGATGCCACCTGCATCTTTCATTCATATTTTCAGGAACTGTGTGGCATGTGATATGCAAAGAGACTGGATGAATAAAGAAGTGGGAGACAAGCTATACTCTAAATCCAGATCTGAAGGAGACTTTCAAAATTTTACAGCAATGCCACTTTATCACTATTTTGTTTTACTATTGATTTTTATTATGCATGGCTATGTATGTAGGTGGTGTTCAGGCATGTGCACATGAGCTCATTTTGACTACAGAGGCCAAAAAGCTCAAGTTACAGGAGGCTATCAGCCACCCAATGTGGGTGCTGAGAATGGAACTCAGGTCCTCTAGAAAAGCAAGGCATGCTCTTCACCACTGATCAGCGCTACAGCTTCTGTTTTTATATCGTTTTATATATCATTGTTAATCATATTATAATTAAATTGTTATTTACATCTTTTAATATTAGTGTTAGCAAACATCTTTTTTATCATTTGATAAACTATTAATTTTAAATGTTTCATTTTGAAAAATATTCAACTTGTGTAAATAACTTAATAGCAAACATCTTAAGTGTTGGATTTTATTCTCTATCATAGTAAGCATGGATACAGTTCATATAAATAAAGGCTTCTTTTGGTGCCCACTAATATTTAAGATTATAAAGGGAACTTGAGACTGGAGTCGAGAGATGAAAGGAGAAGTACGGCAGATATATGCTGGTACACTGCACTAAAAGCAAACTGAAATTCTGTGTTCGGAGCAGTGATTTTGAATCTGCTTCCTCATTCAGCTCCCGGACTGTGGCCTTTCAGCCTGAATCCTCCTAACAAGGAATGAGAGAGCTGTTAGCATGAAGAAAAAAAAAAAAAGAGTAATCAGACAAAATTCCACCATAGCTAAATGTTCTGACTCTCTCTCTCAGTTCTTTTTCAGAAGTTCCTAAATGAAGAACTTATAGTTACCTCTGAGGCCTTTCGGCAGTAAATATGAGTGTCCAAAGAGATATCTGAGGAAAATCTATAACAATTAAAACACAGAAAAAAACCACTAGTACAAAGAGAATAACCAAAATTGAGAAAAACATTTTACATCAGTAAAACAAAACCTAGGTCCACAAAAAAACAAGACACTTTTAAAAACAATTATGTGGCATCCCTGAGTCTCAGGGATCTATCCAGCTCACATATTTTTGGTGGTGTATATAGTCCAAGAACAAAGCATGTCCCGGTGACTGAAAATAAACCTCTCATGTAGGGAGTCAATAAAGAAGGTGGAAGCCATTTGCTGGGTGAAGGGAAAAGGATGGGACTTCTGGGTCCCAGTAGGAGGAAGAGCAGATGCAGGGAGAGAGAAGAGAGACTGCGGGCCAGGCTTTGGAATGAGAAGGACACAACCATGTAAGGTCTTAGAGCAGCCAGAACCAAGGCCTCCACCACCTGCAGATGGATATAGGCTAGCTGATAGGGTTAGGGCAAGAGATTCATCGCACAGCAATTGTGTTATTCTGGCAAGTTTTAAGATAATAAAGCTGTCTAGTGTTTTTTCTTCCATGGAGCTAAGGTAGGCAGGAGAAGGAGAGAAGATGGGGCAGTTGACTGCGGCTTGGCAAAGCAAGCTCGAGGAAGAGGTAGCAGGTGGAGCACCAACAGTAGCTCCCCATTCCTGGATTGGGAGATGGTTGCATTGGATCCTGGGCTAAGACAAATGGACCAATGGGAACCAGGAGAGGTCAGAGCGCAGGCCAAGTTGGGAGAGCTAAATTGTGAGTGGGACCAGTGGTGGCCAATCTTGGAGCTAAGCCTGGAGCCCAGGCAGAGCTCCTGGGAAGGCCGTAGCATTTTTTGTTGTTCTTGTTTGTTTGTTTGTTTGATTGTTTTTAATTACACGCAACATCTCGTGTGTGCTTGGATTTCTTTTGCCACCATGTCTTCTCATTCTTTATCTTCCTTAAAGCATTACATGCTTTCGGCTTACAGGGTCGAATAAACAATTTCCATTATCTGATCCTGAGTAACTGTAACACATTACAAAAAGTGGACAAGAGAGGCCTGTGAAGCTGTGCAGATGGTTGTGGAATATTTGAAGAGAATGGTGTCCAACATTAAAATCTGGATGTCCACAATGCCTGTCTCATGAAGAAGGTGCTTACAATGTGGCTCTCAGACTCTCTCAGCAGCTAGCTCCTAGGCCATTGGTTCTCAACCAATGGGTCTTGACCCTTTTGGTGTCAAAGCTAGAGACTCTAAGCAATAGGACCCAGATATCTGCTTTGCTACATACACCTTCTGGTGCAGAGAAGAAAGTCAGAAGCCTCTCACCAAGAAGGAACCCGAATCCTTGGGATAAAGGACTGCATGCACATTCTCTGTGTCCTGCAGGAGCAGCAAGTCAACGGCTTCACTGATGAACTCACAGATGTGTTGGTGAAGATTGAGCTGTGGGAATTAACTTCTTGCCAGGAATGAGAAAGGATGCTGTGGAAATGGGCTCACTTTAATCACTGGGAATGATGGTATCCCCAAAGCAGGAGTAACCAAGAGGAGGCACAGCCCACGTAGACACTGAAATGGGGCAATGTGGATGGGAATTAACATGTTGCCACGGCTGTTAATCACAACATCCCTAGTGATGAGGCAGAGAGCGGTCTACGCACATTTAATGTCATCATATAAGACAAAATCTCTTATATCTGGTAAGTGGAGACCTAAATTCATCAGTACATTAAAGCCACTACCTCTTATCCAGTCCTGGAACTCAAATCAAACTCTCTCTCTCTCTCTCTCTCTCTCTCTCTCTCTCTCTCTCTCTCTCTCTCTCTCTCCCTCCTTCCCTCCCTCCTTTCCTCCCTCCCTATCTATATCTATATCTATATCTATATCTTCTCTATAACATGTCCTCTCCCCCTTTCCCTGGTCCTGGGACACCCCTCTTCCCACTACTAAGACCCTGAGTCTAAAAATTTCAAATGTACACCCAAGATAAAATAATTTTCCTCTAAACTTCTTAACATTATCGTCTGTTCCTAGTCTATCTATCTGTCCTGCCTGGTTTCAGATCAACTATAGATTACTCCAGCAACTCCCCAACTCCAGATGTTCCCTTGGAACCTGCATTCTAGAGGGATCCAAAGCAGCTAGCCCCAGATAGTCCAGACTCACAGACTGCTCCAATGCTGCCTTGCTTCCCTAACCCCAGATGGTTCGGCAGAGCCAGGACATTGAATGACAGCCTGCTCTTCCCGGAAGTGATGGACATTCCAGCTTCCTTAGGTCCCTAACACCCCATCTTCATCAGAAAGCAACCAGAGAAAACAACAGTCACTTAACCAACGCACACTCATTAATAAAATGAACGGGTGGGAATGAAGGGCTCTCTAACAGGCCCAAGCATCACAAACATGGTGCCATCAGGGCTAGCCCTTCTTCCTTCCCTCCCTCTTGCTAAACTTTTAGATAGCATTCCTGGAGCTATCTCCCAAGGTCTATTCCCTTATT
Source organism: Uromys caudimaculatus (assembly GCA_028551405.1). Lineage (NCBI taxonomy): Eukaryota > Metazoa > Chordata > Mammalia > Rodentia > Muridae > Uromys > Uromys caudimaculatus. The sequence goes on from CM052705.1 coordinate 26,341,526, forward strand.
TGACCACTTCCTTATGCCTAACTAAAAATCCAAGATCCAGCAATCAAATTTCATTATTTGGCTACGCTGGCTAACCTGTCCAGTCAGGGCTTGCCAGCTCACAGACTCCCTGCTTTTCTCCTTAAAAACTATTCCTGCAGAAACACATGCTGGGTGTGTCTTTGTCCAGTCCAGAGGAATACCCCCTACCTCTCGTCCTTCCAGAATAATAAATTTCCTTTGAGCTGATAATTTGGTGTCTGAACCCTAATAGTTCAGAAAAATCAGTACTAAAAATCAGAAGAAGTTGCACTGATATAAAGACAAGATAAATAGATAAATTTTTTAATGAGAAAAATCAAACACCAAAGTTTTACTCAACATTTCATTCAGAAAAATTTAGGGTAAAAGTGATTATTGGTAAAAAAAAAAAAAAAAAAAAAAAAATCTAAATAATTTATATTTAGAAGTTTCAGCATTGATTGTTTTATTTCACTTTGAAACATGAATGGTGTGTGACTATTCTTCCCAAAATATCAATAATCTTAATCATTTTGATAATGTTTCTAATAATATATTCCAGGTTAATAAGCAGCTTTATCTAAGTTTAAATATATGTGCTTACACAGAACAAAGCTAGAGACCAATGAAACTTCCAAGGCTTCAATTTAATAATCCTGAACTTTGAAATATTTTACCTATTTTAAATGTTCTGCTCCTCAAATTTTTTAATTGCCAACATTTAGAGAGTAACAGAACCCACATTAAATAAATTAATGTTAAGTATTATAGGTTGGAAAAGGATATTCTAATATTTATATTTTAACAAAATATAATTTTTAAAATGAATGATACTTTTTGTTTTATTTGAAGGCACTAAGAATGAAATGCCCCCTTATTACACACAACTGCCATTTATAGTATAATTTTATAGTATAATAAAATAAGTTGTATGCCTAAAATATAAAGCATAAAGGAAAAGCTACATTCAGGAGTTGTTTGGTTTGAGATAAGGACTGGTTATGTAGTACTGAGGAGCCTAGGGCTGATAGCAGCTGAGGCTGGCTTTGAACTCACAGAGATCCTCTTGCCTATTCCTGCAGTGTATTAGTGACTAAAGGCTGACTTCAGATTAGAAACTATTTTAACAGCGGTCAATCTAATTTTGTTAGTGGATTCCTGTCCAAACAATTATATCAATTATGAATTCACTGAGATATAAGTTTATTAAAGGGTCATGGTCAAAGTATTCAAAAACTTAACTACAACAAATAAATGTTCTACTTTATCTGCTCTGGTCTTTCCAAAAAGAAAAGACATAGAATAACACAATCCATGAATAAAGTTGAAAAGATCTCTCAAAAACTGAAAGCCAAAGAAGGCCTTCGTTATTCAGCTATTGCCTCAACTTAATCTGGCATTGAAATTCATACCTCTATTCCTAATCACCAATGTTGCCATATTCTCCTATAGCAGAACAAAACAGAAACATTTCACTAATAAATCCACCAAACAAATCCATTAAAATGTTATTTTTCCAATACAAACATTTGAAAATTGTAGAAAACAATCTTCACAATTTTTTCAGGGTATACAGGGAAAGAGAGTAATGAAAACTATCTATCAAAATAGCTGCAAAACAGATATTCGTAATTAAACAAAAACCCAGATAAATGGTAGGTAAATAGGTAGGTAGATAAATAGATTCCCATTCTTGAATAATCTTTAAAACTCAAGATGCCAGAAAAAATTCCCATTATCATTGTAAACAACAATATGTCTAAAATTAGTTCCCAACTTTGATACAGTTATACCAATCTATTTAATATGGATGCATGGACAAAGATATACCTGATTTTCCCCCATTGTTTTAGAATTTTTGTTTTTTTAAATTAGCAAATGTTTAGTTCTTCAAAACTATTTTTATTATGTGAACTCTCAAGTGCATTTGTATAACCTGATAGTTCAACTTTTGTCTTGAAACAATGTTCTGAAATCACTCAGGTAATGAATTTATATTTACAAAATACATTCCAATTCACAGGTAAATGCAATGGCAAGATATGTCTTTCCACATAAAAGTGGCCATGAAAGTCAAGCACATCCTCATCTTCAAGCCAAAGTCAAACTAAATGTAATGCATTGCTTTGCAGAAGTTTAAGAGGAGCAGGGTAGATTTGGTCAGCACATGCTATATCTGTGTGTAGGCATACCACACAGAACCTCATGGAAAATATAAAGCATTACATTACAAATGAAAGGAATACAAAAGCTACCAACCAGAAGTATTAAACCGAATTAGTAGCAGACATGAGAAGGAAGATGCTACGGTGCTTGCCTGCACTCTCAGCACTACTTGAGTAGGAATTCAAGGCCAGCTGAGACTTTTCTGTGCCTTTGAGGACAGCCTATTCTACATTAGGCTTTGTTTCAAAGAAAAATAAAATTATACACATGTATGAAGAAATTTGCTAAAGACAGGAAAGGATGGCATTGAATCTGACCTCTCTCCTATCTTCTTTTAATAAACATGAGTCCTACACACATCCATATTTCCTAGGAAAAATGCCCTCAGAGTGTCAACTACATATTATTTCCATGATTGCAATTATGACTCTAGAAAACTAACAGGAGAAACAGAGACACTGCCTGAAAAAAAGATCCGAAGGCAATGAGGTAAGGTTGCCCATTGGCTTTCAACTGCAGGCAAAGGGTGGCCTACCAAGAAAGACTGTTTTAAGATACTGTCTAAGCTAGAGTTTCTATTGCTGTGATGAAATGCCATGACCAAAAAGCAAGTTGGATAGGAAAGGGTTTATTTGGCTTACACTTCCATATTATATAACATAGTCCATCACTGAAAGGAACCAGGGCAGGAACTCAAACAGGGAAGAAACCTGGAGGCAATACAGAGGCCATGGAGACGTGCTCCTCACCGGCTTGCTCCTCATGCCTTGCTCAGCCTCATTTCTTATAGAACCCAGGACCACCCACCCAGGGATGGCACCACCCACATTGGGCTGGGCCCTCCCCCTCTGATCACTAATTAAGAAAATGCCTTACAGCTGGATCTTACAGAGGCATTTTTCTCAATTTTATTTCCCTCCTTTCAGATGACTCTTCTGTCACATTACATAAGACTAGCCAGCACAGATACTATAGGATGATAAACCATAGTTCCTGAACGGCATCCATTCTCAGCCACAAAACTGTGCTTGGTACTTTAGTACAGCCTCCAGGAAAAATAACAAAGTGAGCTCGGCCTCTACCATGTATTAATGTGAGAAGTTTCCCTGTGCTTACCACTTTCACTCGACTCTGGAACAGCTAAAACAAGATGGTGATTACATGCTATCCTATGTATCATGAGGTTCCACCTCCTTCTACTGAAAAACAAACCAGGAGTATATGTTATAATTTTTGAAACACTTTGGCTCTTACTGAGAATTAATCAAGATTTATGTGTGCTACCACAAAATGGATTTTGTTACTTTTTTAAAAAAATAAATAAATTCCCAAAGTAGCTAGCAACAAGACACTCGGGGCTGAGAGAGGAAAATGCCAAGTTCATTGCTCCTGGACTACAGAATGAGTTCAGCATGGGCCCCTTAGTGAGATGATATCTCAAGGCAAAATGGTAAAAGAAGGCAGGTAGCTCCATGATGGAGTTGCTCTCCTGTAGAGGCAAAGCCCCAGGATCAGTCTCCAATGGTGAAAAAAATAGAAATGATTAAAAGTCACATGAAAGGTAAACAAATAGACAACATGTTACATACAACAGCTAAAACCATCTTGCCATAATCTCTTAATACCCTTCTGCCTGAGGGAGGGGCACCCACTCTGCCCCTTTCACTCTATACAGTTACAACTATAAATGGTTCATTATCGCAATTCCATCTTCAAAGCAGAAGCATTGCCATGAAGGTATCCATGTAGTAGGTACTATGTTAAAGCTCTGTACATTTTTATGAGTATGTGTCTGTGTGTGCACACATATGTGCAGGTCCTCACGGTGGCCAGAAGATGATTGATGCCTGACCCCTGGAGCTAGAGTTACAGCTGGGTTCCAAACTCTGGTCCCCTAGAAGAGAAGCTGAGTCATCTCTCTAGTCCCTGTGTACTTATTTAGTGAGTAGAAGACTTGAATATTGAGGTTTTCAATCAAGGAGATACTGAAATTCGTTCTGTCCTAGATGAAGACACAAGCAGACAGCAGGGTCCCATTCCTGCAGGGTACCATAGTAAAATTAAACTTTTCTTTCTTTCTTTTTCTGGTTTTGTTTTGTTTTGTTTTTTCATTTTTTTTTTTTTTTTTTTTTTTTTTTTTTTTTTTTTTTTTTTTTTTTTTTTTTTTTTTTTTTTTTTTTTTTTTTTTTTTTTTTTT